>OV884020.1:51523606-52123606 GCA_930367235.1 Sarcophaga rosellei
CAAATAGTTCTGGGTGTACAACCTACCCGTAGGAATTCGTAACAGCAGCTCACGCTATGTATTGAAAAACGTTCTTGGATACAAATCGATGGTTGAAAATCTAATTACAAAGATGTCCCACTGGAATGCTGGTCCACTGCTTGGCACAATGGAGAGAAAATATAGAGCACTGCAACGACTGGATCCACAACGACAATGACAGCTGGCCTGTCGGAAGTTCCAGGAACAGTAAATGTTTGGAAACAACTGAATTGTAAAGAACATGAATTGAGCACAGCGCTCTGTCAACTGACGTAAAACTTAATCGGTGGTTCTGGGAGAGTTTCACCATCGGACATCAACGTGATCGCAGTAACTGGAGCTTTACTTACTTACTTTGTCAATACAAGTCATAAATCAGGGCTTATCTTCTCATACCACTCATTTTGTGTGTGTTAATTTTATCCATAAGGATGAGGGATCTATAGTTGAAGGTCGATTTCTAACGACAGATTTTTGACAAACTTTTCAGGGAAATTTTATTTACCCTCAGAGTTTTTGCCAGAATACTGCTGAAAGTAAGTCGCTGAAGACATATTGATTTATGTTTCATTTTGTTGAAGATGTCTGACATTAGGTTGAGAACCAGAGATCGGCAATGAATCGTTTTTTTGCTACTCATAAGCACTCATGAAGTCGCCTTAGTCTAGTAGGTAGTGTGCTGGCTTATTAGACGTAAAGCCCGGGTTCGAATCTCAGGTCTGACATCAAAACGAAATATGAAAAAAATATTTCGTCGGCGACTTCCTCTCAGCAGATTTCTGGCAAAAACTCTGAGAGTAAATAAACCTGCCATGAAAAAGTTTCTCAAAAATCTGTCGTTCGGAGTCAACGTTAAACTGTAGGTCCCGTCACTCATATCGTTAGTATAATTCGCAAAGACGCTAAGTCCACTTTTTTCCAAACTTGAGATTTTAATGCAAAACGGTAGCACTATACAAAATACATATTTTACGACAACAAAAATGTCAGTATGTAGTTTAAAGTTGTTGTAATTTTGTGGTTAGCAAAAACGCTAAGTCCACAAAATACGAAAAATATTAAAATCACGTGCTAATTTCACGAATATTAATTATTAATTATTATTAATTTTTGATCTAAGTCATTCAAAGAGAGCTATTTTGTAAAAATAATTACGTTTAAAAAGTTTAAAAATTTTAAAAACTGAAAAAGCTACAATGTTTTTTGTGTCTCCTGTACAATTTCAAAAAAGGGACTTAACACATTTGCGAATTATACTAACGATATATAAAATTAACGTACTCATGAAATTTTGAATACAAGTGAGTCAACAATATTGAAATTTAATTCAATTCAATATAATTCATACTCACTGTAACGTTGATTTATAAGTACAGGTTGCAATGAGTATGCGACCAACGTTGACATCAAACTCTTACCATTCGAAATATGTCTGAGTCATAAGCCTACTAATTTAAATTTATAACTTCAGAAAAATACTTGTAAATGTTGAGTCTTAGAGAGTCGAAATCAACAACATCATACGTGTTGTTAGGTATGAATATGATGAGTACTTCAAACTTAACGTATAAGTATCAGTCTTATTGGACTATACCTTTAGACCTTGTAAAAAAGATTTTTGGATTTATATTCGCACCTAATAAAAATTCAATACCATTTCATATTTAGCAATTCTGTTATGGAATATAATTAAGGACATTCGAAAAATGTGCAGAATTCGCAATGGAGAAAATTTTAAAAATAATTAAAAACAATTTAAATCAATATTATATAAAATGAAAATTTTCTTAATTCAAAATATTCCAATTGGAAATCAAAGCAAATCTAATCCTTCAAAATATTCCAATTGGCGGTTCATATCAACAATAATATTTATATGAATCATTTTGTTAAGAACAAACAGTACATGAGTCACCCATTATTGTATGTTTATATTCGAAAATAAAGATTATGAAACAGCTGATCACATCAACTGTTTACAGTAATTTTCTTCTGTTTTGACAAGCGGCGTCTATTCCTTACAAAAATTGTTGAAATTGTTTATAAAAAAGAAAATAAATAATTAAAAAAATTAAGCTTAATTTAATATTAAAAAACAAATAATATGTATAAATAAAATGCCTGAATAAATTAGCAAAAGAAGATTTTCATTTAATAAGTGTTAATACAACAAAACAATTCTCGCCTAATCATGGAAGCCATTTTACCTTTCAAAATAAAAAATGAACAGAAATTTTTCGATAGTGCCTTAAAAGTGGGCTACAATGAAATGGAAATTGTAAATAAACGTTATTGATTGTTTATTAAATAAGTTTCTCAAAAATTATTTCTCTTTCAGTACAAATTCATTTATGTGATGCAACAGAGTGATTTGGATACTTTTCCCAGAATGCAAGATGAACGCATCAATGTTCTCCTGTATGGTTGGGAACTGTGTGAGGATTACAAACAAAAACTTAATCCTGATGAATGGGAACTACCCGAAGAGTTGGAGACAATTGTAAAATTGCTGGTGCCTTGGAGTATGGATATTTGGTTTAGCAAAGAATGGGACAAATGCAAATCGTATTTAAGAACTGGTATAATACATTGTTTAAACCGTGCACGCGATTTGATGATGCGCATGCCGGATATGATGCAAATCAATTGGGATTTTTTGCTGCTCTACAATTTGACACCATGGAATGTGCCATATTTGAGGAATCTTACGGTAACAAAGGATAAGACATTGGAGAATGGTGCACAGTCTATAGAGACGGAAGAATTACCAGCAACCGATGAAGGTAAGTGTGTCTTCTTAACTATTGTTCTGAGATGAAAATACGTTAGTACAGTCCCTTTAGTGCATATAGTACATACTATATTGAACACATTGAACACTGAAATCTAAAAGGCTTTTGAAAAATAAGCCGAAGCATCCTTAGTGAATAGCTCATAAGGAATTATAATTATATGCGATAACTTTTGTACATTTTTAGATGTATCCTACATCAAACTGGAACAATTGCCCTTAATTGTCTTGCGTTTGGTTAAGCTATTCGATCAGTCCTCCATTGATATGGTAAAAACCTTATGTATGCGTGTTATAGCCGCATGGAATAAAGTTTATCAAAATGAATTAGAAACTTCTGGTCGAAGATTGCCGTATGTACCACCAGAAGATAAAAGATGTCTTCTGCTCGTCTGTCACATTTACCTAATGGCTGTCTACGAAGCAGATGATGTTAAAGGCTATGTTATAGATAATATGGTAAATTAATTACAGACTTACATAAACTACAAGTGTTTTCTTTATAAACTAAAATTCATTTATTTACAGATAAACAATATACGCTTTTATTATCAAGGTTTTCAAAACTCTACTGCTCTTTATGTCATGGATAACTTAGAATATACGCCTGCCCGTTTTATAGCCCTCACCAACATTCATTTGCGTGTTCAAAAGCGGGATTTTTTTGATTTTTTTATATGGAATAAGTACGACACATCACCAGTGAACTTATTTGGCGTTGTATCACAAGCCTATAAAAGTTATTTACTGGGCAATCTTCTAATGGAACTCAACAACATGAATGAGGATGATTTTGCTGCTAATATACCATTGTATAAGCGTCTAATGAATTCGTATGTGAATGAACGTGAAAAAAGTGAATTGTTTCTACTAAACGAACTACAAAAGCTGGAATTACAACATTATGCGCACAACATTGTTCAGAATGTTAAGAATATTACCGATTTTAAAAATAAAATTTGTAAGGGAAATCGCATGAGCAATATTGGCAATTATGAAAATTCTGACGATACTGTAGCACCCTTAGCTGAAATGAAAACTGATATAGAGTCCGAGAAGCATGAGGATGTTAAAAATGTTTTAGAGCCTAAGTATGACATAAGAGACCTTGATGATGTTGAAGATGAAGAGACAAGTGTTAAGATTAAAGAAAACGAATTGCGTTTAGATCCTATATTTCAAAATTTACCCAACAATGAGAGCATACTCTACTATGTTTATGAAGTCTTGGCTAAAAAGGTATATTTTTTTCTCCAGAATTTACAATTCTTTATTTGGATTTATTTTTCTCTCCTCCCTTAGGACTATAAAGGCTGGCATTTCGCCAAAGTGGTTTTGCTTATGAAAATTATTGATCACGAACTGAATATGATTGAAACATGGCGTTATCATCCTGGTTTAACAACTGATTTCATGTTAAATTTAGAAGTAAAACTGTCTCGGCATTATGTCGATTTGGCCAAGATATTTAAAGATCATGCCTTGATAGAGCAAGAATTTTGGCTTACCGCTTTTTATCTTAATCCTATACCAGATATTTATGAAACTATCAAACGTTTAGGCATGCGTAACAATCGTAAACGTACCGAAGATCCTCCGAAGATGGTCATGACCATTGATAACGTAGAAGCCAAGTATGGTTTGTTAAGTTCCACCATCGATGTTAAGGAAATAGCCTCTTTGGCGAACACAGATGATCCCTATACAGATTATCAGCCCTTATATTCGGTTTTATATTCTCTACGAGTACCAGATAGTCTGGTTAAAGATATGATAACGGCCATATTTTTGCCACGCAATAAAAGTTTTGCTTGGGTAGTTGATTGGATAATCTTACGTTCACGCTGCAAGATGATTATGACCAGTATGAAGGAGAAAAAACGTTTTGTAGAATTAAATATGGCCGAAGCCAATGATCGTTTAAAATATTTGATCATTGATTACGAGAAATATAAGAACCGACCTCAGCTCGACTATGGTACTATAGAGGAGGGTTATGAGAATCTAATGAACAGTGCCGATTTTGATAAAGAATCTGAGGAAGAGGAGGAAGAAGAAGAAGAAGAGGAAGAAGAAGACTTTGAAGATGACGAAGATCTTTATGAGAACAAAAATAAAGGCAGGGGCGGAGGTACGGCATCAGCTCGAAAAAAAGAGGCAGAAAAAGTTGAAGGTTTGTCAGTTTGAAATATAGAACTGTGTTTCAGATATTTAAGACTTTTATTTCTTTTGCAATCCAGACGACAACTCCCAAGAAGACGATCCATTTTTAATGGGTAAACGACGTACGAGAGCTCGTACGGCAGCTACTTTGGCAAGTATACTTTTTCAAACGTTACCACGCTCTTCACGACGTAAAAAAAATGAAAAAGAACATGAATCGAAATCTGATGAAGATAAAACCAAATCCAATGAAGAGGAAACTGGAGAAAAATCATCGGATTCAAAATCTCCCATAACAACGTCCGACTCTCCTGCTCGGTCGCCACTAAATGCTGGTTGTGAATCAAAAGATAGTCAATTAGCTCCCTTGCCCACCAAAAACATAAAAGAATACTTAAACGATAGGCCAGCATTTTTAAATTCCACTGACGGTTTCCAGCATTTAATCGATATTTGGAATGTGGAAAAAACTGAACTACAAACAATCGATGAAAATTATGTCTCTTTGCTGGAAAGCTCAAATATACTTCAACGTGCGGTTAAATGGAAATCCTTAAATAAGGAAATAAATCCATTGGGTTGTAGCGAACATGAACATATCGATGACACCGAAATGGTTATAGAAAATATCGAAGTACCCATTAAAAATGAATACGACTTTAATATGGTTACATCCAGTTTAGACGATGTAAAACCTGTTCCAGACGAAGTGTTGAAGGATAGTGATTCTAACGTAGCTATGGAAGGGATTGAAGAAGAAAAAGGTATTGTAAAGGTATCACATTGTTAAGACTTGACTTAATTATAAGAAATGGTTTCTGGTTTCAGAAAATAACAATCCAGTTGAAGCACTTAAAGCTGATTTACAATCAGCTTCTGTTGGCAGTGGTAAGCATTTGGTTTAATTTTGTTAATTTTTTTTTTACTAATTATAGTAAATTGTTTTATAATTACAGTAACTAAAGAAACGCTTAGCGAAAGTGAAGAAATTGAAAAGGAGCAGATTGAAGAGGTATGTAGAATACAAAATAATTTAATTATTTTGCTCCATTAAATGAGAAATTTTTCTTGAGAAGACCTGGGATAGAGAACCAAGGCTCCTTTTAATTTTGAATTATTTTAATATTTAAAAATCATGAGTTTACTAGATTGCTTACGTTCAGCTAGCTATCGGTCCTTGATATTCGTAAGCTATGTAAGCTAACTGACATGTAAGTTACTTAGTCGCATTGCAGTAAATCTCAATCCACGTCTAACTATATTTAACTATCAGTAAGTGATAAAGCAGATTACTCAGCGAAACTCAGTCATACTTAAACCAACAACAAGTTTTAAAGACTCTTTAAAGTTTTCTAACATCAACTTACACTAGATTGAACTGTCTCGCAAGAAAGGTTCTTTCCATGAATCTCTCCTCGTAGTGGACAAATGTAGAAAGTTTTATGTTTTTAATTTCTTTTCCTTTTAATATTTTCCACTGTGAAAATCTTTTAAATTTAATTCCTTCCTTTCCGTCATGTTTCTATAAAATTTAAATAATGTTGTCAATCAATATTAATGACTACAAGGGCAGAAGGTCCACGTATTTAAAAGGATCGCAGCATAATGTTTCCTTAGTTGCGATGCATCTTGTTTAAACTCCTTTCAAGCTCTAGAAAATTGTATATCTGCTGTATATTTCTTCGGCGACTTCCTTTCAGCAGATTTTTGGCAAAAACTCTGAGAATAAATAAACCTGTCATGAAAAAGTTTTTCAGAATCTGTCGTTCGGAGTCGACGTTAAACTGTAGATCCCGCCACTCAAGTATAAAATTAAGGCACACAACATGAGTGGTGTGAGAAGCTAGGCCGTAATCCTGACTGAAGGGTTGTAATGGCCAATTATGTATGTAATTACGAAATATTCCCTCTCTGGCGAGATATCCTCTTAGCAGGATTCTTTCAAAGCTCTGGGGTTAAATAAAACTGACATGAAAAGCTTCGCATATCAGCCATCCGGCGATAACGTTAAACTGTAGGTCCCTCCATTCATGTACAAAATGAACACGAACAACGTGAGTGGTGTAAGAAGTTGTGTTGTAATCCTGACTAAAAGGGTTGTAATGATCAATTAGGTATATGTAATTTAATCTGGTATAAGTGCAGAAAAGATGCTCAATAGCCTTTTTATGTTTTCCAATTTTACTATAATGTTTGTAAAAATATTTTTCTTTTCCCTATTCCAGAATTCGCATGTTGAAGACAATACCGAAAGTATAAATTCGGATGTGTCAACAGAAGCTCAAAGAGATAGTGGCGAAATAAGTGAATCATATACTGAAGCAAATTCAAAACGCAATAGTTTTAACAATGATTACGAGATTGAAAATAAAACTGAACTAAGTACAGATTCCAATGAGTTTGATAATGTCGCCACTAAAACCAATGACATCGAAGACGTTGAACGGGAACAAAAAAATGATGAAGAAATGGAAAGCACTGATGTTGGTGAAGAAAGCAACCAGAACGAGAAGGCAATTGATACAGAAATTACAGACAACACCATAGACTTAATAACCGTGGCGGAATCTATTGAAAAGGAAATGTTAGAAGAAAAAGAAAACTCAAATACTGAACAAAATCTAGACGAATTAGTTCTGAATGATGATATAGAATCACAACTTGAGAAACTAAATGACGATGTTAAAGCAACAAAAGAAAATTTGCTTGAAAAGAGTAACGAAAAATGTAATGAAATCATAGATGTATCCGAGAAAAATAGCAATGAAGATAAATCTAATACTCAGGAAATGTTTTGTAAAGACGGAAACATTAGCAAAGCTAATGAATTTGACACAGAAAATATTAATTCGGAGAAGGATACAGAACGGCCTGACACTAAATCTAGTCAAGATATTAAAAATAAAAATGATGATAACGCAGTAGAACATAAAGATACAACACCTTCAATAGAGAAATTAGCTGATGCTATAGATTCCGAACAAACTACAGATCAGAACAAAATCGAAGTTCTATCAACTGATGTAAAAACTGCAGTAGAATATCCAAAATCTGCTACAACTACAGCCAATGATCCGAATCTTGTTTTAAATTATTCCTCTGCTGATGAAGATATTTCTTTGGCGGAATTAAGTCACAATGATCTCAAATTATCTGCAAATAAACCACACACACCTCTAATTGTTTTGGATGAAAACACTGCAGACTCATTAAAAACTACAGCAAATAGTACAGACAGTGAAACGCGCAATTTGAAAAATATATGTTTGACAAGAAGTGTTAAAATATTAGTGCATCGATTAAGAGCAGAAGATTTAACAGTTTTACGTCAACCAAAAGTCAAACTTAAGCGTGTTAATGTTGAACGTTACACTGAAGAATTTCAAGCAAAACGAAGACGTACCACGGGTCGGGGTAAGTCCAAATTATTTTAAATATTTGTATGTAGTTAGAAATTTTCTACTCGAGTTTTGAACAACAAATGTATTCGTTATTGATGATTGATTAACTAAATGACGTAACTTCTTAAACAAATTAATTCTTTAAAACAAAAACATCAAACGTTTTTAAATTCATGAAATTCTTTTCAAATTTGGGGGAAAATTCGTATACAAAATTTGTATCCCAGTGCAGTATTTTGACAGTGACTATGCCCTAAAAGGCAGCGGTAACCACGTCCAACATATGTGGTTGCCGAATTTCAAAACTGCTTTGTCTAGCAGTGGACAGCGGGTGAACCAGAGAATTACTTGAGTTCGACAAGAGAACGGTTAGCAGTCTAACAGGAATTTTAAAGGGACACTGCGCTATTGTCCCACCAGGAATACTGCAGAAACTGCGATGATGTTTAGGAAACACCATTTACGCGATTGCCCTGCACTTCAGAACAGACGTCATCGGTTTTTGGGTGACAGAACGTTTGAAGATCTGGGCATGGTGGCGAACGTGCCACTTAAGGAACTGACCGGTTTCATCTTAAGCTGGGGGTGGCTCAAACCCACCACTAACGGATCACGGCAAAGGGGCTGACCTCACTCTTGAAAACTCTCCTAAATATTGGCACAAAATTAAGATACTTTTTCAGTTTTTCTAAATAGCCGTTGGCTTTTATTTTTACATATGTGCATACATACATACATAATTGGCCATTACAACCCTTCAGTCAGGATTACGACCTAGCTTCTCATTTCTATTTTTATTTTTTACTTTCCCGATAATGCGATGTTTTTGTATTTTCTCTAACATAACCTCTATATACATATATGCCCATTTGCAACAGACTAGAAATTAGGCAGTTATATTATAAATTAAATCAATTAAATAATATCCCCGTCAAATGTACGTTACGATAACCCAAAACCCATCTTTTGTTCTCGGTCTAGTTTATTTGCACTTAGATGATGACAGTTCGAGTAACAGTTGCGGCAACAATACCAGTTCCTCCGATACCTATCGTCCGCCCAAGGTAAAACGAAGAATTCCCCTAAGACGTCAATCTATACGCCATATACGGCCATCCGAATCCGATAATGATTCTAATACTTCAGAGGATATGAAACTTTCACAAACAGTGACATCACGCGTCGTACGCGTTAGGCGTGTAAGTACACCCTCAACATCGCAAAGCTCAACAAAAACACGCTCAAATGAGCCTAGGACCACGGGACCAAAATCGACACGTCGTAAGACATCGGCCGGACCAAAATCATCAAAAAATAGCAATTTGGTGGTTACGCCACGTAGTGCAAGCGGTCTAAAATTGCGTATTTCACATGCCGAAATGATGCCAGAGAAGCGTGAACAACCCGAGCCAATAGTTTACGATGAAATTATACAATTGTCATCGTCTTCGAGTGATGAATGTATTCTAAATGATTTAATGGTAATCGATGAGGAAGTTATCGAAATAGAAGATAATCCTCTATTTGAAGAAGAAATTATTATTTAAAAATTTTCGTCTCTTATTCTTTCGTTATACGGTGTTTATTTATTCTTTTTTTCTTTTCTTTTTTTTTTAATTTTTATTTAAATCCGTTGGATTAAGAAAATTTAGAGGAAACGAATTTTATAAATTTATTGTTTCTAATTTCTAGAGCAATAAGCATGTAAATAATTACAATTAAGTATTAATTAAAGAGAGTAACATTAGATGTTAGTTAATAAAATAAACAACTTCATTTTATGATAAAAAAAAAAAAACAAATCATTTAAATAACAACACAAGAGTGACTCTCCAGAATGCAGCTATGAACAATCGTTTTTAAGGAGCATCGTTGTAAAAGAAAGTCTACATTATTTGGACTGAAGATAAGCTTTTAAAAGGTAAATTTCTATATTTCTATAGTAAGCAATTTAATGGAGCTGACGTAAATCCCAAAATAAAACAGGGAATTTGGAAGAATTCTAGCAGTTAGATGACGAAGACTTAATGGCAGATTGGAGTTTTCAAGAAAGTACATAACTAGGCTGATTTTTAGTTAAATATGGGACATGAGAATATTTTGTAAAAACTAGCTCAGATAGATACCGAAATGCCCTCGGATAACGTCTCTCGGATAGTCTTTGATAAACTTTTTTCCTTCAGAGGTAACTGTATTATCAGAAATAAATTTCTAGCAGACTTTGCGAATGGCCTGTAAAAGGATAATTGGCTTGTAAGAAGTCGATGTGTCTTCTCCTAATGCCTGCAGATTTCTTAGTAATCACTTAGACTACTGGACTCATTTTTTACTTTCTGGACTGAAGTACACGTTTAAGGAAGGCGGTGAAATTAACTTGGACGCCATGAAGATTGTTATCTATGAAAATAGACTTGCTGTAATTAAGGCTTTGTACTCTCGCCATGACCACTAATTCGGTTACAGTAGCAACGAATAAGGATTTTAATATTTTCGCTGGTTGTCTAATGATAATTAGTGCACAAAGTTCCAGGGATACTAGGTCAAATGTAAGAATGCGATCAACAATTACTCCTGGCACGGTGCGGTTCACCTTATACAGATTCCTAATCATCAAAAAGTGATCGAAAACGAGGAAGCAAATACATACTCTGGCAAACAGAGCCAGAGTAGTAAATACAACAATGCCATGTGAATTGAAGAGTCAGCTGAGACAATAGAATTGGAAAGAACCTCTCCGGCTATCCTGGGAAAACCATGAGTGTTTTAAGATTGAATAAAATCTTATTAAGTGCATGAATGAGTATTTGCGCGGACACTGGTTGTGGTGAAGATAAATAATGGAACAATTCTTATTCATTTTCCGTCAGATCGAGAGCCTAATATGTTAGGGAAAATTCTATACTAGTTATAGCCCGTCTCAGAGGAGTAGATCGAAATGATCGAAAATGAGGCAGCAAATGCTCTGCCGAACAGAGCCAGAGTATTACATACAACAATGCCAAGAGTCAGCTGAGACAATAGAATTGGAAAGAAACGCTCTGGCTATCTCGGGAAAACCATGAGTGTTTTTCTGATTGAATAAAATCGAATTAATGAGTACTTTCGCGGGCACTGCGCAAACTATAAATCAAGGGCTTGTGGTGACGACAATTAATGGAAGAATTCTTAATCATTTTCCATCAGATCGAGAGCCTAACAATTTAGGGAAGATTCTAGGTATAGCCCATGTCAGAGGAGTGAAATAGAAAAAGTTAAAGAAATTCGTTCAAGATACAGACTGCCTATAGTAATTTCGGTTGGTGTCACTTATTGGCGAGCCCAGACCAAGTTTACTTGTTAGCT
This sequence comes from Sarcophaga rosellei, assembly GCA_930367235.1. Classification (NCBI taxonomy): domain Eukaryota; kingdom Metazoa; phylum Arthropoda; class Insecta; order Diptera; family Sarcophagidae; genus Sarcophaga; species Sarcophaga rosellei. The sequence goes on from OV884020.1 coordinate 51,535,325, forward strand.
TAGGTGTATGTTGAAACCTTAAACCCTATGACTAAATAGCAAGTGATTAAGTCTAGTTTGTTTGCCGAATTGAAATTTAACCTGAGTTTCGAATACAACTGATAATTGGTACCAAAGTGGATCGGAAAAGAGTTGTCGGTTATCGGTTAACACAGCATTTTGCAGGGAAAATGCAATTAATAAAATTTTGGTAAGCTTTTTGGAATTATTACACATCACGAATTTCTTTTCGCATAAGCTGACATCATAAAAAGAAGCGGAAACTTTAGACAATCTGCTGTCCGGAAAAGTCATCAGAGATTTCTGCGTCCATGCTCAAACGAGACTTTAAATGGTCTCAGGATTTAACACAAAAATTAGTAGAGAAAATAATTATATGCACCAGTACCTACTTATCTAACTTAACCTCATGTAAACCTATATTTTAATTAAAATTGTCACCACATCGAATGAATTTTGTTACGCAAATATAAATGAAATCTACACAAACGCCACCTCAACAAATTCTATATAAATACTTGCATAGAAAAAAGAAATCCTATTTTAAATTCATATCACTCAAATGTCCTTGCCATCATTCATCCTCAACAGTGTGTGTCTGTGTTTGTCCGTCTGTTCATATAGCTTTTTCAATTTTTCGTTTTGTGCCTATGCATTTGGCTGACATTCATCCTTTCGAGGGTGTCATAAAATATTTGCGAAAAGTAAACAAATCCAACATGAAAATTCAAACAATAAATACAACAATAAGATAAACAGACACTTCTTTTTGGTTATTTTGTTTGTTCGTATGTCATATCGTTGTTGTTGGCAATTCGGATTTGAACGGGATCTATTGGTAGCGTGTGGTAGTTATGGGATAAACGAATTATTTGGTTGGTATTGATGTTGGCACGCAAAGATGTTGCTTTAAAGAATGAATTCTTTAATGTAGATAATGTAGATACTTATTTCATTTTCTTTAAAACAAATTTTAAAACAGTTTTATTAGCTAAAATTAATTTTTTTTATCAAATTATTACGCAAAAAAAATTCTATTTGCAGAATTATTAGTAATTAGTACTTAATTTTGAAATTCGATTACATCGAGCATTCAGAAATAGCCAAAGTCCTTAGTACAAAAATGAAAATATTCATGGTTTTTATATAAAATTTAAGGCTCTTTCAAATGATTCCATTCAGATTACCGTTTTGCTTGCCAACTTGTCAGTTCTACCAAAATCCCAACATGTTTCCCTCATATTAAGTATCAAATCTTTTGACAAAAACTTGTGGCATTAGTTTCTCTAGCAAGGATTTTGAATTAATCACTTGGTGTCAAATTCGAAGCATATGGTGGACATATAAATTTCCAGACCTTCAGGTACATCATTGTCAATGTTCCGTTCTAGTGGCCAACGATTTCTTGAGTGTCAATTCTAATTTTGACACCGTTTGGGATAATTTTTTGTTAATTGACTCATACATTTTTCACTTGACATTGGAAGTGAGTAATTAACTTTTCTTATCACTCGTCATAGCTTCAGAAAATGTGTCAATTTTGTTGCGACTCTACAGAGATTCACCGATGACAATAGAGTTGAAGAGGTAAACTTTAACAAGTGATATCCATCTTTTGCGTCACCGTTAAGCAAAAGATGTTAATCGATATTCTTTGATCGTAAGTTTTGTAATAAATAAAGATCTTTAGTTTTGCCTCTGGATTGTATTTATATAAAAATGGTATCAGCCAGCGTCTGAATTGATGACCACTTGGACCTGATTTATGACATTTTTCATCAGTCTTTCTATAATTTTCGACGATAGGTTGCTGCATTCCTGACGGGTATACTCTTGGAGGATTTCAATAACCTGTAGTTTTATTCTCGTGACCTGAAGAATCTTCACAATAAGAAGTCTTGAACGTATAAATGGGGTTTTATTGTCAGGCAATGCGTATTGTCAAAACTTGAGACTAGGTGTCCTGAAAATGCAGGCCTTAGAATTTCAATAAAATGTGGTACATTTAAATTACATACCCTCCAGTTATAATTCGACCATAGGAGATTGGAGAAAATCGTTGAGCTTGGTCCTGGACTTATAGTCAACTTCGTACCACAGATTTGTAAGAAATTTTTCATGGCAATATTATTTACTCTCAGAGCTTTTGCTAGAAGCCTATTGAGGGGAAGTCGCCATTAAGCGTTTGTTGCAGATGCCTGACCATGCCTAATAAGCCTATACACACCTACTATGTTGTGTTGTATTCTCCAAAATTCTCTGTAAAGGTCATCGATTGATGTCTAATTGCGGTTACTAGCAGTTTAGTCGGTATTCTGAGGCTCTTTGCTACAACTTCAGTCTCAGCTATTGCTGGTACTTGATCGCTTAGACCGGGTAGGGGCTAGTATTGCGACATTTTCTGCCAGGAAACATTTCAATTGGTGTCCGACGACTCGCAAAAGCCCGCTAAGCAGACGCTGCTCCGACACCACAGAAGAATTAAATTACAACAAAATGGAAACAATTATTCCACGTTCTTACGGCTTAACGCGTGTCATATTTTATTAAAGTAAATTTTGTATCTCTTTACTTCTGAAGTATCAAATCTGAACGAACATGTCATTTGCAAATATTATAGCATCTTCCGAGAGAATGATTATCTTGTGACTTCAATATATCCTCATCTCATCTTAATTTTGATTGGATTTAACGATTCATCGTCATTATCAAGAAATTAACTATCACAGCGTACGTTATTAACTCTAAAATTATCAGCATGAAGCCAGTCAGTGAAATAAATTTTACGTCAGATGGATCAGGACCACAACTCTTCACATTTTCAACACAAAACTGTCGAAGAATTTTTTTTTTTTCAAATCGTATCATAAATCGCGTTTAACACATACATACATACATAATTCGCCATTACATCCCTCCAGTCCCGATTACAGCCTAGCTTCTCACACCACTCATGTTGTGTCTTAATTTTATATGTGAGTGGCGGGACCTACAGTTTAACGTCGACTCCGAACGACAGATTTTTGAGAAACTTTTTCATGGCAGGTTTATTTACTCTCAGAGCTTTTGCCAGAAATCTGATGAGAGGCAGTCGCCGAAGAAATATTTTTTTAAATATTTCGTTTTGATGTCTGGCCTGGGGCTCGAACCCAGGCTTTACGTCTAATAAGCGAACACACTACCTACCAGACTACGTCGACTTCTAATCGCGTTTAAGCCTCATCTAATTGAATGTGGAACTCAGACTAACAAATCCATTTATTCGAATTTATTCGAAACATTTTATATTTATTAATCTTTCTGTCAAAAACGAAAGTTTTTATTGATCATTTTGTCTACAAGGCTGATAGGACTTCTGGAAATTTTTTTCTTGTATATTCTTCCATGCTATTCGGAAAGTGTGTTTGATTTTAATTTATTTCTTTTTTATATTTTATTGCTCAAGAGCATAATTTGTTCTTAAAGCAATTTTTCTTTATCATGTATTAACTACAAATGAATACATACATTTAATATGCATAACAAAAACGCACAATATGTTCACTTTAAAATTGGCCAAATCACGCATTGAACACAGATTTTTGTTTATTTTATTTAAACACACATATACCAACATTCATGCCAAGTATTTAGAATTCATTGTCCTGCTCAATACATTCCACAGAAATGACAGTCCTTTAATCCTAGAAATAAGTAAACATGATTAGAATTCATTACTGACTTAACAAAAAAATACTCTGAAATATGTCTGCAGCCTCTAACTTCAAAAAGAAAGCGAAACCTATAAATGTGTTGGTTTTCTTATTATGGATCAGATCATCCTTCGCCATACTGAAACATACGTGCGCATAGGGTAGTTAAATAAAGGTTTTGCACGATGTTGTGTTCTGTAGGTACTTGTTTGAGTATGATGGATGTGGTGCCCTTTTATTTCGTTGCTAAATTGACTTCTTTTTGGGAGTAAAAATTGCAATTTTTTCAATTACAAAACTATTATTGCCATTACTTTTCCTTGTGCCAGTATAAGGGTAGGAATTAAATTTTAGTTTGAATTAGAGACTAGTCTGTTAGCATTTCATAGTTGCGATTCGATTAATATTTATTTACGATGATGTGTCGGTTGTGTAACGCACAAAACAAATAAAATTTCTTAAACTTAAAATGTTCGATTTTTCTATAGGCGCGAATGATTCATAAACAATTGATTTAAATCAGAAACTCCATGTATTCTTGCATGCTTGGATTTTAAAATTTTATATTTATTACCACAGACCACATAGGACCTGCATTTAACGATTTTTGTAATGCTTACAAATATAAGGTGTAGTAAAACGAAATTTTTATTGAAATGGAGGACTATATCGCTATGTAACAGTGTTATCGCATTACGCTATAAATATAGTTTAGTGATTGCTTGACTGACCTTCGTTTAAGTGTATGTTAAAAATGAGCACCTTCAGTGAGAATATTCGCCCTATTATATCAAATGAGTATTTATATTCCCTACAGTGCAGCCAACATTCAATCTTAATTTCACTTTCCTTCGTTTTTGATGTCAAAGATGTGCGTGGTATTCTGAAAGATCCAGATAAAATAAATATGGAGGTCACACTTTCTATTGCTACAGAGCATAAAATCCATTTAGAGCCCGTGTTCTTATTTTTTGCTGATGCCTTCACCTCTCCCCAATTATTGCTGATGCTGTTTAATTTGTTCTCTCCATGAACAGGGCGTCCCCTTTGCCACATAATGTTGTGACGTTTGTCACTATAATTTTTTCATCTCCCTATTTCTATAGATTGGTATGTACAAAGAACTCATTTTGGTTGTACTCAAAAAGCCTTAAGTACCGAATTTCCATCTATAAATTGCTGTTAAATCGCAACAAAAACGAGTGATGAAAAGTTGGCCAGTTGCTATAACTTTAAGCAGAAACCATTCGATGAAAGGGATAGACGAGAGTGGAACTAACAAAAGCATTAAGTTTTGATAATAGCTCAGCGATCACAATCATTTCAAACGTTTAGGTAGGTAGACAGAGGTGATTATCGACCCAAAGATGTTGGTATATACGCTCTTAAGCCATTATAACATCCATTGTGATATCTCAGTTTTCCATTTTTTTCTAGTTTCGAAACCATTCGAAGTTTCTAATTTATCGATTTAGACCGCTAAGTTCCATTACTGATAGTTGGTTCAAATCATGTATATAACAGGCACCTTTGTAACTTTTTCTCCTCCGACATAGTGCTGGACATTTAATCAAAATTAAGTGCTAGTTTTCACGAATTATATTGGAAATCTTTCAAAAGGATCCGGAAGCCTATTCCAGAAATTTCAAGGAGGGAATTATTCATTGCGGATGGTTGCAATCTGGTCTAACGACTACTTTTATTCTTTACTGCCAGCAATAGGGCAATAGGCCAATGAGTGCAGAAGAAAGCTTTCATTCAGAACTAACAGTAAAGATGCTTAATCCATCGTGTTAATATATGAACAATCACGTGTTTGATGACCTACTAAAATTTATTGCTTTCGGTTGAGAATATTTAAATTACGCACTGTGTAGTCCAGACCTCCAGCAATTGTTTGTGGTGATAATTTGTTTAAAAAGATTAACAAAAATTACCGTGCAGCCTGGACGGACCAAAATTTCGTACTTCTCCTAGTAATAGAAAGACGTTTTGGGGATAATGAGCTGCTCTACTTTTTCCTATCCTAGTGCTTTGTATTTTGTAGAGGTTTTCGCATTTTTTATATCACAAATTCCTAAAACCGGATTGTAAGGTTGAATGTCAAATTAGCTGTCGTTATAGACATTAAAGTTTTTATTCTCAGTCATATTTCTTTAGCGTCACAATCATGGTGGGCAGTAATAAAATTACGTAATGTCAAAGGTAAATATCTAGAAAACAATGTTGAATTTGAATAATTTAACTCTTATGAAGTCAGTGGAAGAGACTTCTAGATTTGAAAATAATGGTTACATCAGCAATTTTTCTGCTCTGAAATTTTTGTGAAAATCTTCATGCCCTAAGAACCAGGGTGTTGTAATTATCTCCCTGTGTAATTTGTTCTGGAAGTGCTGTATATTTTCAACGTTCAATTTCGGAGAGCAAAACCACAACTGAATACACTTCAACTATTTTGATGTTCTCATGTTCTTTTCATTTGATCTTTGCATTGAAGATCATGTCCAGATATTCAGCATATATTGTCTGCAACAATACTTAGTTAGATGGTCATTTGATACAAACCGACTATGTCAGAGGAGGAGCATAAGATAGAATTCGTTGCGCCTCGGTCTTGTGGACTTTTACTGCAATTTCCTGCACCAAGTGACAAGAGGTTCTCCTCAATCTAATCTGCGAAATCTCTCGGTATCGTTTTCAAAAATTTTTCTTATTGGACTAACTTCGTTCATTCGCATAACATGCCCTAGCCCACATAGCCATCTGTGTTTTACTATATCAATATCGACATACAACTGATAAAACTCCAGCAATGTCGATTTTCTCTGACAATTCAGGTTAGTCCGTAGAATATAGAATCCAAGAATAGTTTTATCTGCTTGTGTAAGCATCTATTCTTCAACACATTATAAAAGCACGGACAGCATAAGCGTCTTATGGAGTGTATGTTTTTCGAGAGAGAGGGACGGCTTAGGACAAAAGAGAAAGTTGGTCTTATCCTTTCCGCTCTCAGTCCGAAGAACCCTTTAGCTTCGCTTTGCATTCATTGGACTGTCAAATCCATCTTCTTTAAATCCTTATCGATATCCTCTAAGATAAATGTTATCCTACGTAGTATACATGCCATAATATTTACAACATCGGCATAAGCGTGTAGCGTGGTGAAAACTGAGCCTGTAGTAAAATTTGTACGGCTGACAACTGGTGTTAAGAAGAAATAGTTGTTTTCTGCGTTATACAATAAGTTAAGTACCTCTCATCCATAGTGTATTAAACAAAAATTTATTATGAAATTATAATTCCCATAGAATTTATTAAACTTACTTAATTTCATTTTATAGACTGGAAGCTCTCTAAGGATTTGCTATTGGGGATAAAATAGGTATTGTGAACGATGATAGTTTGTTTAAACAAAATATTTATTTTAAATCAATTAACATCACCCAATTTTAAAATACTACAAATAACAAGGGGTTTTTTTAGATGTTGTTCTACTATTTTCAAGTACTTGAGGCAATTTTTTGTTTTTTTGATTCTTTCGAATTACAAGATGATTGAAAATTTTAGTGTAGTTATGTTTTATATTCTACATGTGAAGCAAATAATTTATTCATTGTAGTCAAATAAAAGCAAAAAATGCTTAGAAAATATATATGCTACTGCATCCCTCTAGCCATAAGCTAGTGTGTCAGTTCGTTGTCAGTCATTCAAACTTAAACAAATTGCCCTAAAGCTAATTGCATTCTAACAAGCCGCACTAAATTCAATTCGTACCGCTCCTTATGTTTGTTTAATATCCTATTTTTCTCTTTGTATTTTGTTATTGTTGTTGATATGGTCCTTTTTCTTAAATAAAAACCCAAACTTCTCCCTCTTTCCCTGTTTGCTAGTCTTTTCGAACTGAATCTGTAAAGTACTATTGTTATTTTTATGCATGTATTTGTTTTATTTTTAGTCCTGCAGGATTTTTTGCTTTTCTCTCCTTTTCTTCTTTTTGTTGTTGTTGAAATTTGATATTTAACTTTATTACTTACTTTTGTTCCTCTAGTTTGCTAGCTAACGTTTCTCTCCTTTACATCTGAAATACTAGGTGTGTATGTATGATTTTTATTTTTCACATTTTCACCCCCATTTGCTAAGTTCGTTAGTCAATCCATTGCTACTCTACTCTCATTCAGCCTGTCGTTCGTTCGTGTGTGCCACTATATTTTCTGTTTTATTTCGAAATAATTATTGTGTCCGCTCTGCTTTCGGGGTTTATTACTCTGTATGTGATTGACTTGTATGTCGACGACTACGACGACAACAACGACGACTGCCTGCAGTTTTATTTGATTTTCTGACTGCACCTGGAATTCGATTTGGTTTCTGGTCGTGTTTATTATTTCTGGCAGTTATTTTTTGTTGATTTTTCTCTTTCTGAAAATTTGTTTTTGATTTTTGTCCGGTCAAAATTGGAATTTGTTATGGACACGATTTTCTATTTATTTGTGAAATTGTTTATTTGTTTAAAGCACAGATTAACACGTAGTCATTTTGTAATACTTCCGATAAAAATATCTATTTTTAATTAATCTTTTAAGCAACAAAAATATTGTTTATGAAATAATTATTTGGCAATTTGATAATTCATTCTCATCATCAAAACATCTACAGACGATCCTCATTCTGAACAAGTGTTCTTTGAGTCTACAGTGCTCTGTCAATCGACAAGTTACAAACCTCAATTTATTCTTGAATACTCTGGTACGTGGCTCAAATCTCACCCAGATTTGGTTTCTGAAGTCTCTTTCAAGCGTCTCTTCCCACTACACAGAAAGATTCTTGCCACTTTATTATGAAAGCACTCCTACTCGCAATCTTATCTTATTGCCTTGAATCCGCGTGTAGCCTCCAGGTTACACCATTTTTCCAAAATCAAAGAGTCTGCCGATTGTGCCCAAAAAACAGTTAAAGAGAGGCCTGTCAGCTACACGATTTATTACACCACGATGTCTCCTGATGATGACGTATTAGACTTGTCTCCCATTATGGTTTCCAAAGTTCTGGTTCTCACTGCCAGCGCCTCTGAAGGACAGCTTCTCTTTGTGCCAGTTATATCACACATACATACATAATTGGCCCTTACAACTTTCAGTCAGCTTAACTTCTCACACCACTCATGTTGTGTGCCTTAATTTTATACTTGAGTCGCCTAAGACGTCAACTCCGAACGACAGATTTTTGAAAAACTTTTCATGGCAGGTTTATTTACTCTCAGAGTTTTTGGCAGAAATCTGCTGAGAGGAAGTCGCCGAAGAAATATTATTTTTTTTTTTCATATTTCGTTTTGATGTCTGGCCTGGGGCTCGAACCTGGGCTTCACGTCTAATAAGCGAACACACTACCTACTAGACTTCGGCGACTTTCTTGCTTATATTATAAAAAAAAAAGAAACTTCTTATTGCTTCTAGTAGAAATGTACTTATTATTTTGATTGGAAGGTGAACTGGTAGTCTAGAGGATAGTGTGCTAGACTAATAGCTTAGGGGGCTGCTGTGTTACACTACACCGATCATAATATCTATGTTACTCAACTCGTAATAATTACGGTTGTAATCAGAGGTCAGCATTGAATCGTTTTTACGCTACTCATAAGTACTCATGAAATTTTGAGTATGAGTGATTCAACAGTATTGTATTTCAACTACTTTGATTCCTTAGTACTCACTACAATATTGATTTATAAGTACAGGTTGCAATGAGTATGAGTACAACGTTGACATCAAACTCATAACATTCGAAATATGTTTGATTCCTACGCCTACTTATTCAGATTCATCAATTTAAAAAAATACTTTTAATACTCATAAATGATTCGAGTGATTCGAATCGTTTATCAAAATTTACAGTCTTGTTGCATTTACAAAAAAAGAAGAAATAAAAAGACAAAGACTTTGCTTGCTGTCAAACACACAATCTTCTCGTGAGTATTGTAGTGTTCGTACGCGAATCATACTTATTTTGTGATTCTTGTAAATGTTGAGTAAAGGAGAGTCGAAATCAATAACATCATGCGTATTGTTAAGTAGGAGTACGATGAGTACTTCAGACTTTGAATATGAATAGTATGAGTATGCTATTAAAATAAGTATGAATGTGTTAAGTATCAGAAATTATGAATATGATTCGAATCTACTCATCTTTTAGAATATTCATTGCTGATCTCTGGTCGTAATCCTGACTGAAAGGTTGTAATGACCAATTATATACATATGTATATATGTACGTTGAAACGTTTACATGCAAAAAAAAAAACTTTTTTCCACATCCTTCCAAGTGTTATGATCTGTTTCCAGATTTACTGCAGATTACATTGATACACCGTTATAGAATGTGAAACTCTTTCGCGATCTATTATTTGTCGAATCTTGTGCTAACAGTTGTGTTAACAAAATAAGCATAAACACGTGTCGCAAGAGGCGTCAAGAAATAATATAAATACTTCATTTTTTTAATAAACTTATCATATGGATATCATAATATCATAATAATTTAATTACTTACATGAGTGAATGGGTAATTTTCTATTTACTTATGTGAATACAGAAGTAACCAAAAAAACAACATCGATATGGAGACAACAACAAAAATGATAATAATAAAAAACACGGCCACATGTCAACACTTATTTAACTATTAACCAACAACAAAATGCCAACAAACGAAACTTGAATCAGGCCTACAAAAAAACACCACCCGCCAACACTTGAAGCACAAGCAGAAGCACCAGTCAATGCACGTGTCATGCTTACGGACAATTAAAAGGAGACCCCTTTTTTTTGGTTTAACAGAAAAAAATCATTTGTTAAGTGATAGCCAAAACGTTTTACCACCGTTATGCCTACAAAAGGCTATAAGTCTTTGAGTCAGAAAAAAAAGCGTAAAGAAAACCAAACGGAAAGACAAAGGAAGTGGAAACCCGGTAGGAGTGTGTCAACACTTTAAATCCATTTAGTGGGTCATTGTTGAAGGAAGGAAAAGAATGGTTAAATATTGCAACAGTTGCTTAAATGTTTTAGGATATTTAAACCACAAATTATGTTGTTAAAACCCTTGTGGTCACGTGTAGCTAATAAACGAAACAAAAAGAACGATTAGGCAGTAAGGATTTTTAAAAATATTTTGTTTTATGGTTTTCCGTATATATTATACTTTAAAAAAAGAGAGTGTTTAGAACCTCTTTGAATAAGTGATTTATTAATTGACAATAATATTGATAAAAAAAATGTATCCTTGTGCATTAAAAAAACGTAAATCATGTGGGAAAATATTTTTTAAGTGTGAGAAAAAAATTTTCAATTCCAATTGAATATTTTTTCACAAAAATTGCTATAAATTTTTGATATTATTAGACTGCTCCTAGCATAATAATTCGAAGTGCAATTCGAAATGTACTGGTACTTAGTTATGACACAAATTTCCCGAGACGTTTTTGTAGAGTTTATCTATGATTACTCAAAACTCAGAGTAAAAGTTGATAATACTTCATTCAAATATTATAATTCGACCCTATATGAACCATTACGTAGTTCTTTTGAATTCAAAACAAACACCTTTAGTTTTGATGACTTCTACATAAGATTTTGTGAAATCGTATAAATCTTTTCCGGAGAGTTGAATTTTTTTAACTTAAGGCTCATTCAAATACTTGTGAATACAAAACATCTTCAACGATCTTAAAAGGTGCAGCACAATATCCTAATTTGTTTAGTAATAACTGTGCATTCATGTCACCTCGCCATTTGTACTCGTCGCGAATTCCTCAGGGAAATTTCGAACCACTCAAAAGTAGCTCTTATATGTGTTTCGTTTCAGAACGTAGGAATATCATCGGAAATTATTTTGCTGATGAACTGGCCATGGCTTTTACGAAGCCTACAATTTTCGACATACTACAGGCTATTGTTGTTCCAATTGTGTCACTTTAAGTGGATATTCTCTGGTCATTAAACAGAGACTCTCAACTTCGTTGGCAGTAGTAGGGCATGTTTAATATTGATAGGTTCTGCTAGGTTGGTATGGGTGAGAAAAGGATTGATTAACTTCTGTCCTTAAATCTCACGGCCATCAAATCCACAATTGCGGTTCTCACGGATCAGTTCTCTATTGAAAGACATGTCGATTGATTTGGCATTACCTCAAATGACTTTAGCGGAAGCTGTTAGGAAGAGGCCGAAATATGAAAAAAAAATATTTCTTCGGCGACTTCCTCTCAGCAGATTTCTGGCAAAACCTCTGAGAGTAAATAAACCTGCCACGAAAAAGTTTCTCAAAATCTGTAGTTCGGAGTCGACGTTAAACTGTAGGTCCCGCCACTCAAGTATAAAATTAACGCACATAACATGAATGGTGTGAGAAGCTAGGCCGTAATCCTGACTAAAGCGTAGGGAGAGGCTATATTGCACTTCATATGCGAGATTCCAAGTCTTACCACGATAAGGCTAAAATTCTTCGCTTCTCCTTTTCTGTCATCTTTGACTTGAATAATCACTGGCCTAAGTGGAACTTTACTTTTCCAGGGGGTGTCCGCCACTTAACCTAACTTAAACTTGTTTCGCTAAGCAGTTGGTTTTCCTGTACAGCGGGTTCCTGCTGCACTATGTAGAAATGTATAGGGTTGTTGTATTCAACTAGTGCCGACAAATTTCGCTGAAGAGGTGGCACTACTTAACATTGCTTTTATGCTCGTTGCAGACGTTAACCACTATAAAAATCAGGAGGCTTTCTACATATATCCTTTGGAGAGGAGCCGTAGCCTGTACGTTTTAAATATAAAAACATTTAGACCTCCACTCGCATTATTTTCTACTTCTAATCCACATTTAATCCTGGAATATGCTGAACATTTCAGTTCCCTTAATCTTCAATTTCCACTCTAACAGAAAGCGGTCGTAATGGCTATCTATCGAGCTGCACAATGGATACTCGCTTACGGTGTTCCTTTCACCCCCATCTCGATTTTTTCTGATAGCCAGGCTGCCATAAAGTCTCTGTCGAACGTTGTGAATAATTCCAGGATCATCAGGGAATGTCGCTGTTGCCTCAACCTTCTTTCTATTCTAGGCACTTCAGTGTCACACTTATCTGGGTCCCCGGACACTGTGATTTGCCCTGCGTTCACCTGTGGCGTCACAACGGGCCGCTATGCGTGCTCAAGTGACCTTTTGATATGAAGCTACCGACTACCCTAACGTAAGCTAACTCTAACAGAAAACTTATGTAATATTACTACAATATATTAAAAGCTTTTTTTGTAATTTTATTTGGTTTATATTTTCCCTCCCGAGGGCCCTTTTCAGCCTGTAGAATAAATTACCTTTTGAGAATTTCAATTTCCTTTAATTTTCTTTCCACTTTTAAAACAAAATAAACACTTTATGTTGAGAATCACTTTTACAAACTATGTATGTCAACAGGTTCAACAAATAGAATAAACTTTTCCAATGGCTACTCTCCGAATGACTGAACATATTAGCACAACATATTGTCTATGGCCGCAATTGTCGTAACATTTGTCGAAGTATCGTCATTGTTTTATCGCAAAAAAGAAAAAAAAAGCAGTTGGCAGCAGCACTCATTTGTGTTCTCCTTCTGCCATTAAAATGCAATTCTGTGGTTAATCTAAATTTTATTTTGCGATATCAGAACAATAACTCACTGGCTGGGTTGGTTAAATGCGTACGTTGCGGGGTAAATATAAAGAAATAAAAGAGTTTTGCTACTACACAGCCAAATAACAATAAGTCCACATAATGAATGAGGAGCTTTACGAAATGAAGGAAACGAATAAACTTGACATCATGACGATGACGGCATTGTTGATTATGTCTATGATAATAATATTTACAAGGGCTTATAAACATACATACATGTATGTATGTACTTTAAATACAAGTTAGAAAAAACCGCCAAAAACGTAACGTAACGCATTAAACAATTGAAGTAAATATTACCCTTAGAACGCGAGTACAAGTTTCTTCAATTTCAATAAGCCCTGAAGATATATTAATACGATTCACAATACAATTTTCATCCATAGAAAAGCTTTATCAAAACTGAGAACATTTTTTCCAAGAGAGTCAGATAATAAGGGAGAGAATTGTTTTTGTAAAGAGAAATTGTTATCATGTTGAAGAGCCAGTAGGAAATGTTGTTTTGGAAATGAAGTTATTGTGATTGCTGTAAAAAATCAACTGAATCATGTTGAATTTATTTTTCAATTTGGAATTTATTTAATTGTTTATATTTGTTTAAGTCGCAAAGCCAAGGTTGAAATCCCCGGTCAGACGTCAAAACGAAATATGAAAAAATAATAACATGAGTGTTGCCGCCACTGGCAAAAACGCTTAAATTTAAATAACTGTAAAATATTTTGTAATAGAATTTATAATCAGGAAGATTTTCGAAATTTCGCCACTCGCGCCTTTTCTAATGCGCCATATTTTTTAATAAAATCATTTCATTTTTGCTTGGCCTGGCGTGGTGGTCTTCAGACGGTAAATCTTCTGGATCATATTTAAGTAATTAATTTCTAGTGGTCTCTATACCAAAAAGAATTTTAATATAAGAAAGCCAATAAAACATAGATTTAATTTGTGTGGAATTGAGTTTTCTTTATTCAGAATCCTGTGGAAATCACTAGCGAGGAAAATTCCTCTTTCAACAATGAGTGATGTGAGAAGTTAGGCCGTCATCCTGAATGAAGGGTTGTAATGGCCAATTATGTATGTATGCATGTATGCTCAGGAGATTTTATGGTTTAATTTTTTAAGGTTTATTGTATTAAAAATATAAAGCTGAATCCATATCTATCAGTCAATTGAAAAAAGTAAAATAGTCTGGTGCTCTGATAGTCTAATCGGTAGTGTGCTGGACTATTATCGTGAGGGTCGTGGATTCGATTCCCACCATAAGGTCGGAGTTACTCAGCTCGCCTTGCCTTGCGTCTAATAAGCCTACACACTACCTACTAGACTACGGCGACTACAATCTCCTGAGCATCCTCTCTCCTATTGCTTAGTAAATTGGTCTCCAATAGCAAAATAAAACACGATTTCTATTTGATTGTCTCTTTTCATTCAAATGGACTTTCTAGGTTGTAAATTTTCAGTCAGACTCGAATTACTTTAAATGATATGCAAAGAATATCTAAAAAAAGAAATACGTTAATGCTTCCAAGTGGGTCTTTAAAATATAATCGTTTTGATCATTAAAATGTTCTGATTGGTTGAAAATTCTAGTTGCTAGCAAATATAGTTTGAAAACCTTTAATACAACCACCCTTCTAACAAAGTAGAAAGTGAAACAACAAAATCAAAAGGTTTATAATGGCGCCTTCACGACCACGACCAATGCACACAGGGTTGGTCAAGTGATAAGCGCTACAGGCAGGCAGTACGTATAAAATACCAGTAACACCCTTAACATTTGTTTAGTTGGTTAAAACACGTGATACGGGCAACAACAAACCGCTGTGAATCTTTAAAAGCAAAAAAAAAAATCGTTAAAGTTAAATCGTTCGTGTTGAAAGTTAAAGGATAACATGTAATAAAACGAAAGAAAAACGAAGTAAAAAAAAAAACGAAAACCTTATAAAAAGTGCAAAACGAAAGGAAAAAAATGTCCTCGTGTTATAGCGGTTTTGAAGATCGTTCTTTCGATTTTGGCGAAGACGATGACAATTCGTCTTTCGATAGTGGTTATGAGAAAAGTTTTGAAACCGAGTGTCGTTTAAAGCCCAGAAAACTAGTGTTTGACAACTGTAACGACTTTTATAATAATTCTGCGGCGAATAGCGATTTCTCACATCACTTAGCGGGGAATTTAAATACGTCAATGCCTTTGGATCATACATTAATTCCAGGTCTTTTCGATACCAGCAGTAATCATAGCAGTCGCAGTGGTCGCACTTTAGTAGAACATATCATAAGTAAAGCACTCCCGGATGATTTGGAATTCGAGCCCAAGTTGGGACAACAAACTTCGACGCCCAGTAAAAAATCATCCAGCGAGAGCGGTGACGATCAACCAACTGAACCCAGGCCAAAGCGTAAATATGCCGTCGGCAAAAATCGTATGACACGTTCACGCAGTCCCACTCAAGTTGTGCGCATAAAGAAATTTCGCCGCTTAAAGGCTAATGATCGTGAACGTAATCGCATGCATACTTTAAACGATGCTTTGGAACGTTTACGTGTCACTTTGCCGCAACTGCCGGAGGAAACGAAACTAACAAAAATTGAAATTCTACGTTTTGCCCATAATTATATTTTTGCCTTGGAACAGGTTCTCGAAAGTGGTGGTACCTTAAATTTAGATTTGGAAAAATTACAAAATTTCACATTGAGTGGCGAAAGAATTACCAAAGAATTGTTTGATGCCATCTTTGTAAACCCTCAACCCTATCCTATGCTCGCCAATGGTTACATGGGTTTTGGTCGTATACCCTATCCTCCACATATAGCATTCACACACCCTACTACATCTGCTGGTAGCGGCTATCCAGGAAACTTTAATGTGCCCTCTCATCATAGTTTGAATGAGTCTCCTAGTGCGGCTTTTACCCAAAATGATTTCTTAAGCAGCATGCATCACTACAACAGTCAACAACGCCAGCCGGATAATATGATGGATGCAAATTTTTCACAAGAAAAATACGATTTGTTTAAAGGTACTTTTGAAGCAGCTGCTCAAATGAAATCAAATACATCAGCACTGCCAGCTCAAATACAATCTCTTTCAATGGACAACCCCAACACCTCTGGCTATAGCACAATAAATGCGGGCTATAATGACTCACATATCATCGACAGCACACAAATGTCAGCTGCCGCAACTTCAAATGGATCTCCTGCCAAGTTGCAATATCATCATAATAGTAGTTTTTATACACAAACGCCACCATGGAAAGATTTTAATGAACAGGTGATTAATACCGCACCATCGAAGACTTATGCTCAATATGGTGCGGTATAGCGGTTGTTTTTTAAAATTTTTTCATTTCAGAGATTTAAATCCTTTAAAGCTTTTGAAATGTGCAGTTTACGGTTAGAGTGTTCAAATTCAGGTTAACAGTTTACGCATGTCAGTGAGGCCCTAGAAGCCTTTAAAGGTTTTATGAAATATTTTTAAACTTTTTAAAATTTTAGCTACAAGTCAAGGTTAGATGTACCTATCAGCCTATCGATTCCAAGAGGTTTACACACATGCTCATTGTGATATTCATTTGTTCCTAATTTGAGATCATATGTCCCTCTAATTTCAATGGAATTGTGATCTATAAGCAAATAAGCTCCCAGATACAGTCAAAGAAAAAAGTCTACATACAGCGGTGTATGTAGAATTTTTCCAGAGACCTGACAATTTTTAGTACAATTATTCGATATTTCATTATTATGAAAATGAGAGTATCACCGATACCCAGAACAACAGATTTACCAAATCTCTTTCAAAGGTGGAGTCGTTCTATTTAACCAAGAATTAAAAGCAAGTTTATGGCCTCTTAATCTCATTGGGTTTGTTGTCTTCTTTTAATCCTTAATACCAACTAGTATGCATGAAATTTTTCATGTCCAAGTAAAAGTGATCTGAAAATGTATGCTTTATACAATGATCGGCAAAAGTCGGTAGATATTCTAGTCCTTCTATAATTTGATTATAGTAAGAATACGAAAGTAGACGACGTGTACTTCTTATTTTTATGCCATGAAATCTACTAACGCTGATTTTTTATGGTAATTTTAAAAAGTTCATATACCCTACATATACAGTTTCGAGCAGAAGTGAGTGCATGTTCACGATACTGAGTTTCGTCATCCATAAAAACAAAGCCCATCAAACAAAAAAAATAAAATAAAAAATTATTTTAAATTTATTATTTTATTCTTAACAAATAGCAGTAAAGAAACAATAATTAATGAGATGAATTCAATGAGTTTGAAAGAAACAACGAAAATAACCCACAATTTTGCACGTTTCAAGAAAATTAATAAAACTAATCCAATTTCAATATTTGGTCCCTTATTAGAAATAGCTTGATTTAGGCGGTTTGGTATGCATTTTACCAAATTTTCGATAACATATTTTCCAATTCGATTCCATTCCGCATTTAGACAATCCCAAGGTTTGTCCATGTTCGTTGGGGCTGCTTCGTACTGCTCAAGCAGTTTTTTCACAATTGACCAAAGATTATCAATCGAATTGAGATCGGGACTTTGTGCTGGCCATTCCATCATTTGAAAATGTTGTTCCCCAATCCATTCCTTTACAATTTTTGCTGTGTGCTTCGGATCACCGTCCTATTGAAAAAAAAAAATATTTTTCGGGATAAGCACATTTATTAATAAAATTAATAAAATGGGTTTGCAGAATATGTAGTCTTCCTTTCGCATGTAAAATCTACTAAATGCAGAGAGCCAACCATGTAAAGCATCCCCAAACCTTTATATTTCCGCCGCCATGTTTAATAGTTTGCTTCACATGGTGTCTTTGTCCCCGGATCTGCGCCAGCGGTACTGCTTTCCATCTGATTGGAAACATGTTATCTGGTCTGATGAGTCCAAATTTAACCACTTTCCTATTGAGCTGCATGAGCATTTCATACGTTTTAATATAACAATATTTACTTAAATTCAATAGATTTTTTCTAAGACAAAATATTCCTTTTTTGTTCTATCAAATTGTAAATATTTTTTAATCTAATATTTCTCTATAGGGCAACGTTTTCGATTTTCAAAAAGTGATTACTTTTTTGTTACCAAAATACCACTGTTCGGACGGAATGTTTTGAATTTTCTTGATACTACTCACAGAAAATAAAGAAACTTATCTCCGAATACTCTCCTGCCGGATTTTTTTTTTTATTTTGCTGCAAAGTAATGCGATCCAACTCCATTGACCACAAAAACTATTTTCTTATTTACCTTACTTACTACCTTGTTGTATTGTTTTAACACGATAAACTTGCAAAGGTATGGTCCATGGACTATATCCAACGATAGACTAGAAATAACATTCGAACGCTGTTTTTGTAAATACCATGATTATAAAGCTTTAAAGGATTTTCTAGAGTATCTAGAGAATATGAAAATTTACAGGCGTGATATCTATATTTATAAATAATTTAGTTAAGCTAATATTTATTCACAAACCAAATCATACTTTGGAACTAAACAGTGATATTTTAAGTGTAATTGTGCAATACTACTGTTTACTTTCAAAGTCAATAATTGTAAGAGAAAGAGTTTATACAAGAAATTTAAAAGAAAAAAATATTGAAATAATTTTCTAAAATAAAAAAAAAAAATTATTTCAAATATTTTTTGAAATATAAATAAATTAACTTTTCAATTTGATTTTAATTTTAAATTGAATTGAAAACATTAATTTACTTGACTAAAGTACTTTATAAATCTATCTATCTAACAGTTTGCAATAGATTTATCAAAGTCCTTACAAAAAAAAAACTTCTCTTGAGAAAGCATCTTTTTTATAAAAATCCATGGAAAAACGATTTTGTTTAAAAGAAAAGAATTTTTTTCTTTTCAATGATTTTTATAAAAAATATTTCTTCTCCACAAACGTATAAAATTATAAAAAGAAAAAAACAATTAAAGGTTGTCCATTTACTAGCAATTCAAGTACCTTAAATAATTTTAATCTTTAACTTGATACTCCTTTTAACTACACCTCTTATTAAATTTAAATGTAAAACACGCATATATTTTTGTAAGTCACTTTTTTTTATAAAATTAAGAAAAATTCTAAACTACGTATAAACGCATGAAGTCGATAAATGTATCGTAATTGTTACTAGTCAGGTAATGGTCCCTAGTCTACTAGTCATTTTATTTACATTATTTTTTAGCGAATTTCTTTTCAAGTTAAATTTTACGTATTTATTATTAAGTTTATTGTGTACATTTTATATAACAGATAAAAATGATGTATTTTTGATATAAAAATGAATAAATAAATAAAATTTGAAAAGAAACACAATTTTTTTTTATTGGTTTTTATGGTGTGATATCGGTGTAGGGTTTTTAAGGCACATGCCTATATTATTATTATTATTATCTTTATTGGAAGTATTTAAAATACTCTTTGAAATACATTTCTTTTTAATTATTAATCATTATTATTATTATTTAATAAACAAGTTTTATAAAATTCGCTTTCTAAAAATATTCATATTCGCTTCATTTTTCACATCAGCCGGCATCATGTTGTATAGATTCAATCCTTTACTGAATAAAGATCTCTGCATTGCATTTGTGTCTGCACTTGGTGTTCTAAAATCTAAAGCATTCCGGAGGTTGTAGGGTTGAACTTCTCCAACATATCTTATTTGCTCGGTCTGGTACTCTGGTGCCCATCCCATTTTAATTTTCTGAATAAAAAGTATTATATTTAGTTGCAATCTTTGTCTCACATTTAACCATTTCAATGTGTCTAACATATATTTAATCGATATAAACCGGTTACCGGTAGAGCGCATATCCTTATTTTGTAATTTTTGTATACATTTATCTATTAAGAAACCAAGATATTTAATTGTATTTACTTTTTCTAGAATCACATTATTTATCTTGATTAATTTGTCAGTATTCATAATAATTTCCATTAATTTAGTCTTGTTTTCATTCAATTTTAATTTGTTCATTTTTAACCATTTATTTATATTATCGATATCTTTATCTAAGTTTTTATAACATAATTCTTCTGTCGCCGCTTCAGTAAAAATCAAGGTATCATCAGCATATAGAACAATCTCACAATTCTCGAAGACTCTTTCAGTGCCATTAATATATATGATAAAAAGAAGAGTTCCCAACACTGAACCCTATGGTACTCCAAAATCGTTCTCAATTGGATCAGATATGATATTATTGACATTAGTATATTGCCTGCGATTCATTAGATTCGTGGATTTAAACCATTTTAGCTCCGTATCTCGAATTCCATATTATATAGTTTTTCCAACGATATATCTCTATCTATAGTATCAAAAGCTCTTTTGAAATCGAGAAAAATCGCCAATACTCTGTTCTTCTTTAGTCTACTCTTCCATTTATTTACAACATAATTTACAGCAGTTTCGCATGAAAAGTGCTTTCTGAATCTTGGTTGATATTTTGACAAGAAGCCATATTGTTCTATATAATCTTCAAGTTGATTTTTCACTATTATTTCAATGACTTTCTCGCACGTTTTCAAAGTATTAATTATACGATAAAATATGTCGTGAAATATTTATTTATTTATTACAATATAATTACAAATTATATTTAATTATGTACGAGCTCAGTAACTTCGACTATAAGCACTGCTCGGTGTAGTGTAACAGACCAAAGTCTCTGGTGAGAATTGAACCCACGGCCCTCTAGCACACTTCCCACTAGGCTACCAGGGCACCCATTTCGTGAAATAATTTGTTTATTTTAAACAAGCAAGCATCCGATTAAATTTATTGGTGTTAAGAACAATCATAGAAGTTGGGTCTAATGGGAATACCTGATGAGTCTAGCCATTTACATATTTTCTGGCTCAACATATATTTGGTTGTGTTTGACAGCCCTGTTGTCCTAAAGAATTTCAGAATGATGTTCTGTATAAGAGTATAAACACATTTTCCACACAAAAAGCTACGCAGCAAGTTTGCAATTGCCACCTTAGCCAAGCAGCGTGCTTATTAATTATTTTAAAGGCGGCAGTGTTAAAGTATAGATAGCGTAAATAAAAATTAAACACTTCATTAATTATTTATCAATGGTGCAAGTAAAATATTTTTTTGCGTTTTTAATAGTTATATTGTTATTTGAAATCTTTATTTCAAGCGTCTTAATATATTGACAGCATTATTCTGTTCAAGTTCGCAGCAGCATCATCGACATTTCTTTACATATTACCTTCAAAATAATCACTTCACGCATGCAGTATATTTTAATAGGTTGCGACCTAGAGAACTTGATAGCACACAGAGATGTTTCATTTCAAAATGCATTAATGCCTCACATAGTCTAAGTGTGAGTTCTGGTGAACAAATATCTTTTGTGTCTATATTCAGGCAGCTGGTCTCGATTCTCAAGCAGTTCTGGATTGTCTATTGCAAGACTTCTTCCCGCTGCCACCAAGCATAAGTTTAAATTGTCCCAAACCCGTTTTGCCTACTTCTATCTTCTTTTTCGTCGGGTATAACCCTCCACAATCCTCTTACTAGTCTCAATAATATACACATATATACATACATAGTTGGTGATTACAATCCTTCAGTCAGGATTACAACCTAGTTTCTTACACCATTGAAGTTGTATGTGTTAATTTTATATATGAGTGACAGGACCTACAGTTTAAAGTCGACTCCAAACAACAGATTTTTGAGAAACTTTTCATGGCGATTTTATTTGCTTTCAATGTTTATTCCCAGAAATCAGCTGAGAGGAAGTCCCCGAAGAAGTATTTTTTCATATTTTGTTTTGTTAGAGATGACCTGAGGCTGGGGCACTCTACCTACTACACTACGACGACTTCGTTCTCTGTAAATTAGATAAAATTCATACCAACATTTTCTGTTTCAAATATAGGGAACTTGGTGTCTCAACAAATGTGTTCTATTCTTGCTAATCTTATGATACGATTTTTACTTCATGCCACATTTTTAGATGTGACCTGGCCACCTATTTTGTCTCTGCAGCGTATGTTCAATTTAGCGTCATTTCTGTTTTCTGAATTCGCAGTCAATAGGAGCAATGAGTATTCAAAAATATCAGTAGATTCGAATCATACTCATATTTTGTGATACTTATACGCATTCATACTTATTTTAATATCATACTCATACTACTCATATTCAAAGCTTGAAGTACTCATCGTACTCATACTTAACATTACGCATGATGTTGTTGATTTCAACTCTCATTTACTCAACATTTACAAGAATCACAAAATAAGTGTGATTCACGTACGAACACTACAATACTCACTAGGAGGTTGTTTGTTTGCTTTGCTTGCTGTCTTTGTCTTTTTCTTTCTTCTTTTTTTGTAAATACAACAACAACTAACACTAAATTTTGATGAATGATTCGAATAACTCGAACCATTTATGAGTATTATAAGTAGTTTTTCAAATTTATGAATCTAAATGAGTGGGCGTATGAATCAAACATATTTCGAATGTTATGAGTTTGATGTCAATGTTGTAGTGAGTACGAATGAATCACAGTAGTTGAATTTCAATACTGTTGACTCACTTATACTCAAAATTTCATGAGTACTTATGAGTAGCGAAAAAACGATTGACGTTGATAAAGCATTGTTTTGACTTTCAGCCGTAAATCGCAACCGATTTGACACGGGTGTCGAATATATTGAATTTCGTGTGTGATTTCATTGTATATGTGGTAACAAAATTTTGAATTCTCTTTCCGAATGCATTAGTAGATCAACGAAACAGAATTAATAGAACGAAAATGCGTACATTTCACTTAAAACAGATTTTGTAAGTCATTCTATGAAAACAATACATTTTTATTTTCAAAAATTCATAACCTTTAAATAAAAAGCCATTAAAAATCAATTTCAATAATCCCAACGTACTTAAATAACATTACTTTGGTAATTCAAATCAATATCTTTGCTTATAATCTGTAAAATACAAAGAAAAGCGAAAAAAAGACAACAACAGCAACAAATTGATAAACTGTAATAAAAAAAAAAAGGAGATAGAATCCTGCCAATATATGTATGTATGTAAACAACTTCAAAGAAATCAAAAGGACATGACAAACACAGAGGAAAAAATAAAAACGAAAATCTGTTTAATTCCCAAATGATGTATGAAATCATGATGAGATGAGAGATGTGCTTGTAAGTGGTGGTATAACAATTTGTAACATTATTTCTTCCTTTTTGGCAGTTGTTGTTGTTGTACATGTTTCTATATATAGTAACTGGTTGTTTTACATTTTTTTTGCTTTTGTTGGTTGCTTATCGCATCTTATCAATCGGAAAATTGTTTTTCTTTTTCTGCTTTTCGCTGTTGATTTCAACAAATGTTTGCTGTTCTAGTAGTTATACGCATATTCCGTAGGATATTACGTAGCTGATTAACAGTTTCAAGTGATGGAAAAGTTATACACTTTAACGGATTTAGATGAAAATGCACGGAGAAAAGAAGATAAAAATTTGACAATGGTATTGTGAAATATTTTAACGGTCATATTGATATACCCAACCCTGAGAGAGAGGTTGTTTAGAAAACCGTAAACGATAAATTTTAACTTCATACTTATGAATTCTTTCGATTAAATTTTAGAAAACTATGATTAGATTAATATGCAGCCATTAAAAAATACATTATTTTTACATGAATTCGAACTTTTTTCATTTGGCGTTTTTAGAAGCATCTCAACTCAGTTGGAATATGTACCATCATCATAGTCCCCTCTTTGAAAATGGTTCCTCACCGCTTTATCCTTATATAGAAACCCCAATTGATATTAGCAATAAAATAGATCAATGGAAATAGATTGTCACAGACAGACAGCTGATCTTTGTAGGTTGTCATTGTAGAGTAGAATTATAAATTGGCTGTAATGATCAACTTTCTTAATTAATTATCCATAATAACCTGTTCGTTGGATCTCGGCCTGCCTTAACACTTCTTCGCTCTTCTTCACCAGCTGGTCATACCAATCGATGACACTGCGATATCAATTTGATTCTTCAAATGCAGACAAGATCATCCCATACAGACATGGCCGACTTCCACTAATCTCCACATACATAAATATCCGTCTTTCCGGACTATTCTCTTCCATTCTAACGCCATGCCGAAGTTAGTGCGGCTGCTGGATGTGAATGCGCTGAACAACCTTCATATCATAAGAATATAAATACATATTAGAATATCATAGAACTCATTGTTGAAATGAATGTGGCGATCATTGGTAAGCCTTAGTCGACATTAAAACTTACTTAGGACTTCTTCTCGAATACTCTCAAGCCTGCTGTATCGATGCAGTAGCTTGCACTAAATAGTATGGCCATATTATGTAGTGATTAAAGTGCTCGACTGTAAACCCGTGTAATCCAGATTCAAGTGTGGATTTAAAAAGTCACAAAATTTTTCGCCCTGATTTTCGAATTTATAAAATTAAGAATCTTCAATTTCCTTCAAATAATCCATCTAGGGAGTTCCCTGATCGCAATCCCCCCATCAATAACGAACCTCAGAAGAGGTTAAACATGGCTACACTTAAGAAAGAGAAATCCATCATTCAACTTAATCATCAATTCAAGTTTTAGGTTAGTTGAAAAACTCGTTTAATAAAAAAGAAATAAAACAAAGAAATAATAGAATGGTACTAGATATCTTTGCTTTGTGACAGTCCTATACTCTTGAATCCTACATGACTGTCAATTCTAGCTCGACCTCCTTTTATACCAGCGATTTTAGCTGTACTGTTTCACTTAGGTAGTTATCTTAAGTAGCTTACTTTTCATCACCAGCCATCGTCCGCTCCAGAAATGGATCAATTTGTTTGCACAATAACATAGATAAGGGTTTTTATGATCACACGTGTGTGTATATACAGTAACATATGTAGGATCAATATTTGGAACTTCTTTTTGTATCCCAACGTCTCCAAATGATTTAAAAGAGGGTTTCTACGCCTCTGAGCTTCTTGGCAATCGGAGCAATACTTATATGATGGCCTTTCTTAATAATTTCCTGTATGTTAGCGTCATGGAGTCGCCGTAGTCTAGTAGATAATGTGTTGGCTTATGCGATGTGAGGAACCTTTTCAAACCCCAGGTTAGACATCTCCAACAAAACGAAAATGAAAAATATTTCTTCGGCGACTTCCTCTCAGCAGATTTCTGGTAAAAACTGAGAGTAAATCAAATAAACATGAAAAGTTTCTCAAAAAAATCTGCAGTTAGGAGTGGATTTTAAACTTTAGGTCCCAAAATTAACGCATACAACATACGTGGTGTGAGAAGCTAGGTCGTAATGCTAACTTAAGGGTTGTAATGGCCAATTATGTACGTGTGTATCGACATGTTCGACGAATCAATTTATCGAAAAACTATCGAAGTCTTATGTTTCTTCCGCCAACTTCAATTCAGATTTATTTAATATTATGCAAATAATGATTAATGCAGTCGTCTATTCTCTTTATGAATTTCGACAAGGTGTCTTAAAATAAAATCTATATTCAGTTGACGGATTAAACAATCGATTTAAGATGGCGGCTCTCTCTTAATCGAGTAGTAATTTTTTTGATGGTTTGGTAGACAGATTCTGTGATATCTCCCTATGTATTGTGCATGTATGCTTGGGGTTTATGCTTGTGTCTCGGATTCGTGATATTCCAGTAGTTTGTTCTATTTATTTAGAAGCCCTACATTGATTGAATTTCCAAGAGACTCGCTAAATAATACTCTACATATCGAATAAATTCGATCAAATATCAGCCTTAATAAAGACACCGTAGTCCAGTAGGTAGTGTATTGCCTTATTAGACGTGAGGTCATGGTTCAAACCCCAAGTCATCTAAAAACGAAATATGAAAAATATTTCCTAGGCGACTTCCTCACAGCAGATTTCTGACAAAAACTTTGAGCATAAATAAAAAAATATAAAATTCTCAAATAATCCGTCGTTCAGAGTCGACTTTGTTGCCTTGTCGATAATTTCATTTGCCATAATGGAAAGTAGTGGATTTCTTATTACTATACCTACATACTTATTACTATAACACATAATGTAGAGTGTACCAATCCGATATTATTAAAGTATTAAGAAAAATATAAAAAAACTAAATTATAATCGAGAATAGTAAGTGAATTGATAAAAATCTACCCCTCACAAATACCTTATTCTCTCTATCATTCTCTTGTTTGAAAAAACTTCGCGTACCCCTCAGCTACTATCAAACGTTTTGGTATTTTATTTCATATGATATACAAGCAAAATATTTTTGATCTGAATTTTTGGCAGGACTTAAACAACGACCCACCCTTAAAAGGAACCAATTTCAAAAGGAATCACATGAAATGAAAGTAGAAAAGATAAATTCATATGACATTTATAGTTTGCTCTGCTCGTATTTCTATTAGAGATTTTAGCGTACAGGTTCTATTCTATTCATGCTCTCTTTGTGCATGATTTGAATGTATGTATCCTGCTGGGTGTTTACTGCTTTTCGGTATTAGTTTTCCGTTTTTGGTTGTTGTTGGTGTTGTTGTCTGGCAAACAAATGATTGCAAAGATAAATCTTAACACCTTCAACAATATGGGTCGTAAATGACATTCTTTAGATTTAACCATTGGGTGCCTTAGTATTAAATGTGTGTGTTTTTCGTTTGCGTTCCTTTTGTAATTGTAGTATTTTTGCTTTTTTTTGGTATTAAAGGACACTTTGATGTTGTTGTTGTTGCTGCTGCTATTACTTTGAAAACTAATGTGGATTAAATTATTCCAGTGGAATAATTATGAGCATAAATTTGTAGTTGTTTGCATGATGGTGGTTTCTTGCTTTTTTTTATCAAAACATTTGATAAGAGTTTGAAATTGAATTTCATTGGTAAATAGCCTACAAAAGAGCTTAGATTTGATAAGCGGAGATCTAAATCCGTAAGAAGCATCAGGAGCATTATGCTAAAACTGTGTCAAAGTTACAAATTACAATGGCCTCTGATAGTATTACGAATGTAAATAAAATAGCAATTGTAATGAATTAGTCTCTTAACTAACTAATAGTATAAATGAATCCATAATTTTTAATGAAATTATGAAGAAAATCATTTTTCAGTTTCAAAAGCCAAGCAACTAAAAATACTCATAAAACTATCGTTATAAGGATACCTCTATTTCATTTTAATTCTTGGTCTCTGAGTCGCCGTAGTCTAATAGGTAATATGATAATAGGTAATCATGGAGAGATAATAAACAAGCTTATTCAATTTCTAAACAGATTATCCAGTGCTTCAAACATCCGACAGCCGAATGGCTATCAGAAAATATCACATAATGTTTTAATAACAAATTATTTTTTCAGTTTCACTAATTAAACTTGAAAATTCATACGTTAATAGTATCGCAAATATCCTTGTTACGAGACAATCTCAAATCTAAAGAGCCAACGAACTCATAAAAAGCTTTATTACGATTTTGCTTTAAATAAATACAAATAAAATAAATGGATATTGATTTTATAAAAAAAAACGAGGTGAACCTGATTCTTGTTCAGCTCTTTTGTGCAAAATTAGCACGAAATATGTGCCGAAAAAATCAAAAAAAATTTGTCACGCTTTCATAAACCATTAATGCAAGTGATTTACTTAAACTTGAACGAGAAGCAATGTTTGCACATTCAATACCGTAAAGGTTTTACGAACTAAAAAGTTTCAGTATGAAATAGAAGTCCTTTTACTAAGAAATTCGTTTTAGTTGTGCAACTACACTTTCCATTTAATGGTCCAAACATCCTAAGGTGGAAAGTAAATTTCGAGGAAAAACTATCGGGGGAGGAAATGTAGTGGAACTGAGACGAGATTACCTTGTTTTAACCAAAGAAAATTTCCAAGGAAAATGAAGAAATTGCATTTTATTTGGTAGATATCAGGCATACAGAAGAACATTATGGGGAATCAGAGATCAGCAATGAATCCTGTTTTCGCTATTCATAAGTACTCATGAAATTTTGAGTATAAGAGAGTCAACAGTATTGAAATTCAACTACTCTAATTTCGTATTCATTACAGCATTGATTTATAAGTAAAGGTTGCAATGCGTATGAATACAACGTTGATATCCAACTCATAACATTCGAAATGTGTTTGATTCATACGTACACTCATCCAGATTTAAACATTTAGAAAAATACTTATAATACTCATAAATGATTCGAGTGAATCGAATAATTTTTCAAAATTTACAGTCTTGTTGTTGCACTTACAAAAAAAGAAGAAAGAAAAAGACAAAGATAGCAAGCAAAGCAAACACACAACCTTCTAGTGAGTATTGTAGTGTTCGTACGCGAATCATACTTATTTTGTGATTCTTGTAAATGCTGAGTAAAGGACAGTCGAAATCAACAACATCATGCGTATTGTTAAGTATGAGTACGATTAGTACTTCAAACTTTGAATATGAAGTAGTATGAGTATGATATTAAAATAAGTATGAAGGCGTTAAGTATCAGAAATGATTAGTGTGATTCGGATCTACTCATCTTTTTGAATACTCATTACTGATTTCTGGGGCGAACATTATTTCTGAAGTATAAGACTTGATATTATTTTGAATTAATAGTTTGGAGATAATCCAAACAAAAATCAAAATGCATGCTATAGTACAATGAAATCTACTGAAACTATTTGATTTAATGCATCAGAAATAAAATCAGTGCCTTTTTTCCTTCGATAGGGCTATATCCCCTCATTTCTAAATTCTCTCGCATTATATTTCTTATTTATTTTAATAACTAAATAAATAAATAAATAATTTCATTTTGAATAAATATTTGTTTACAACTTTAGTCACATTTTATTCATTCGAAAAAGCAAAAAACATTCTTCTCAGTTTATTATTCTATAATCGACTCCAGGATAAAAGAACTTCCTATGTGAGCCTGTATCTATAGTATATGTATGTATGTATGTATATTAGTAGAGTTTTTGCTTGACTGAATGAGTAAATCATGAATGAATGCCTTTATTTTTGTCTCTCCTTAATTCCATTTGCCATTGTTTGGCATTCAATTGTTTTTGGCAGGTGACGCGAAATCGTCATCTTTTGTTTTTAAAACTCTCTGAGTACCCGTTTGTGTTGCCTTTAAGGGCACATTAAAATTGAAATAAAAAAATTCCATTTTTCAACCCCGTGTATATGTTTTAATGTATGTGTTTCTAGTGACTCTAATGCTGTCCTCAATACATATATTCTTGCATTCTTTCCAGAATTATTTTACAGCCAACCGAGTGCATTTCGTGAAGTTCGTTAAATCTCTACCGGGGGTGGTAAAAATTTAAATTTTTATTTCATGTTTTTTTTTTACTTTCAAGGATTTATAGAGATTTTGATTTTCCTTTATACTTGTCTTTTCCTTTATAGTTCCTCAAATTTTATATGACTTTTTGTTAAATTTTGACTGTATAGAGACTATATAGGGCTAAGTCTACAAGCTTCCTGCCAAGGCTCTCTATAAGTCTTCTCAATTTTTGTCGATGTACAGTTTTATTGTTCACAAATACTAAGGAAGTTGAGATCGAGCATTTAATTTTCGATCTCAACTTCCAACAGAAACTTTACATGAAATTTAGAATTCAGAATTCCCAAAGTGGATAAAAAAAATATTCTTTTGAAATCTTGCTCATGTTATACAGAATGAATCGATATAAGGTTTCTCACCTGCTCCTGTGATCCTATTAATATCAATTAGAAAATATTAAATTTTGAAGCGGATGATAACTGAGAATTTGGCAGGAATTAATTCAAGTCTCACATCGAATAAAGTGTCGGACTTCGTAACGATTCAAACAAATTTGTTTGATTTAGAATTTCTGTTAAATTCTTGTAAAATATTTTAAATAATACTTCGCCTTGGTTAGTCGTTATGATTGAACACATAATATGTCATTACAACCCTTCAGTCAGGATTACGACTTAGCTTCTCACAGCACTTATGTTGTGTGCGTTAATTCTATAAATGAGTGGCGTGACTTATAGTTTAAAGTCGACTCTGAAAGACAGATTTTTGAGAAACTGTTCATCATAATTATTATAATCACCTATTTTTGTCTAAGATTCGTCTTTCTCGTAGGGCACGTTTGTTCATCGCTGAGTGGACCGCACAATGGTAGATAGGCACACTTATTGCGATGTCATGGTGTATGTGACGAGCAGTTTCCTCCTCTTCCTTATCTCTGCAGTTCCTGCTATGTGTCTAAGACCGATGCAGTTTATGCTACTTTGGAGTTTAAGCATACATTCCGTACCCCTTTGTCTGGTTTTGGTTTACCAACTAGATTTTCTGCACCCTTTTGAAAATATTCGACGCCGCTCATCCTGTGTTGATGGCATATTGTCAACAATGAGCCCGCAAGTTTTGAAAGGGATTGCCAAAGTAGAGAAACTATCAGAGAGTTCGTTGGTTGTTTGGCCAGGTCATCCGCTCTGCACTTATCAACAATTCATGAACTTATTGAACTGCCCTAATATTTTAACCCTGATTAGTTTGATTAACCTTGAAAATTCTTAGATCAACAGTAACGCAAATATCCTTGTAACGAGACAATCTGAAATTAAAATTTCATGCTTTAATGCGATAACATGACATTTGTTAGCATTAAAAAATAAAAAAATCATTTCTAAAGAGCCAACGAACTCATAAAATGCTTAATTAAAATGATTTTGCTTTAAATAAATCGAAATAAAAATAAATGGATATTGATTTTATAAAAAAAATCGAGGCGAACCTGATTTTTGTTTAACCCTTCTGTAGAAAATTTGCACGACATACGTGCTGAAAAAATCTACAAAAATTTGTCACACTTTCACAAACCATAAATGCAAGTGATTTGCTTGAACTTGAACGAGAAGCAATGTTTGCACATTCAATACCGTAAAGGTGTTACGAACTAAAGAGTTTTTGTTGGAAATAGAAATCCTTTTAGTAAGAAATTCGTTTTGGTTGTGCAACTACACGTTCCATTAAAAGGTTACTGCTGTTGAATTTCTCTGTCATTTTTTAGTTTCTCTATTTCGAATGCTTAACAACGTATAAAAAAACGTAAAGAAAAAAACAAAACAAATAATGTATGGTCGTTTATTATCCTGCTCGAATTGATTTATCTATGAAATAATGGTACATTCGCAGAAAACAATCCCGACCTTTAAAATATATACGTTGTCGTGTTGCATGCGTATGCTCTCAGACGTATGCTTGTTGTGTTCGTTGCCATTACATTCATATGATGATGAACACCATCATCAGCTGATGATGTGCTTAGAATGTAGGTTAAAGGATTTTCATCATAAATTTTCCACCCGTTTACTGCAAACAAAATTGTTTTATTGTTCTTGCCATAACTCTTTATTTTGCCTGTTTCTCTGTTTTCATTTCCAACAGCCGGATGTTTGATACGTACTCATATGAGTAGTTTTGCAATTTTTAAAAATCAAACAGAGCAACAAAAAATAAAATGAAAGAAAAAAAGATTTACATTGTATCCGTTTTTTATTATTCATAAGCTTACCCTTCTAACCCCTTCTACATATAAACACTGGATAAACAAACATCCTTTTAGAAAATATCCCTGTTTCCTCTATAACAAGTACTCCTGTTTCTTGCCAATACTGTCTACTTTCACGTGTGTTTTTGTTATAAAAAAATTTTTAAATCCTGAATGTCACACATCGCTCAGTTTAAATTCCTTTTTTTTTACTTCGTTTACTTTTAATATGGCAAATTTGTTACAAAAACAAAATGATGATGATTTTTAATCTGCTTTAAATCGCTTTAGTCAATATTTAGAGGGATTTGTGTCATTCTAAACAAATATTTTCATATTGTTACCGTGTTTTCTTTTCTTTTGCTATTTTTAAAAATCGAATATTTGTTGTTGCCTATTTTGCAAATGTGGTTAAACATAATGAAGTCACTAAATTTACAAGGATTTAAAATTTAAAGCTAAAAATAAAATAAACACGACACTAAAAAAAAGAACTTCAAAGGAATATAGTTCATTAAATTGGAATTTTGAATACACATACGAGTCTAAAGTCTAAATCGTGAATTGAAAATACATACATACATACATAATTGGCCATTACAACCCTTTAGTCAGGATTACGGCCTAGCTCCTCACACCACTCATGTTGTGTGCCTGCATTTTATACTTGAGAGGCGGGACCTACCGGTTAAAGTCGACTCCGAACGACTGATTTTGAGAAACTTTTTCATGGCAGGTTTATTTACTCTCCGAATTTTTGCCAGACATCTGCTGAGAGGAAGTCGCCGAGGAAATATTTTTTTTTATATTTCGTTTTAATGTCTGACCTGGGGCTCTAACCTGGGCTTTACGTATTCTAATGTATTCTAATTCCTAATGAAAACATTTTTTATACATTAGAGCGGAATGTACAGAAGGGCCATAAAAACCTTTTGTAGTCGCCGCAGACTAGTAGATAGTGTGTTGGCTTATTGAGCCCACGTTTCAAACCCCAGGTCAGACATCTCCAACAAAACGAATTATGAAAAGAAAATGTTTCTTCCGCGACTGCCTCTCAGCAGATTACAGCAGATCTCAGCAGATTAGAGCTCGGTCGAAGATATCAAAAAGTGAGAGCTCAGCACTGGCCTGAGAGGAGGCACCGACGTATCAGTTGAAAGACCCACAAGTAATACAAAATTATTTGCCGGAATTCCAAATCTTTCGGCATGAATACTAAAAGGGCAGCAGCCCGAAGGAATCACTATGTTGTTTAACGATAAAGTGGAATCGGCTGTCATCTTGCCCGTACGTGTCCAGCAGAGTCTAACTATATTGTTGACAATGAGATCAAGCCTACCTGCAAAACGAGTGGAAAATATCCAATCCAATTGAGGCCATTAAAATATCCGTGCCCTGTAACATGTCGAAGTTTGAGAGCTCAGGTGAGCTTGATGCCATGGTTAGCTCATCAGCAATGCAATTTCCAACGACACCCCTATGCCCCGGAATCCCTATAAGTGTTACCTTAGAATAATGTAAAATTTCCCTGAGAAATCCTCAGCATTTATGGATAATGACAGACGTTGAAAATTCTTTCATTGAGAGCTTCATCGCAGTCTAGATGCCCGAGTAATTCATGAGATATTCAAGGAAAATCCCGCCCACAGTTCAAAAGAAAGGCTTGTTGTTGGGTATAATTTTTTAAACAGAATTTCACAAATATAGAGCTCATTAAAATAAGTTTGAGATGATTTCATCAGTGGGATCAAACTTCTTTTCGGCGTACCCTTTTTTTAAGGTTTTGAACAGTGCAATGAAAGTAAAGCGTGTATGACACGATCCAACTCCTATTGACCTGGGTACCTGATGAGGCAAAATTTGTTTTTGATATTTTGTATTTGCCATCAGGCCTTCAAAGTCGCGTAATAGCGAACGAAATAGCAATTCTGTTAAAAATCGGTCATTTGTATTGAAAATAAATGTTAAATATTGAAATAAATGATAGGTTATTGAACGAATGTGACATTCATGTATTGTCCATCGAAAGGTACGACTTTTTGCTATATTTTTGAACTTTATGGATTCACTCTTCTTTTACGGCCAAGGCAAGTTTTGATACCCTGCTCTGAAGTGAAGCATACTCCAAGTTAGAGCGTTCAACAGGGATCGAAATAAATGGTTATTAGAAAGGCAAGATCTGGGATATACGTGGGCGAGATAACGCTTCAAACCAATTAATTGTTATCCTGCGATAGTTTAGCTCGATTTTAATAACCAATAATAAACCATAATATCCTGAGCACACGAGATTTTACTCGATGCCCGCGTTTTACATATGATTTCTTACGCTTTGTGTACAATGCCATAATGTGTGGGATTATGTTTACTTCTTGTGAAGTCGCAGTAGTCTAGTAGGCAATGTGTTGGCTTATTAGACGTGAGGCCACGGTTCAAACCCCAGGTCAGACATCTCCAACACAACGAAATATGATTATGACGGCGACTTCCTCTCAGCAGATTTCTGGCATAAACTCTGAGAGTAAATAAAAATGTCATGAAAAAGCTCTCAAACACTACTCATGTATGAAATTAACACACACAACAGTACGTAACCCTGAGTTAAGGGTTGTATTGAGCAAT
The DNA here is from genome assembly GCA_930367235.1 of Sarcophaga rosellei. NCBI lineage: Eukaryota > Metazoa > Arthropoda > Insecta > Diptera > Sarcophagidae > Sarcophaga > Sarcophaga rosellei. Next base: position 51,569,920 of record OV884020.1, read on the forward strand.
TATGTTATGTATGTATGTATGTATGTAATTCAGGATTACCACTAGAGCTCAGCAATGAATCGATTCCGATTCATTCGTACTCACTACAACATTAATTTGTAAGTACAGGTTGCAATGAGTATGAGTACAACCTTCACATCAAACTCATAGCATTCGAAATATGTATGTTTTATTCATACGCCTACTCATTTAGATTTATAAACTTAGAAAAGTACTTATAATACTCATAAATGATTCGAGTGATTCGAATCATTCATCAAAATTTACAGTCTTAGTTGTTGTTGCATTTACAAAAGAAGAAGAAAGAAAAAGGCAAAGACAGCAAGCAAAGCAAAGACACAATCTTCTAGTGATTATTGTAGTGTTCGTACGCGAATCATACTTATTTTGTGATTCTTGTAAATGTTGAGTAAAGGAGAGTCGAAATCAACAACATCATGCGTATTGTTAAGTATAAGTACTATGAGTATGATATTAAAATAAGTATGAATGCTTATAAGTATCAGAAATTATGAGTATGATTTGAATTTACACATCTTTTTGAATGCTCATTGCTAACCTCTGATTACCACCTAGCTCTCACACCAAACATATTGTATGTTTACCCACGAGTGGCAGAACCTTGAGTTTAAAATCGACTCCGAACAACTGACTTTTGAAAAACTTTCATGCCAATTTTATTTACACTCAGAGTTTTTCCCAGAATATTACTGAACTTGTTGTTCGGATATTACGTGTTGTTCGAAATAGCCTGAACTGGGGTTTGAACCACGTAAGCCCTTATCAGATGGGATAAGCTTTAACATACTTTATTTATTTTATTTTAAATTTTTTAAAGAGTTTATTTTATTGGCCAAATATATTTGCAGGAGAGATATGAAAAAAGTTCATATCGAAAAACAACAGAACATATATTATTTAATGGTTTCTTCATGCAAATTATGAATATTTAAATTGGAAATTTAAATTTCCAACACTTAGTAATGAGATTCTTACCGAACCGGTTTTCAATTAACATTAAAAACCATTCAAAAAAAGTGTTCGAAAAAAAAAAAATGAAAACTCCACCCATTTTAAAAGATGGTTGCTGTATGGTGTTGTCTTGTCTGTTTATGTTGGGCCCTCTTAACAAGGCATGAAACCGTTGTTTATCCTCATCATTTCACAACTTTCGTATAAAAAAAGACAATAAAACGGGGAAATGAATGAAACTAAAAATTTACATATACTCTCTCATACATTTACATATACAAGTAAATAAATAATCATATAAAAAACCATAAATTACCGATGTTGTTGTTCTATTAATTATTCACATTAACATTTTTGCTTATGGCTGGGTCTAGCTGTCAAAGAAAAATGTCCTTTTCGTATGGCTTTCATATGGCATTTGTAATTATTTTACTGGCATTTAAGGCAAAATGCAAATCCTCCCTGCTTGAAAGTTTACTTTTTTATATGCCACGCTACTATGCAAATGAGTTTTGAGCATACAAATTTCAAAAAGGAAAAATGTTTGCTTAGGTATATTCATTCATTTCATTTTAATTTTTTCTTCAACAATTTTCTATGGCCACTTGATGAAGTGCAACCAGTGTGAATCAACATTTTAAATTCGTGTCGTCATTTTGCCTAACACTGACTGACATTAGTTGCATACAGATTTCTATGGAATGGACTGGACTGCCTATCTTCTGTATTCTTCTTTCCTTGCAATTGTAACATTTTTCATTCGTTTTATTTAACAAATATGCATACTTTAGCTCTCATTTACATAACAATGGTGCTGTAAATATAATTACTTTTTTACTTTTGATTTGTTGCATTTGTTCACTGTAACAAAAGTGATTAAAAATTAATGGTTATTGAAAACTACCAGCGGGTGTGAAGCTGTAAATATTATTCTTGTTTGCTTTAGGATCGTATTGTTCTTTTGTTTTTGCATTTTTGTAATGAACTTCCTCTGACTTTAATTGAGTGCTAGGGCACATCTTTTCTCTTTAGGCTCTGTACGTTTAGCGTAAACAAACCTTCAATTCTTGTTTTATAATAGTTTTCTGATTTCATATTGAATCCTTTGGTATACGACCGAACAGAGAAATTGTTTTTTAGTTTTTACAACGCTAGAGGACATAATTGTGTTTCGAAGAGCTCCATACTAGCAGTCTTATGACTTGTTTAATGAGAATGCAGAAGTTGGCAGTGAGAAACTTTCAATCCGTTGCTGCATCAATTAGACCTTCCAACAAAGAACTTTCGAACTTTAACGGTTTATAACAGCCATCTCGTTGCATCTTTCAAATTGGTTATCATTTATTGAGTTTGTTTTGCTAAATCACCATGGTGATTTACCATAATTGGTCATTACAAAGGATTACGACCGAGTTCCTCACACCACTTATGTTGTGTGTGTTAATTTTATACATGAGTTGAGGGACCTACAGTTTAAAGTAATCTCTGAACGACAGATTTTTGAGAAACATTTCATGGCAATTTTATTTACTCTCAGAGTTTTTGCCAGAAATCTGCTGAGAGGAAGTCGCCGAAGAAATATTTTTTTTCATATTTCGTTTTGATGTCTGGCCTGGGGCTCGAACCCGGGCTTTACGTCTAGTAAGCGAACACACTACCTACTAGACTACGGCGACTACCAACGTGCATAATTGATCATTACAATTGTCCGGATTACGACCGAGTATCTCACACCATTTATGTTGTGTGTGTTATTTTTATATGAATGGAGGGACCTACAGTTTAAAGTCGTCTCAGAACGACAGATTTTTGATAAACTTTTCATGGCAAGTTTATTTATTGTCAGAGTTTTTGCCAGAAATCTGCTGAGAGGAAGTCACCAAAGAAATAATTTTTTATATTTCATTATGTTGTGATATTCATTAGGTCTGACCTGCGGGTTGAACCGTGTGATTACGTCTACTAAGCCAACATACTACCTACTAGACTGCAACAGCTTCGAATTAAATAACAGGTGCAAGTAAAACTATTGTTTTGTATGATCGGGCAAAATATCTCGCAATTTTCATCGTAAAATTTCCATCCCCTTGTAGAGGAATTTTGTAGGATGCCAATCATGTCCATTGCATTCACTGTTTGGTGTAGATTTTGGGCAGGCGACGTCATAGTTCATATTTCAAGCAAACATAATATATCGATGAGTATCTACTTCTCTCGGCCTGAGTTTGATAATTTGGATACTAACCAGAGATCAGCAATGAATCGTTTTTTCGCTACTCATAAATACTCATGAAATTTTGAGTATGAGTGAGTCAACAGTATTAAAATTCAACTACTCTGATTCATTCGTACTCACTACAACATTGATTTATAAATACAGGTTGCAATGGGTATGAGTACAACGTTGACATCAAACTCATAACATTCGAAATATGTTTGCTTCATACGCCTACTCATTCAGATTCATAAATTTAGAAAAATACTCATAATTGATTCGAGTGATTCGAATCATTCATCAAAATCATCAGTCTTAGTTGTTGTTGCATTTATAAAAAAAAGGAAGAAAGAAAAAGACAAAGACAACAAGCAAAGCAAACACACAACCTTCTAGTGAGTATTGTAGTGTTCGTACGCGAATCATACTTATTTTGTGATTCTTGTAAATGTTGAGTAAAGAAGAGTCGAAATCAACAACATCATGCGTATTGTTAGGCATGAGTACGATGAGTATTTCAAACGTAGAATGTGAGTGGTATGAGTATGATATTAAAATAAGTATGAATGCGTATAAGTATCAGAAATTATTAGTATGATTCGAATCTACTTATCGTTTTGAATACTCATGGCTGATCTCTGATACCAAGGACATTTGGCATCAGCAGGTGCTACACAATTCATAAAATATTAAAAATTCTGCAGGAGCGATTTCACGGCATGGTGATTTCACGTCTAGGTATACATTTTCTTGTTGAGTTTTCTTAAGTCCCAGGCGTACGCAAATAAATCACAAGCCACGGCGTTTTTAAATGCAACATATCATAATCCAAAATCGATCATTAGCCTGATTTATGCGCCAGAGTCATGGTGAATTGAACATTTCAAATGCATTTGCCAATCTCTTATATAAAAAGCATTTAAGATTGAACAGTAATCTCTAATTTTTTTCTTAAATAATCATTAAAAATTGTTTGCCAATAGCTACCTATTATCCTTGCAAATCCGTATTAAGCACACATGACACAAATAGATCCAACGATCCATTATTCATTCGCTGCAACTTAATGTGTCATTAAAACTAGTCTTCAATAAAGATTATCACACAGCTTCCGGTTTACCAGAAAATTGAAAAAACAAAAGAAACCATTTTTTATGATAAAAACTGTAAAAATTACCCCAAAAAATATGTATAAAAAAGAGTGCATGGCTATAGAGAAAATAAAAAATAAAATTTTGTTTTTTTGTTGTAATTGTTCTTGTAATACATTTAATCATTACACTCTGCTGCTCTCATTTTCTATACACTTTTTTATTTTTTATTATTATTTTACATGTTTGCCCACCATAAATTGTTTTTGTATTTGTAACGTATTTTTCGTTTTGACGTTGCACACACTTTTTTCACTTTCAATCACCACAGACTGTATTCACTCATATGTTCAACTGCACAAGGATAATGAGAAAAAAAATGTTGAATAAGGAAATCACGCAACCGTTAATTTGTTGCTCAACAATGAGACAAAAAAAAAACCAAAGAAAACAAAAGGAAGTTGCAATCGTTATAGTATTTATGATTTGTTTGTGTGTGTTGTGCATGTATGTGTACTTTTTTTTATAGATTTAAACGTTAATTGTCGTACATTGTTATTAACTGTTGTTTACTCTTATGGACTTGGCCATCTGTCCAAGTTCAATGCCGTAACATACTAGACACAAACACATATGAGTGTCTCAGTTGTACGATTGAATGAATATGTTGCAAGTGAATCAAATTGTGGCTACTTGTGCTCGTTTTTTTTTTTTGTTTAAATGTTTCAGTGCCATTCAAAAGACAAGTAGTGACAATGATTTTTTTTTATTCCAAAAGTGTGAACGAGTCAAAAGGATTGTTGATTGACACGCAGCGTAAGTTTTATTTGTTTAACACACCTGCTGAGAAAACTCAAATTTTAACTGAAATTTAACTGATTTTTGTTTCATAAAATTGAAGTTAACAAAAATATAACGAATTATTCCTATTGAGGTAAACAAATATGTATTAGTTTTCATAATTTTCCCTGCAGAAATAACAAGCTGAGATGATTGCTTTTTGAAAACTACAGGATTCAAACTGTCTGAAGTTCACTTAGCTTTTTGGAAGTTTACTAATAATAAATGCATCACTTCCAACACTTGGCCAATGGCCTCGCTTCTCCCATCATCCTTGCTGCATGTGTTAATTTTACACATGAGTGGCGGGCCCTACAGTTTAACGTAGAATCAGAATGGTAGTTGCGCTCCTAGCATTTGCCTGAAAGCTATTGAACTGTGGACTTCAAAAAATATATTTTTTTATATTAAATTTTTTTAAAGAAGCTAGAGCTGGTGTTTGAACTTTTGAAATCGCGTTTAGTAAGTCAACTTATGACTGGAATCCTAATACGGTCGTCCCCCCGGAAGTTCTGGATATATGTATATACCGACGGCTCTAAACTCTATAATGGGGTTGGGAGCGGTGTCTATTCTGGGAAACTGGACCTGAATATATCTCTCCGTCTGCCGGACTACTGCAGTGTGTTTCAGGCGGAGGTGATGGCGATTTACCGGGCCGCTCAATGGATCCTCGCCAACGATGCTCCTTTCACTCGCGTTTCGATCTTCTCTGATAGTCAGGCCGCGATCTCTATCGGGTTTCGTGACTAACTCTAGGATCGTTAAGGAATGTCGCCGCTGTCTCGACCTTCTTTCGGGGCGCTTCACCAGTATCTCTCCGGGATACGATAGGGCCGACGAGCTCGCCAGAGCTGCTGCGCTCCTTCCGGAATCCTCATCTGTTGAATTGGGTATGCCACTTGCCTCGGTCAAGTTTACCATTGCGCGGAGGTTCTTTCGGGACGCCAACCTACCTGGGTCAATGAGGAGTCCTGCTCCACTGCTAGACTCACCTGGCCCAAGATGGATAGAAGGCGTACCAACCGAGTACTTGGTCTTGGTCGTGATGTCATCTCGACTACAGTGGCCGTGCTTACAGGTCATTGCGTCATGGGTAGACACGCCGAAAGAATAAGGCTCCATTTCAACGACTTCTGCCGTGGATGCAGATCCACTGAGGAAGAGGAGACTGTTGTTCACTTTCTTTGCCAGTGCCCGTCTCTTGCTAGGTGTAGATATAGGTTATTTGGCTCCCCATTCCTTGTTAGATTAACGGAGCTATCGTCTATTGACATTAAGGATATAGCTTCGTTCATCAAACTTTCTGGCTGGTATTCCAGTGCGGGGTAGTCGTGCTTTTGTTGTGCAGCCCTTGCGCTGACCAACTTCTTCCTTTTCCCTGATTTTGGTGAAACTTGGTTAGTACAGGGACTGCGTTCACCCGTGGCATCACAACGGGCCGCTATGCGTGCTCAAGTGAACTTTGTGATATCAGAGCTACCACACCGACCTAACCTAACCTAAGTCAACTTACTTTTCACTAGACTACGGCTATCTTATACAGCTTTTAATTCAATGGTAAACATTGAAATACTAAGAATTATCTCTTTGAAGATGTGATGTAATGCACTGAAGATTAAGTCACCGACAAGACGGCCTTTTGCACTGTCATTATGGATTATCTAGTATACTTCCTCCTGTTAGTTAAGATTAAGAACAACAAATCCGACGCACCTAGCATATACCTACATATGTATACAACAGTCTGTATCTTCAAGTTGATGATCAAGTGTTTCATTGACCATTCTTTCTCTGAGCAGAATCTGGAGGTACAGGGCTTTCTAACCTGTAGATTCCACTAAAACTGTTTTCAAAATGAAAAACAAATTCTGTACTTTTTTGAAAAGATGAAATTGGTTGAGTAGCAGTCTCTTAAATCTTCTTTTAGCATAGATGTTCCTATTTGGCGTGGCGGTATCTGCAGTCAATGTGGAATCCGAACGGCAGATTTGAGAAACGTTTCATGTTTACTCTCAAAGTTTTTGCCAGAAGACTGCTGAGAGAAAGTTACCGAAAGAAGTATTTTTTCATAATTTTTTTTTTTTTTTTTTTGGAGCTTAAACACTACCTGCTATACTTTAGTTACTAGAGAAAATACTTACACTATTATACCGGCTAATTTTTTATAATATTAATAATAGCTAAAAAAAATATGGTGTTATCAAAGGTACCCGCTAATTATCTGTATTGTACAGAATATATTGTCTATTTTGGTATTGAGGACTTCAATCTACTAGTTGGAGTAATTTAATTGTTTCTACCGATTTCAATGGAAGTGTGATCAAAACTTTAATACATTTTGATGTGGTTCAATGAGTCGATCATTAGAAGAAAACCAAAAATAAAAAAATTTGTCTAAGGCGATACAAGTCCTATTGTCTATTCTGTACCAGCAAGAACCATTCTATAAATCTCTCGAATTTTCAAAGTATCAAAACTATTGGTAGCTCAATTCCTCTCCAACAGCATTATTTTAAATGATTTCTGCTCAATTGTAATGTTCGATTCTTATGTGATAAACAACCAATGACTATCCATAAGGACACTGTAAGTCTTAGTCTATGGAACAGTAGATCCCCGAATACAACCACATGTATGAATTACAAAGGATAGCATTTAAGGAAGTTTTGGTGCTTAAGAGGCCGATACATAAAAATTAAGAATGTTTTTTCTATTTTCAGTTCCCTGTTAAGCAATTGTAGAACTTAAAATTAGTAAAAATCTCTGTTCCTTATTTTAATATTCTACTAAAACCAAATTAATTAAATTCATAATTTAGTTTTTCTTTCGTTTCCTTTTTTTTGACAATAATTTTAATGAAATGCAATTTATAATTTGAGCTACACCTCTAACGAGGCTCGTTAAATGTTTCAACGTAAAAACTGTCAACTTTGATTGTCAAAAATTAAAAGGACAAGAAACAAAATGAATAAAAGAAGAAAAAAACAGACGAAAAGTAATTATGAAACACCCAACTCGCCGTTTAGAAATAGAGAAGAAATGGAAAAAAGGATCATAAATAATAAATGTTGAAAATTAGATTTATAATGTGTAGTGCTGCTCATTAACCCTGCCTGAGCGCTGGTGCTGTTGCTGTTGCACTGCATTATTGCTGCTGGCACTGCCAGTAACATTATAAAATGTGTCAAATTCTTTTAAGGGATGATTTTCGTCCTTTTCAATTGGAAAAATAAAATATTTGTTTTGCACTAAACAAAAAAAAAAAACTACGAGGAACAAGAAACGAAGAAAAATAAAAACAATGCCTTTTGGTACAATAAAATCAGGGTTAGCCATGCAAAAAAGGTAGAAACAATGTTATTGACACTGATGTCTCTTAAAACGGCCTTTAATTTGTTCAATAAAGCTGAAATAAAACAGATTGCATATGCAGAAAGTTCTCAACATAAAAATGAGATCTTCCAACTGGCACTGCCGAACTTTGACAGTTGACAGCGGCCATCTTGTTGAAGTTACAGCTGTCAAATTAGTTGTCATTCATTCAGTCTATTTTGTAAAACCACAACAAATGAAAATAAATCCTTATAGTTAATCAAAATAGGTATTTTATTTAGGCAACGTATTGTGCACTTTTGCTCCAAAAATCATTTTCAGCAATGAGGCTCATTTCTGGACGAATAGGTACGTGATCAAACAATTGAGTGATACCAATCGACATGAGAGACAATCCCGAAAAAGTCACCGTTTAGTGTAGATTTTGAACTATCGGTATCATCGGTCCATGTTTCATTGAGAACAACGCATGCCAGGTCATCACCGATATCGACGTTTTTCAAATTTTTTGGCCTGAATTGGATGACCTGCATACCAACGATATGTGGTTTTAACAGGATGGCGCTGTGGGTGATAATAACTGGTCACCGAGTTTATTCGATTTGTCGCATTAGACCCTCTCTTGTTTTATTTAAGTCTTAAGATTTAAGCATTTAATGAAAGACCTGGTATATACAGAGATAAGGGACATAGAGTTGTGGTTATAGAGCTTGACCTCTAATTCCAATACAGTATGGGTACAAGGGAAGATAAACACTTTTCATCAATGTTTTGCTAGAAGTGTTTTGCAATTTAAAAGATTTGATTTATTACCTCCCCAAATCCATGCAAAAGCCCCTTCCTTGATAAAACATTAAGGATTATATTTACAACGAAGATTGCAGAAAGGTTAGGCAAAGTTACTTTTTGAGAAAGATAACGCCTTAATAAGCGGCTAAGATTACCACTACGCCCGATATAACAAAGCAATATATTTACTTGGCAACCCTATTATTCCAAAAAATGCCAAACACTTGCATTATTATTTTTAAAATTATTGTAAAGTTACTTCTTGAGAAAGATAACGAATTAGTAAGCGGCTAAGGTTAGCACTACGCCCGATATAACAAACCAATATATTTACTTGGCAACTCTATTATTCCAGAACCTGCCAAACACTTGCATTTTTATTTTTCAGATTATCTTAAATATCGTTTATTTCTTTTTATTTCATAAAAATTGTTTTTCTTTTCTTATTACAGATCTTGAAATGCCACTTCCAACAACACTGATCCAAAGAAATATTGCTGCTTCGATTGTTGTCTGACAAATCAGGGTGTGGTGTGGTGCTTTATTCGCACAATTCAAAGGGTGCAATGAAGTGTATTGCTCTATAGAATACAAACAGTTTCAAAATGAAACAATAACGATAATCATAATAATAGAAAGAAAAATAATAATAATGAACAGCAACATGAATATGAACACGAACGTGAAGCGGGCAACACGATTACGAGAGTATTTTCAAATACAAGTGAAAGTGTGGTAAGTACATGAATATTATTGTAACTTTTTAAAACATTAAAATAACAAGTTGATGTTATTGTTATTTTTAACACAAACTGTCGGACAGACAAACAAAACTGTAATTTATCCTGGCAAACTCATACCGGTTGAATAATTTTAAAATTGATTTCACAATGTTTTAAATGGGCTAACTGTACTCAAAGATTATTGTTTTTTTTTCCTTTTCGAATAAATTGTTAAATGCGTCTTAAATCCTAAGATATGTATATAAAGAAACCTAGTTTATTTGAAAATACTGCCTCCATTCAATGATCAAATATTCGCAAAATAAACTTTAGAATCGGCCCGTAGTCAAGTCATCGTAGTTCAGCAGGTAGTATGCTGGCTTACTAGACGTGAGGCTATGATTCTACCACCAGGCCCAACATTTGATGAAAAAATATTTCTACGGCGGCTGCCTTAGCAGATTTCTGGCAAAAACTCTGAAAGTAAATAAAATTGCTGGGAACAGTTTCTCAAAAATCTGTCGTTCGGAGTCGACTTTAAACTCTAGGTCCCGTCACTTAAGTAATTATAAAATTAACACATACAACATAAGTTGTGTGAGAAGCTAGAATTTGTTATGTATTCGTCCTTTTAAAGGAACTGTGCCGTTGGTGCCCAGATCATCCAATTGGTCAACGATCTATTGTTCTCGCTGTGGACAGGGACGGTATGGCTATGGCGGTATTCAAAGAAATATGGACCGTTAACGCCACCAGCTTTAAATCCACACTAAACAGTGTTTTTTTTCGGTATGCATTAGATGCAATGGGATGTAATGTGATTTGATCTCATCGAAAGTTCGACAATTTTGTTTTTTCCCCATGTACCCCTTCACCCAAGAATGTGCCTTATCGAATAAGATTTCTCAATGAAAATAATGTTCAGTTGTCAACTGCTCTCTAAAGACCATTCAGTGAATACACATCGTTAGCTATGTTCATTTACCTTCAGTTCCTGAGTCACAAACGCAAAAGTCGTGAAGTTGTGTTTTGCGAAAGGTCGAGTTCTTTTAAGCGAAGTGATATTGACAGTATTTTCTGTAGATCTTGAGTTTCGTTGACATATGAGGATTGCTAGATGGTTTACTAGCCAAGTGTTCTCGAATTGCGAACTCTGGATAGGACGATTATGACGATTATAAACTGAGCGAAGCTTGCGGTATGTTGTCAGAACAGTATACCCATTTTGATAACAGAATTTTATATTTGCGCTTGTTGTTTAATTTTACAACCGCCGGTGGTGATTTGGCAAAACATTGATAATGAATAACAGCAAAGATACTGCCGAGATTTTTAAACGAAATCTTGTAGGTCCCTAATAAGATAATCGCGAGACTAAACTTTACTCGGAAGTCACTGTGGTCTAGTAGGTAGTGTGGTGGCCTTATTGATACCACCGTTCCAACCCCAGCTCAAACCCCCCGATTAACTAACAAATTCGTAGGCCTTCAGAAGCCACTAACAATCAGTCCAGTGTTTAGACCGATTGTGCATCATACTACCATACTGTCTAAGACATTTTTTACGCAACCACGTCTCATCAGTTTTCTGCCATAAACCCTGGGAGTGAGGATGAGAATCCCTGGCTGTAATCCTAGCTAAGAGTAGTAATGGTCAACATTTGGGCCTAATGTAATTCAAATTTTCAAAGTGACCAAGTACTAGTGCGAAGAAGTAACCGTGGTCTAGTAGCTAGTGTGCTGATTTACTAGACGTGAGGCCAAGATTCAAACCTGAGAACAGACATCTCCTCTGAGCAGATTTCTGTCAAAAACTCTGAGAGTAAATAAACATATCATGAAAAAGTTTATCGAAAATCTCTCCACAGTCTCATGTTCTGAAATCAAATTTAAACGTTAACAGCAGAAAGTTGTCTTTCCAATAAGACAATATTATTAATTTTTAAAATTATTTAAAAAGAAGCCACAATATTGCTGAATTTGGTTAAGACCGTTTCGTTCAAAATTTTTTCATTCTATTTTATAGACTGTAGTTGTAAACGTCCTTTAGGAGAGAGTCTCATGGTTACTGATAATATTTCACGAAATTTTAGAAAGAATTTGGAAAAATTTTGAATAATTTCTCAGAAAAATTATTATTGCCCCGTATACCATACCAGACTTCTGCAGTTATTAGTCTGTTTATGAGGATATGAATATCATATGCCATACCACGCTTTTGTAGTTATTAATCTGTTTCGCCGGTTATCAAAATTTGTAACTCTCCATAAACATTATTTGGTATTTGCAACGTAATATTTACAGTAAATTTAATAGAATAACTTTATTGTTGTTATCTTATCTGAAATATGAAATGTTTTACGCCTAAAAAAATGTGATTTTTGTATTGTACTTCAAATAAATAATTTACGATGTGACTTACTTGGCATGGTTGTCATTAGTATGTAAATTATTTTATGGACTTCTGAAGTGAAGATAATAAAACTAAATAAATAAATAATATTATTTCATTACAAAAAAAGGCAAAAAAACAAACAAAACAAAAAACAATAGGAAAACATTTGCTAAACAAATATTTGCAATGGTTTTATAAGACATGTTTTCTGTAATGCTAAAGTACATATGTTAACAACATATGGTGAAAAATTTTATTTAATTCAACACAAAAAAATGTTTTGATAATTTTAATAAATCTATTAACAAGAAAAACATGATTATTAGACTTGAGGCCACGATTCAAAGCACAGGTCAGACATCTCCAACAAAAAAAAAATTTCTTGGCCGACTTCCTCTCAGCAAGTTTCTGGCAAAAACTCTGAGAGTAATTAAAATTGCCATGAAAATTTTCACAAAAATCTGTCGTTCGAAGTCGACTTTAAACTGTAGCTCCTGCCACTCATACATAAAAATTAACGCACTCAACATAAGCGGTATGAGAAGCTAGGTTGTAATCCTGACTAAAGGGTTGTGATGACCAATTATGTACGTGTGTATGTATTTCTTTAATTTAATGAATAAATTTTTTATCACAATTTTTATTTGGTAATGAGGGAATACTTCACATGTCGTTGTTCTGCTCTTGAAAATGATTTATGGGGCATGCCCTTGTCGAAACCGCCATCAATTAAAATGTATGCAAATCAGTAAATTATTTGCTTAATTTACAACGAATTCAATAAAAGTTCGTCGAGTTATCAAAACCTTAAAAAGCATAACTTGATGTTGTAATTTTATAATTTCAATATTTTGTTACCAAAAAAAAAATTTTTTTTCTGAGAACATTTTTAAACGCTTAAAACATACATTCTTATTTTATTGATGGGAAATCTAATATAAATACCTAAACTTTTTTACCAATATCTCCAGAACTTGTATGACTTTTGTATGAAAATAGAAAAGCTCAACGAGGTTTTCAAAAATATAAAATTCTTCAATCAGGGAAATTTCAAAGACCTGAGTAGTAAAAAAGTAGAAAATTTTCTTACCTTTTTAACAAATATCGTATTTCAGTCTAAGAATCACATAACATACTTTTCTTAATACTTCTTACTGACCAGAGATAAGCAATGAGTATTCAAAAAGATGAGTAGATTCGAATTATACTCATAATTTCGGATACTTGTACGCATTCATACTTATTTTAATATCATGCTCATACTACTCATATTCAAAGTTTGAAATACTCATCGTACTCGTACTTAACAATACTTATGATGTTGTTGATTTCGTCTCTCCTTTACTCAACATTTACAAGAATCACAAAATAAGTATGATTCGCGTACGAACACTACAATACTCACTAGAAGGTTGTGTGTTTGCTTTGCTTGCTGTCTTTGTCTTTTTCTTTCTTATTTTTTGTAAATGCAACAACAACTAAGACTGTAAATTTTGATGAATGATTCGAATCAATCGAATCATTTATGAGTATTATCAGTATTTTCCTAAATTTTTGAATCTGAATGAGTAGGCGTATGAATCAAACATATTTCGAATGTTATGAGTTTGATGTCAACGTTGAACTTATACTCATTGCAACCTGTACTTATAAATCATTGTTGTAGTGAGTACGAATGAATCAGAATTCTTCTTACTCAAAATTGTTTGAGTACTTATGAGTAGCGAAAAAATGATTCATTGCTGATCTCTGATGTGTAATTGTATTGACACCACTAATCCTCTCATTGTCAGAACAAATCCTCTCAGTGTTAGCACTAATTCTCTCATTGCTGCGAATAAAAAGCTAAATTAGTCTAAATGTAAAGCAGCAGAAGCGTTCCATATATACTTATGTATTCTATTTTTGAGATATAGCTGTCTTTGTCGCGTTGCGTCTATTATGTTTATAGCATTACAGTCAATTGAAGATGAATTAAAGTAAAGTTGTGGTCACCGTAGTGCAGTAGTAGGTAGGGTATTAGATTATTATGGTAAAGCAGCAGAATCGTTCTATATACCCTCATGTATTCTATTCTTGAGATATAGCTCCCTTTGCCGCGTTGCGTCTATTGTGTTTAAAGCATTACAGTCAATTGAAGATAAATTGAAGTAAAGTTGTGATCGCCATAGTGCATGCAGTAGTATGTAGGATGTTAGATTATTATATAATAAACCGTGGTGCAAAACCCAGCTTAGACATCTCGAACTATGAAAAAAAAATAATCCTTCGGCAACTTCCTCTCAGTAAACACTCTGAGAGTGAATGAAATTGAGATGACAAATTTCTCAAATATTTCGTTTGAATCTGAGCAAATTCCGTATTTTTTAATTAAAATTCAAATATTTTTGAAAAAGTTTGCAAAAAAAATTCTTATTATTTATTAAAATATATAAAAATAATTTCTTCTTCTTAAATATAAAACTAAATTATAATTTGTTTTTTTTTACATTTAAAGACTATTTAACATGTGTTTTTGGACATCATGTTGCATTCGTTGTTTAATTATCATTTTTTTTTTTCTTTAATTAAAATTAAACTAAAATTATAATAAGTGACAAAGATACATATGTATTTAGAATTAAAAAATAAATCACAAGTTTTAAAAATTAAATAGGCAAAGAAATAAAAACAAACAAACAAGAAGATAAGAAATAGAATATTTTAAATACTCGTACTTATTCAAAAATTAAAATACAAAATCACAGGCATATTATTATTAAACTAAATTGAAATATTTGATTATATTTTAAATAATATGCGCAGTCTTTATGGCTAGTTTTGCTTTCGTTCTTCATTAAATTTAAATTTTTTTCCGTTATTTTTTTAATAGAGAGTCTTAGGACAAGATAGTTCTTAACTTTACAGGAAATCACAACTCGTGTGCTTAAGTTCGGAGTAAATCCTAAGAAAAAAGCAATAAAAACTAAAACTTATTTAACTATTCCTAAGCCATACGACTGGCTGCTACAATGGTCCATAGATGGGTTCTGAGTAGGGCATATATACGGTGGGTACGCTCACCACACCATACGATTCAGTAGTGGCACGTGATGCTTGTAAACTACGTTTCGAATGCTTTTTGTACCTAAAAAATTTACATTCTAATAAAATTAAAATGAAATAAGAAATCAATGACTTACTTTCTCTTTAAACAGCAAGCAGTACAGGCTGTTATTATGGCCGCCAGGCCTATAAAGCCCGCTATTATAACCAACCATGTGCCCGGTGAGCTCATAAATGTTGCCGCTGCTATTGTTTTACGCATGGCACAGGGTTCCACTTCACTGACGCCATACTCCACATAAATATCGAATAATTGCTTCTTTAGCATGTCGGAATTTATAAGTTTCTGCATTTCATTCATTGAAATGGCTGAACCATTCTTAAACATTTGAAAACACGAACTCGTTGATGTGAAATCCAATGTATAGTCGGCTCTAGTTAAAACCTGTGTATCTAATATATGCAAATCCAAACTTAAAGGTCTAAGCTTCTCTTTTATTTTCATTTCGAAAGGTTTGACATTCATTTGTATTTCACTGGCCGGCCTTGAGAACACAAACTTCAATAATGACTTGTCGCGTATAACAAATATCTTCAAATTGTTAAAGGTATGTCGTTTGGCCTTAACGGAATTATTGGCTCTTATTTTCATATTAAAATAACCGTCCACATAATTGGCAAAAGAGCCACCCGTGCGCAGTTCACCTGTACGATTATTCAAAGTGAATAGATTCTCCAGGGAAGTTGTTTTAACGTTCGTTGTTCGTTTATAGAATTGTGGTACAAATGTCACATTCTCTATAGTTAAAATGATAGGCTCTGCTTCGGCATCCAAGTCTGTAGCATGAATTGTAGTGATTTTACTGTCTATGGGCACATTAATGCGTATACCCACTGTCATGTCCTCGTGTTCGAATATCGGTAAATTGTCATCAATATCGATAATGTTTATTACAATTCGGAGTAAAGAGAGATCATAGCGATCATAAGGATCTCCTAAGAAGACATAAGAAGGTTCACCTAATTTCAAACATTTTATGGTAAGCGTATAACTATCCACCACTTCACGATCTATAGGCTGGGTAGTCTTAATAATGGCCGTATTATTTTCATTTCTTTCGATAACAAACATATTTTCCTCATTGCCTTCAATGATAACATACTCAATGGCGGCATTTTCCCCTATATCTTCATCTATGGCGGTGAAATTGCCCACCACTGTACCCTCGGGTTGTTCTTCCAATAAATTAAATTCCAAAGGTGCTTCGTCCTGCAAAAAACGCGATCCAATGAAATGGAGAAGAATTAGGAAAATCTGTTTCGCTACTTACCACTTCTCTTGCAAATCTGGGCTTATGATCGTCCACATCCAAAACTTTAATATGCAAAATTCTTGTAACCGATTGCTTGGGCTGGCCATTATCAGCTACCTCTAATATAATATTGTACATGTCCTTTGCTTCGCGATCCAATACTTCAGCTGTTGTTATAAGACCCGTCATTTCATCAATTTCGAAGGCATCGGTATCTTTAGTGTCATCCAATATCTTAAAGGTTAAAGTGCCTGAAGGCGTCTTTGGATTATCGGGATCATTGGCCTTAACTTGGAATATTGGTGTGCCCACAGGAGAGTTCTATAAAAGGATTTTTTTTATATCCTTTCAAAACGATGTATTTCTTCTTCTCTACTTACCTCTGTAATATTAGCCATTTGTCCTATAACGGGCTCTAGGAAATATGGTATACCATCATTGGCACTTACATCACCAATAAATATGGTTACCTTAACCTCCGAACTTAAGGATTTCTGTTTGGCCAACTGGCCACCATTATCTTGGGCCTTAACGCGTATCTCATAAGGTTCAGAACGTCCTTTACCGGTTAATTCCTTTTTGGTTTTAATTTCTCCTGTCATTTTATTAATCTTGAAAAGGCCATTAACCTCACCCTCATCTACTATTTCGTAGAAAACTTCACCGCCCGGACCATCATCCAAATCCAGGGCAAATAATTTTATAACAAATACATCAGCGCCGGCATTCTCGGGTATAACTGCTGTGTATTCTTTTTGATTAAACTCGGGAGCATTGTCGTTAATATCCAATACATCAATCACCAATTCGACAACACTTTGCTTGGAATCACTGGGTCTACCCGGTGAATCTTCGGCTTTAATTTGCAAATTTATACGAGGCGTGCGTTCACGGTCTATGATAGCTTGAGGAGCTACAATAATTTCTCCTGTTGTACTGTTCAACTCAAAGAGATGAGCATTTTCTCCATATAGGGTATAAGAGATCTTGTGATAACCTAAAACTTCATCACGTGGTGTTAGAACCGCATCTTTATCAACTGCCTTGACATTTAGGATTCTCTCAGGATGTTTCAAATTTTCCGCAAAGGCCGCTTGATACGATAATGCCTCAAACGTGGGACTATTATCGTTGACATTAAGTATTGTGACGTTCACCTTGGTTACGGTACTGCGCTGCATATCGGGTGCATTGGCCTTAACTTGGAATTCATATTGCGTTTGACCCTCTTGCAAGACTTCGTAGTCCAAACGTTTGCGTAAAATAACTTCACCGGTTCTTTCATGCACATGAAAATATTCCAGTTCCACAGGTTCCACCAATTCAAAGCTTTGTATGGGTAATTTAGATACCGGATCCTCAGCTTGCAGTATAAACAAAGTGCTCTCAATAGGCATTTCCTCCATTATATTAATATTCACCACCGGCTTAGAACTGGACCAGCCTTTATTGGTGAATACAGGATTGGTATCCTTGAAGGACTGTACATAAATCGTTACCTCAGTGGTGTCCACTTGGCCTTCAGGATCAACTTCAGCATTTAGATCCTTAACCTCCACCAATAAAACAATAACAGCGGCCTCATCATGATTTAATTTGCCGTTCACATAAATAATACCGGTTTCGGCGTCAATACGGAAAGCATCTTCAACACGATATTTACTGCGTTTGTTTATGCTAACACCCGCCTTAGAAGTGGCACTAGGTATTGCCTTTATGGTATAATTAAGACGAGAATGTAAATCCTTATCTATGGCTCTCACTTTCAGAATACTTTCACCGATTTCGGTGCGTTCCGAAACGTAAGCCAAATAACTGGGCTGCTCGAATTTCGGTTTCTCATCATTGATATCCTTGACATTAACATACACTGTGGTAGTAGCTGTTTCCGGTATGGGTAAACCTGAATCAACAGCATTAACAACGATCTCGAAACTATCCATATTGGAGTCACGATCTATGCGTGCCTGTGGCGACACGGTAATAAGACCGGATCTGAAAAGAAATATTTTGTTATTGCATAACCAGTGAAATTAGGCTCTTCAAACTTACATTTCATCAATCTCGAAGTTGTCATTGGCCCCTACAATACGATAGCGCAGCAAGCTATCCAAACCATCAGGATCATGCGCTTTAACGGTCGTTACATTATATCCTGCAGGGGCATTCTCCGGTATCGAAACTCTATAGCTGGGTGGACCCAAAACTGGTACATTTTCAATATTCTGAAAGTGTCCTTTAAATATCGGCCTCTGATTGCCTGATATACCCACACGTATAAAAACTCTTGTGGTATTTACCAGGGGCGGTATACCAAAATCAGTGGCCGACACTACCAATTCGTATTCACCCCTTTCCGTGTCCATGGAACGTGCCACTTTTTGCAAACTTATTTCGCCTGTCAACTCATTAATTTTGAAAACGTTACCCGCAATACTATTCTCGGAAACGATTGCATAGCGTACCTTACCACCCCCTTGAGTGGGACCATCTACATCTGTAGCTCTTACCTTGAATTCGGGTTCAAAGCGGCTGGTACCCTCTCTAATAGTGCGGGAATATTCTTTACTCTCAAACATAGGATAGTTATCGTTGACATCTATGACTTCAACATAAACCTGGGCATTGGCCTCTAGGCCTCCGCCATCTACCGCAACTATGGATAAGCTATAGCTGCTTTGTTTCTCATAATCCAAAGGCTTTTTAATAAATAAACCTCCCGTTAAAGGATCAGTATAGAAATATTCTGCACCGAAACCTTTCAAACGATATGTTATGAAACCATATTTCCCGGAATCTTTATCAGTGGACTTTACCATACCAATTTGAGAATTAATGGTTAAATTTTCCGCGGCCAAAAACCGATAACTATTATGCTCGAATATCGGCGAATTGTCATTGACATCTGTCAATTCAACATTAATGAGAACCTTGGATTTCTCTTTGCCATTAACCAAAGCTGCCACCTCAAAAGAGAAATAACGCTTCTGCTCGTCCTCTACATCATAATCCAAATGTGAAGAATTCAATACTTTCACCACTATGGGTGTACGGCCTTGGGCTTCAGCAGGACTAACAGCAAAAGTATTCAAGGCATTCTTTATGTCACGCAAAACCAAGGCATAACGACTATTCGTGCCCATGTCACGATCATTAACAAAAACAGTCAAACCAGGCAAAGGCATGCCAGTATCCAAATTTTCCGGTATGGATATGTTAAAAACATCACCATTAAACTCGGGTATATGATCGTCTACATCGTTTACCACTATGGTTACTTGTGTCGTTGCTGTATCCGCAGGTATAATGCCATCGATTAATTCTGTCGCTCTAACGGTAAATACATAAACGCCACCATTTTGTAGGATTTCAGGATTCTCACGATCCAGTGCCTTATCGGTTGTAATGAGAACGGCAGTACCTTCTTTAGGATCACCGAATGGTACCAAATCAAAGTGGCCAAAATCTTCATTTTCCAAAGTCAATAGAATATCTCGTGGTATGCCCACATCTCCATCTATGGCCTTTATGGTCAATATACTAACACCGGCGGGTGTATTTTCATCTACTGTTGCCGAATAGGGTGCATTTGTGAAAACCGGCAACTGATCTTGCATATCAATGACTGTAATGGAAACAGTTGCTTGAGATGTTAAAGGATTATCAAATGCACCGTCTGTGGCAGAGATGGTCATGATATAAGTTGGCCTACTTTCGTAATCCAAGGGCTTCTTGAGTGTAACACGTGCGGTATAGTTGCCATCCGATATTTTTTCAGCGTTTACATCAAATGTATCACAGATATCGTTCTCCTGGAATTGGAAAAACAAGGTTAATAGATTTCGCGAACCATTTCTACTGCACGCCTATAAAAACTTGGCTTATATGCTCCTCTTCTACAACATCTTACACTTTAGTTCCAAAATAAATCTTACCTCCACACATTTTATGCGCAGTTCAGCATTAATGCCATCATCTCGATCCACAACTACAATTGGTGGCTTAACTTCCACCACTGAGCCCACTGTTAGGCCCTCACTAACACTAACCAAATATGGGCGTCCCAAAAATATTGGTTGATTATCGTTGTAATCTCTGACGGGTATAACACGTCTTAGGGAAATCGTATTCGGTTCTGTACCATAAATACCCTCATCGGTGATACTGATAATGACCTCAATACTGTCTTGTGTTTCGCGATCCAATTCCTGACGTAAGCGCACCACACCCGTATCACGATCAACAGAAAAAACTGGTCCCGATATGCTATATTTAAGGCGGCTACCTTCAGGGTCGATACCTGTTTTATAAGAGAAAAAGAAGAAAGAAAACAAAACAAAATTAGAGCATGAATAACAACACAAGAGAATAGAATTTTAAAAACGTGAGAATCTGTGTTAGTAAAGTCAACAACAACAACAACAATAATATTAAGAACTCTTAGAATAAATTACTTAAAGCTTGTTCCAGTATCATTTCATACATAAAACATGTCTAAAATAGATTTCCAAACAATTACTTATTTCTAGTTTTGCTTCTGTTTTGATTTGTCTTTCTTTTGAATTGAATTCATTAATCGTGTGAAAAATAAGAATTTATTTCCCACAACCTTGTACGTACATTTCAATATATTTCTGGGTATTTGAATTTTTTTTTCTCTCTTTTTATGTTTATTCTTTGTATTTTGTTGATAATTTCTACAATACTTCTATATCCTCATCGTCATCATCATCACCATCATAATTATCGTGGGTTTTATAATCATAATGATTATTTGTGATTGTGTGAAGTGGAAATTGTGTGTCAAAAACTGGGTCTCTTTATGATTCTGTTGTTTTTATTTCTTGACATTTCTGTATGAGCCATTAAAATAAAGACAAAAAATTCAATTTATTATGCCCATCCATGTTAATGGTAATCGTATTAGACAGACTGATTTCGGTTGTGTTGACAATGTTGTCTTGTGTTTTTTGTTGGAAATTGTTTTAAATAATGTTTCCAGTACTTGTAGTTTAAAAAGAATACAGTTGAGATCATAATAGAAGCAAAGGTTTGGTTTTCACTTAAAACATTATTCTGTTAACAAGAAGAAACTTTTATGAAAACGTCATAAAAAATCATCACAAAATAATTGTATTTCAAATGAAAGGCATGATGAGTGAATATCATTTAAAAGCTTAACATGGTTTGGTATAAAGCTATGGGCCTAAAATTATGATTGCTTATGATTATTATTACATATATGTACTATATAGTATTGAAAGAGCGCTAACAGAGTCAAATAATATTTCACCAACACTATATAAGCTTTTAGAGAAAGTGCTACTTAAACCCAAATGCACTACAGGCTGATAGTCTAAAAAGGGCGACAATACTAGTGTTTTGAAAACCATCTTTTATATACTCTTTACGAGCTGCTTACTCGTATACAAGATGTTTAGGCACATAAAAGTATCTCAGTTAAGCAACAGGTTCAGGTCGCAGTCTTATTAAACTGATATGTATATATCACTGTATCAGACAGAAATCTGCTGAGAGGAAGTTCCCGAAGAAATATTTTTTCATATTTTGTTTTGATGACTAATCTGAGGTTTGAACCATGGCCTCACGTCTAATAAGCCAACACACTACCAACTAAGACAAAAAGCATATCTAAGCTGGAGAACCAAAATGTTTTCTATCATTCTTCTGTATTCATACTTCGCAGTGGAAACTTTAAACACCTGTACTAAGATATTCAAGCCTCATATGAAATTCAAGTACCGAATTATTTATTATCGTTAATTGGTTTTTATCATACATGGGCATACTGCATTATAATTCTAATGCATTAAGCTTTTCAGTATTCAGTAAATGCTTACTGGTAATGAAATTTAGATTGCATTACAAGTAAATGTTTACTGGTAATGAAATTTAGATTGCATTACCAGTAAATTTTTACTGATTACTGAAAAAAAATTAGTATTCAGTAAATTTTACTGGTTACTGAAAAACAAAAACAGTATTCAGTAAATTTTACTGGTTACTGAAAAACAAAAACAGTATTCAGTAAATTTTACTGGTTACTGAAAAAAAAATTCAGTAAGTCAGTAAATTTTTACTGATTACTGAAAAAAATCAGTATCAGTAAAAATTTATTAATTACATGTTAGTAGAATTATTTTCTGGAAAAATTGCCTTCAGTTCAAGGATTCGAATAAAATTTGCTCTGTTCAATAAGCTGAATTATTAACAATTGTTACTGGAAAAGCATTCATTAACTCAAAAAACTTGCAAGAAGAACAAAAAACTAAAATTGTCAACATTTTTTATCGTTGCAAATTATTACAAGTTCTATTTTGAATTACCTTTTGTTTACATTATTGTCAGAACAATTTAAAACCAAAATAGTTTACAATATCGACTAATCAAAAATTATACATGTACTTTTTTTTTACAAGTTTTTACTATAAAGTTTTCATTTACTATATAGTTTTTGATGATTTAAAATAGAAATTTTCAATATTTTTTACTTTCACTCTCTTAATAGAAATTTAATGAACATACTTAAAAAAAATTGCAAATACACTAAATTATTATTAGTGTCCACCCTTAGCTTTTCTTAAGACCGACATTTCAAAATTTGCATCGCTGTGTTTCTGCCTTCTTGAACGATTTACAATAATAATCGCTCTACAGGGGCGGGGTATTGTATTTAGGAAACAAATTTTTTATTGCAATGTGAGTCTTGAAGCACTTGGTCGTCGTGTCTTGTTCGGCCAGGTAAAGAATGGTTTCTTGTAGATAAATTGAACAGTTACTTTTTGTCAATTTGCCTATTTATTTATATAGGTTTTTACTCTCAAATTAACGATTTTTGTATTCAAATTAAATTTTTTTAAAGTCAAACACAACTATTTGCAACACAAAATACATTTTTTTTCATTTCAGATTAAATTCTTTTTATTTAAAATTAAAGTTTTTGTATTTCCAATTAAATTATTTTTATTTAAAATTAAATTATTTTTTTTTTTTCAAATTAAATTTATTAACTTCGAATTAAATTTTTTGTTTATTTGACTAAAAATTTACTAAATAAAATAAAAATAAACTTATTGCTCAATTCATTTTTTTTAATATTTGGACGGGTTTTATTGCAACATTTCTCTAGATGCAGCTAATGACAAATTCATGGTCATATCGAGATAATAAATGTTACAATCTGAATGTGTTACCGTTTCTACTGATTATTTAATTATTGTTACCAGGACCAAATTAATGTCCCGATCAGCCAATAAATTTCGGGCATGTAGCTTTGTTTTAGAAAAAACTTTTCTATTGGATTAAGCATAAGTGAGCAAGGAGGAAGAAATATTAAAATATGCCCGGACTCTGCAACCTTATATTTTACTTCTTGAATTTTATGCATTATCAAGGACCATCGTATTATTATAAAATTTTTTTTTAAATTTTTGGCCAAATAAACAGAAAATTTTAATCGAAGTTAAATAAATTTAATTTGAAATAAAAATAATTTAATTTAAAATGAAAACGATTTGATTTGAAATGAAAAAAATTTAATTTGTGTTGCAAGAAATTGTGTTTGACTTTTAAAAAATTTAATTTGAATACAAGAACCATTAATTTGAAAGTAAAAACCTATGTATATATTTATTTTTAGAACTGTTTTTCACACGAATAAAAAATAAATTAGTATTAGAAACAACACACTTAAATAAATATTTCGGTGGTGTTGTGAGTACAACGGCGATCAGAAATCGGGTGGTCGTCCGTTCAAACCCAGTGGGCTACATCTTTTTTTTAAATTCATATTAGACATTATTTTAATTTTTGTTTTTTACAAATATATACTCTCTATTTCTACTAATAACATCTATTAGAAATGTTGACAATTTTTTGATAATTTAAAATTTACTGGTAATATATAATGGATTTCAATTTACTGGTACTGATTTTTTCAGTAATCAGTAAAAATTTACTGACTTACTGAATTTTTTTTCAGTAACCAGTAAAATTTACTGAATACTGTTTTTGTTTTTCAGTAACCAGTAAAATTTACTGAATACTGTTTTTGTTTTTCAGTAACCAGTAAAATTTACTGAATACTGATTTTTTTTTCAGTAATCAGTAAAATTTTACTGGTAATGCAATCAAAATTTCATTACCAGTAAAAATTTACTGAATACTGTAATTTTTTTCAGTAATCAGTAAAAATCAATTTTTACTGAAATTTTACTGGTAC
This sequence comes from Sarcophaga rosellei, assembly GCA_930367235.1. Classification (NCBI taxonomy): domain Eukaryota; kingdom Metazoa; phylum Arthropoda; class Insecta; order Diptera; family Sarcophagidae; genus Sarcophaga; species Sarcophaga rosellei. Next base: position 51,594,879 of record OV884020.1, read on the forward strand.
TGCAAAGTGCCCATCTATGGTTTTTATCAACATTATGTGTAATAAATGGGGACTTAAGAAGTTTCTGTTAAAATTTAAATTTAAACCAAAATTGCTTCCTTCCCAAAAATTAAATAACGTTCTCAGTGAATACTTCAGACGTTTAGAAGTAATGTTAAGAGGATTGCCATGTAAGGTAAAGAAGTAAAAAAAAACTTAATATTAAAAAAGTTCTCTACCGATCATATTTCAAATTTATTTAAACACTACTTTTGCCCCGCACTTTATTATGCTTTAAAATAATTTATTCATGCTAACGAGTTTCTGGTGAAATTTAATATTTATACCAAAATTGCTTCCTTCACAAAAGACATCAAAGGTCCTCAGTGAATACTTCAGACGATTAGAAGTAATCGTAAGAGGCTTGCCATGTAAGGTAAAGAAGTAAAAAAAACGTAATATTAAAAAAGTTCTCCGCCGTTCATATTTCAAATTTATTTCAACACGACATTTGCCCCGCACTGTACAATGCTTTAAAATAATTTATTCATGCTAACGAAGACAATGACATTCAACTTGTTGTCATTTTGAAAAATGTTTTCTGCCACTTTTTAAAATTTATATTTTATTTTCAAATGTTGTTGTAAATGTTGTTGTCTACTCTAAATAGTGAAATTTAATTGTCAGAATAATAACGTTTTTTCTTAGAGCTTACAAAAAAAGAATGTTAAAAATGTTACTTAATTATGGTGTTGTTTTAAGTTCGTTAGAATAAGAAGACATAGATAGAAACCCGCATGTGAACATAAGGAATGATTTCGAAAACTAAAAACCATTAAAATCACATTAAATACTAACAATCACACTTGAAAACATTCATTTTTGAGATAATTTATTATAAATTTTCATTATAATTAATATTTCTATTTCTGTTTTTTCTTTTCTTTTTATTTTTGTGGTAAAGGTGATTGAAACTTTTGTTTGTTCTTTTCTTTTGAATTGGGGTTAAAAAACGGTTGGTTGCCATATTTTTATGTTATAATTTAATGGCCAGTAAAAAGTTAATCACATTGTAATAACCGGATCTCATTTCAACACTGACATTTTCGTGTTGTAACAACTTGATGACACTTGTGTTAGAAACACATAAAAATTATTTGAAATCATTGACTGCATGTTCTGTTGGTATGTTCTATCGTAGAGATATTTTGTTTTGTATTAATTTCAAATCTTTAAACGAAATGGCTAAATATTCTATATTATACGACGGTCTATATACCTATACATAGCTTAGCGGACATTCATGACAGTGCTTGGGCAATAGATTACTTACATATGGATTGAATTTGTTAAACGAGTAATGCAAAAAATTCATAACGCATAACCTACATATGTACGCATAAATTTGAACTATCCGTTATTTCGAATCTATGAATACTTATATAGTCGCCGTAGTCTAGTAGGTAGTGTGATCGCTTTTAAGACGTAAAGCCCGGGTTCGAGTCTAAAGCCAGACAACAAAACGAAATAAAAAAAATATTTCTTCGACGACTTCCTCTCAGCAGATTTCTGGCAAAAACTCTGATAGTAAATAAACTTGCCATGAAAAAGTTTCTCAAAATCTGTCGTTCAGAGTCGGCCTTAAACTGTAGGTCCCGCCACTGAAGTATAAAATTAAGGCACACAACATGAGTGGTGTGAGAAGCTAGGCCGTAATCCTGACTGAAGGGTTGTAATGGCCAATTATGTATGTATGTATGTATCAATACTTATGCCATTATATTCTGTCACAAAATTCAGTGTATTATCTCCACGGAACGTAATGAATCGATTTATGCTTGGGCAAGGTTGGGATTTATTTGGCCAACAAGAAACTGCACGATGATGTTGATTTTGCAAAAAAAAAAAAAAATCTTTTCGCATGAAGCTCATTTTTATCTTGGTGGGTACGTTAATAAGCAAAATTTGCCATATTTGGGGCTCAGAAAATCCACACGTGGAATTACAAAGCCAATATACCCACTATGAGTGACTGTTTGGCATATATTTGTTTGAGAATGAGGAAGGAGCAACCATTACGGTCAATGTACCGTGATAACCGATTTTTTGTACTTCTCTTCATGGTATTGATGTGAACGATCTTTGGTTTGAACATGATAGTGCAACTTTCCACATATCTCATGCCACAATTGATTTATTACGTCAAACGTTTGATGGCCGTTTAATTAGTCGAAGTGGTAAATGGCCGCCAAGAAGCTGCGATTTGACACCGTTGGACTATTTTCTGTGAGACGCCGCTAAAGAAAAGTGTTATGCCGGCAAACCAGAGCCAATTGAGCATTTGAAGGCCAACATTGGTCCGATCGAGTGAGGTACTGTGAGGCCAGCCGCGGCAGCCATATAATTGAAATTGTATTCCATTCCTAACCAGAACAATAGTGCTTCACAACAAAAAAAAATTAATTTGCAAAATTTCAAACCGGTTGAGGCCACTTCGGCGACTTCCTCTCAGCAGATTTCTGGCAAAAATTCTGAGAGTATATAAAATAGCTAAGAAAAGTTTCTAAAAAAATCTGTCATTCGGAATCGACTTATTTTATGTATGTATGTATCTTAGGTAGCATATGAAATGCTCTGTTTTAGGAAACAGAGTCCTTACACAATAACATAGTCCTTACACAACAATTGGCCACGAATACCGGAAACTTCAGGATCCAGAACATTTCCGATAACGCCTCCAGTTCAAAATCCGAAAAACAATGATTTTTTTTCCAGATGCATTGGAAATGATTCCGTATAGGAATTCTGTAATTAAAAGATACGTTTTGTATGAACCGCAGCAAACTTCGTGTGTTAACTTTTTTTATTTATCAAATTATGCGTAAATTAAGTCATTATATGCCATAGGCGTTCACTTAATATTGGGAAATACAGTAAAGTGGATTACATAAGTGTAAATTGTTCCAAACTAATCTCTTAGCGCATATGAGTCAAAAGAAAACCACATGATTTTCTTGTTACCAAAAACATAGTGTAAAAGTTTAAATTGTTAATTGCCTTGTTAATTAATTGAAAACATTTTAAAAATAAAACAATTAACAGTGGCTTTACCGGCGTCTATAATTATAAACTCATTAGTCTACGCTTATGATGATAATAATTGAAACGAGTATCTAAATTTATACGGACGTCTAAGTGTACATACATATGTATAATAAAACATCGTTTGCATTTCTTTTCATTTTAAATTGTTTCTAAACCACATGTTGTATATTTAAAGTAGAAGAAAGGAAAAATTGTTAAAGATTTCATGCTTCACGAAGCATATTTTAATAAAAAATTTCCATTTTTTTTTATTATAACTTGGATAAGAGAGAGAGAAAAAATAGATAAAGTTCCACCACATAAATATTTAAGAAATGATTGAAAACATTGTTGCGTACCATGGAAAACTTATTTTCTTATTATCATAATAAATATGACATGTGGAGTATAAACAATTTTCACCTACTTTTCACCGATGATGATATGATGATGATCTTTTCTTTGTTTTCGTTTTATTATTTAATTTATTTTGTTGTTATTGTTATTGTTCTTTTTTTTTTTGTTTTTTGTTAAAGGAAATTAAAATAATTATGAAGATTTTAAAAGAGACAAAAAAATATGTAGAATTACTTCTGTTTCTTTGATGGGCATGGTATCAAACGTGCCACTTTTAGGTGCAAATAAAATAAATTTTGTTTTTGTTATAATTCATTCTATCTAGCATCGCTATGACGAATTTCATGAAAAGTAGATTGAAAACAGTCAATAATCTGCATCATAGTATCATCTCATGCATTACATTCATCATTTGTTTTAGTCCTCAGGTTAATATTGAAGATACTATCAATAAATTCTCTAAAGATGTTTATATCAATACTGCCTTCTATCAGTTTTACATTTTTAGGTTTAGATTTACATTAACGTTATAATTAACAAGAGTTGGAGAGTGATTTGAACTAAAACAATCATCATTTGGAATGCCTCTTCTATACCTCCATAAATCTGAAACTCAGTAAGGGCTAGGATCCTCCTCGGAGTTTGTAGTCCTTTTCCCTGCATTTGTATAATTGTTTTCTTTTCGGTTTATTTAGCCCAAAACCCTACCAAATATATTAGAAAAAAGGTTCTAAATACCGTTTCTTAAATTCTGTAATAAGTTCATATTGACTGTTAAGATCTAAGAAATATTCAAGAATCAGAATGAGATTTTCAATCAGAATTATTTGCACAGATAGAATGAATATTTTTTGATGAGATTGTGAAGTCAGATGGCGCTTATAGAGTGAATAGAGTTTTCAACTGAGGCATTCGTTAATAGTTGCCATCGTCTCCGTAGTCTAGTAGGTTGTACGTTGGCTTATTAGACGTCAGGGTTGGATTCAATCTCCAGGTCAAACATCTCTAACAAAACGAATTACATATAAAAAATAATTTTTCGGCGACTTCCTCTCAGCCGATTTCTGACAAAAACTCTGAGAGTAAATAAAATTGCCATGAAAAGTTTCTCAAATAAATCTGTCGTTCGGGATCGACTTTAAACTGTAGGTATCTCTACTCATGTATAAAAAAATAACATACACAGCATAAGTGGTGTAAGAAGCTAGGTCGTAATCGTGACTGAAGGGTTGTAATTGCCAATTATATATGTATGTATGTATTCGTTACTAGTTCTCTTGCATGCCGTGTAGTAATTACTTTAACTGTCGGCTGGCTAAATGTTTACGTCTGTGAGCTTTGAGTTGTCGCCCAACTAGTCCAGTGGATTATTGATTTCAGTATCTGGATAGTCAACAAAGACACTCACTATTATTATTTCGATCCGTATGCTAACTACTCCAAAAGCATCTAATCTGAAGTCTATTCTATTTATTAATATCCCGCAATTAGTCATAATCCTATAGGTTTGAATATTCGTTGCCAGTGAGTTTGCTATCTCTTTTTTCGTATGTGGCTGCTTTGATTGATTGTCTCCTGTAATATTCTTGTCATTTTTTCACATTATGTCTGAATAGTTTCCAATCCTCTTTAAGTTGTACTATTAACAAAATGTTGAAGCAGTACGTAGGTTGTATCTTCATGGAAATGTGTTTGAAAGACTTTTTTCCGGTTGTTATTAAACATAATTTCAAGCCATTTGCTAGTCGTTCATTTTTGGATAAGTGCTTCATACCGTTCCTATAGTAGTGATGGAAATTAAAATAAAACATCAATGTTTTTTTTCGATGCAATACATCACAAATATGCATCGATGTTATATCGGTGTTTCGCAAAATACATCGATGTTTTTGAATCGATTGATTTTCGTAAAAAAAAAATAAAATAAACCGGAATGCAAACAGAATTGATGCTTAGATGTATTGGAGCACAGCAACTCGACGATTCATTGTGATGCCTTCAATCTATTATATGGTATCTCTGTAAAGTATTTTACAATTCTGTTGCCCTAGCAAAATTCTGGAAACTGAAGTCTGATACATAACTCAAATCACTTCTCATTCTAATTACCCAATCAAACACTTTTGACATCAGAGAGTTTCCGCCTTCTGATGCTTTTAAAATCCGCTGAAAGGTTCTGGCTTCATCAGCGGCGTGGAAGCAACCCTCCGCAACCTTTTTTGTCGACTAATTGCCGCGACTTCTATTCTCACCTCAACCTTTTAGGAATATTCTTCCTGTTCCACTTGAATTGGACACATCTGCCATAAAATTTTGTTTTGATGCAACACACGAATATTTCACTCTGGTATCGAACACCTCGCTTCTGCCCCACCACATGTTCTTGACCCATAGGTATATCACAGAATAGCCCCTCGCTTAAAAGAGTATATAATACCCCAATTTTTAATTTCACTCTTATTATTCAGTCTTTTTGTGAAGCATTTCCCAAAGCCATCGAGTTCACTGGGACTGCCCAGGACAATTAATGAAGGTTATCACGTTATACTCCCATTAACCTAACCACAGTCTCAATAACTCTTCTCTTCTCTACCGCATGCAACGGGCTTCAATCTAACAGAGTCTGTAACGCCTTTATGGAATTGGTTCTTATTGGGCAATCACACACGAGAACAATTATGCTGGCACAAAATGGCAGCTTGTAGACAAGAGAGGTGAGGAGAGCTGGCATAATTTTTCTGCCAGTTTTTCTACAAACCAATACATAAACAACATAAAACCAATACACATGATTTATAAAACAGCAGGTTCAGAAAAATAACTAAAAAAAACTAATACACACAAAGCAGAGTACATAAATGTATACAATTTTATACCAGATGAAATAGTCTCGTGTGTGACTGAAAGAAGAAAAATTGTGCGGCTTAAAAAATAGTCTCGTGTGTGCTAGCACATTAACACGGTTAGACCAACGCAAGCCCGTCGCTGTATCATATGCAACTTCACATGGATGAATGGGCCAATAAAAAATAAATCGAATTGTTCAATATATCGATAAGTTACATTGAAATAGGCACGTTATTTAAATCAATCAAATCATTGTTTCAAATTATTTCAAAAAACCTACTAATGACCCTGTATTTCAGATAGGTATACAAAAATCAAAACCAAATAAAAAGTCTTTATGTACTCGTACATACATACACAAAAAAAAACCTCCAAGTACTCCAGAAAAAGAAATAAAATAGAAAGTTTCTTGTGTAATTATTTTCAATTGTCAGTTTTGCTTGCGATTGAAACAACAGCAACAACTGGTAAAATAAAGGAACGCCAAGTCGTATTTCTCACTCAAAGTCAATAAGATAAAATAAAATGCGGCATCTATAAGACACAAAAAACGGCAACAACAAAATTAAACAGAAACAAATGTAAGATAGACAACAACAAAAAAGATACCATTTCCTATTTGTCCAAAAAACAACATTTTTAAACAAACAACTTTAAGCCACAGCCAGAGAGACAGACAAAAAGACACAGTCATTGAAAGCCACATAATGTGGCATGATTTGTTTTATTTTTTTTTTTCTCCTCTTCTCAACAAAATCCAAAATTTAATGCACACACTATGCTACAAAACGTTTAATCGGAAAAAAAAGCTGCACATGTGCACAACTGAGAGATACAAAAAATAACAAGAATAACAAAAAAAAAAAATATGTCTGCATTTCTAATTATCAATGAAACCACAATTCGATCTTTGCGCCATTGTTACTTAACGCAGAAAATTTGACCATTTGTAGAATATAATTGAAGACTTCAGTGGAAAATTTAGGACACTAAGGGGCATAGAGAAAAAAAAATTATATGTGGAGTAATTTCGTTAAAATAAATCGTAGCTTTAAAAACAGCAGATATAGCCATTTGAAAATCAAATTTCATTGTAACAATAGTTTGTATCGAGTTTAAAGTAAAAAAAAAATTCGGGTGTAAACACATAAACGTAATCTCATAAGCCCATGACTCATGGGTCTTGATTTTCTTCTGTTTTTTTTGTCCTTTTACTTATACTTTCTACTTTTTCAGTTTTTATTTGTAAGCGAAGTTACATAAAAATGTTGAAATGATATCAATTGTACAATGTGCAACAAAAGTAAGTGAGCAAATTTGCCGAATATCACTGATAATGTCATCTCCTAAGCAGCCTGTATTAAAAATTTTCTGATACTTTTGACGGCTTCATTTAAAACAATGTATAAGCATTGAATGAAGACAGGGCAAAAAGTTAATTGGTCTAAGGTTGATATGGAGACGAAGTTGCCGTAGTAGTCTTTGATGTCAAAATCATTCGCTATTAGAACCCATAATTCAGGATTAAAGCCGCGTAATGTGATCATGGGTGGGATTCTGTTTAATCCATGTGAAGTCGCCATAGCCTATTAGGTAATGTGTTGGCTTAATAGACGTGAGGCCACGATTCAAACCCCAAGATTCTCAACAGATTTCTGGCAAAAACTCTGAGAATGAATAAAATTGCAATGAAAAGTTTGTCATTCGGAGTGGACTCAAAAATTGTTTGATAAAATTAACACACACAACATACATAAGTGGTGTGAGTAGCTGCCTTGTAATTCTGACTGAAGGTTTGTAATAACCAATTCTGTATGTGTGTAGATAAGAAGGGCCGATAGACGATTTTAGATTTATTTGTTAAAATTAGTATCGTCCTAGTGTAATGAAGGCTCCATATTGCCTTGCATTTTGTTTCTAAGCCCATAAGATCACTTTAGGTTAATTAGGAGACTTTTGATGCTTGATTTCTTATCTTTTATCGCTTTATGTAGAGTTATTTTCCTGGGTTTTTTTTTTATCAAATTGAAAAAGGTGCTATAGCGTTGTTTAAGGCATTTACAATTTAGAATATTTAAAGACAAAAACGAATATTAAAAAATATAACGTAGAAATTATTAGAAAACAACAAAAATCTTGGCGGGAACATACACCCTTGTATGTAAACTTTTTTCTGACTGTATTTGTTCTTCTTCCTCTTTTAGTTGCTAATACGATTTCCGAATAACAGACTTTCGCATTTGATTGAGTAAAATCTTGCTTTATTCAAAGTACGCTGGCCACCCATTATTTTAATCCTGGATGGTAATTATTGAACAGTAAGGTTACTCTTCGTTGAATCGACGAACAATTTAAAAAAAAAAAAAAGTTAAGTCTACTCACTGCAAGCTTTCATTACAACTAACGTTGTTGAAAAACAGAGCGAAATTTGGTCAACCATAAAAGAGTTATATGATAAAGAGTAAATGAGCTTCGCCGATTCGACGAACAATAAAGGTCCAGGGTTAATAACGTTCAGTAGGTTTTCTTTTAAATCTGGATTATTTTCAGTTAAATTGCTTCCTTCGAGGTCTGATGCTCCTTTCTTAAATTGGTGCATTCAGAGTTATTTGATTTCGATTTGAAATGGTTTCACTCATCTAAGAAAGTGGTCAGTTGAAACTATCAGTCCATGGTATTTTTAGAACTTGACAATTTTCACATTTTTCTTTCGGACCAGCACTCAGCAGATGGCCGACCCCTATATTTTCACTCATTAAATCTTACGCTCCGTAAAATAGTGATAAATTTGGTTATCATTCATTCTTTTTTGTTTTAATCAATTCAGGATTTTCAATTTGTTTAGTGTTCTTTATAAAGTCTTACCCAGAAGAAAGTTAAGGAATATGCTCTAATTTGACCCAAAGAAACTTGTATAATTAGACCTACAGAGGACAGCAAAAGTCTTAGTACTGCAATATATTTTGACAAAAAAAAAAATTCCTCACAGGCTTAATACTCTTGCACAAAATCCCGATATGACTTCAAGAGAGTATATAGGAGATCATTTGAAAGAACGACTACGTAATCGCTAAACCTCAAACAAAAGTCAACCGCAAAACTTGCTCATGGTGCTACCAGAAAACACTAAACAAAATTTGTACATTCAATTCCAAATGGATTAAATGGGGTGCTTAACCTTAAGGGATATTCTCCTAAATACAAGGGATAACATTTTCATATATTAGGCCTTTGAATTTTAAATATACTCAGGGTTCTCCTTGGGGGTACCTATGGAGTCATCTGAAACTTTACGTTATTTTTCTCTTGTTTTATGAAAAACATTAAACATTTTTTTATTTTATAATAAAATAGAAATAAATTAATAAAAAAAAAATATACAAAATTCAATTTTTTATACAAACTGTTGGTTAAAATTCATGAAATTGTCAAAATATATTGGGATACTAAGACTTTTGATGTCCACTGTACGTATCCTATTTTTCTTTTTTAAATGGGAAAATATTATTACAAGAAGAAATTTTAAATTATCCCATGAAATCGCGTGAATGATAGTATATTATTTTTATTTCATACTTCTTAACACAATTAAATTATTTAGTAACAATAAAAATAACAAATCGCAATAAAATTTATGTGACGTAATTTACTAACTACCTCACTGCTAATGAATGTTTTCCATATGGAACAATCTGTAATGCATGCGTGTCTCACATATTAATTACAGCTGAGTGTGTGTATGTGGTTTCTCTTTTTTTTTTATTATTTTTTTAATTGTACATCAATAAATGTGGAGCAAATAAAATAGATCATATTTAGATTGTATTTATGTTAATAGACAACATTAAGGTGGTTCAAAATGATCTAGAAAAAGTTGAATAAATAATTAAAGGAAGACGATATAGTAGCCGCAGTAGTCTAGTAGGTAGTGTGTTGGCTTATTAGACGTAAGGCCTGAGTTCAAACCCCAGGGCAGACATCAAAACGAAATATGAAACCAAAAAAATTTTTCTTCGGCGACTTCCTCTCAGCAGGTTTCTGAGAGTAAATAAAATTGCCATGAATAGTTTCTCAAAAATCTGTCGTTCGGAATCGACTTTAAACTGTAGGTCCGGCCACTCATGTACAAAAATTAACGCACTCAACGTAAGTGGTGTGAGAAACTAGGTCGTAATCCTGACTGAAGGGTTGTAATGACCAATTATGTATGTATGTATAGAATATATCTTCAGTTTTTTACTTGTAAATGTACTTCATATGAACACTAAATTGATCCTTATAGCTTTGCATATACTCCTCCTAATGTTCCATCTCTATTAAATTTAAAAGTTCAAAATTAAACCGTACATGCCCAACTTTTTTCTCGTAAAAACATGGATTTTTTGTATTTATTTTCACCTATATGGCATACCACACAGCTGATCAATATCTTGCCGTTTTAAAATTGGGGCGATAAGCACGTATGGGTTAAAATACACCGGGATTGTTTTTAGGCGGTCCAAACACTAGCACAAAGCACAGAATGCCTTGACTATCTTCGATAATTTATGACATAGCTAAATTTTCAAAAGACAATTTAGAAAATAATAGCTACCGCCCTACTACTTTCTCATACAAATTGTTTTTGTGTGTAACTCGGTTTATGTATCAGTCTGATGAAAAATGAATGAATGACTGAATGAACAAATGTGTGAATAAAGTAATTTAAACCAGGTCATAATACATATACTGTTAATATGTACACAAGCAATATAGCAAAAGCAGACAGAAAAGGAAGACAACAGCGACAACAACTCAGTGTTAATAAGAAAATTACTTCAGAAAAGACAAGAGACGACAAAAAACAAAAAAAAAAATTAACAATACTAATGAAAACCACAAAAGTTTGACTCTTATGCTGTAAAACTGATTTGCATAGCCATATATACGTGATATATCATAAAATAAGTAATCAAGCCAAAGCATGAGTAATTTAAGAACTTATTTTCTGTATAATCTACTAAATATTGCGGTTACCATAATTGGGGGAAGTAAAGCTTCGTCATATGATTTCTTGGAATATTATTTTGTATTTGTGACACACAGCAGCTGTCTTTAACAAATTCAAAAACTGTCATCGTCTGTTCTGCTAGACTTCAAAAAAATTTTTGTATGTTCTTTGTTAATTACTTTACTACTGGGTATTGGGTTTCCTTCCTATTTCAACAGCTTTTTTTTTAATTTCTGCCTTCATAAACATTTTGTAATAGTTTCTTGAATTAAAAAATTTTTCTTATTTTTTTAAGTAAGTGAAGTCAGGTAAATTTGGTGTAAAAGCCAAAAGACTTTAAAACAAATCATGTTTGTCTACATAGTTGCTGTTCAAAAAAAAAAAAAAAAGTCTCATTGCAGCATTCGAGTAATTCATCAAGATTTCCTCTGTAACAAGTTTAATTTCACACATTATTTTCAAGCATTATTTTTGTTTTTGTTGTGTCTGGTTTGGTTTGTTTATTTATTATTTTTTCTTTTTCACTACAAAACATTTGAAAAAAAGTTTGAAAATGAATGAATTGCTTGGGGAAAATCGACTTTTATTTTTTACATTACTTGCTATCATAATAAATACGATTTATTTGTTTGTTTTTAAAATGATTCAATACAATACACAATACAATTGACATGTCATATGCAGTTTGTGAAATAAAAACTTGTCACTATTAATATCGGATCATGCAATACAGAGCATTACGTTATTATGATATCCGGGAAATTAAGAAAAAAAAATGTTTTTAATTTCCTTGAGAGATGTCAGCATTTGTTTAAATTTAATGTGAAAAATATTTTGAATTTTCATTGAAAATTTTTTATTTAATTTTTGCTACAATCTGTTGTCGTATTAAAATTTAATATTTCTTTTTCAAAAAGTTGCTGAAGAGCACAATATTAAATTTTCATTTTCATGTGTTTAAAGGTTATTGACTTTTAAGCCACCATTTTTACGCCAAATAAAAAATGGACAGATACATTAATTTGATCTGTAATTTGCTAACGGAAATTATGATGACATTAATTTTGGTTAATTTTATTGAATTCTAAGAAAATTTTCTTACTCCGCTGCGTAAAGGTTAGTTCTTAGCCTTTGTTTCAAATTTTTTACTGCAGCTGTAATCTTGTTTAAGGAATTATAAATTTTGAAAACCCGTCTCTGATATAACTTAACATGAAAGTTTCCCAATAAGAAGATATACGATTTTTTTCTAATATATGTACATACATATCTACCACAGATCAGCAATGACTCGTTTTTTCGCTTCTCATAAGTACTGATGAAATTTTGAGTATGTGTGAGTTAACAGTATTGAAATTCAACTACTCTGATTCATTCGTACTCACTACAACATTGATTTATAAGTACAGTTGCAATGAATTTGAGCACAACGTTGACATCAAACTCATAACATTCGAAATATGTTTTATTCATACGCCTACTCATTCAGATTCATAAATTTAGAAAAGTACTTATAATACTCATAAATAATTCGGGTGATTCGAATCATTCATAAAATTTTACAATCTTAGTTGTTGTTGCACTTACAAAAAAAGAATAAAATGTTGAGTAAATGTAAATGTTGAGTAGAGGAGAGTTGAAATCAACAACATCATGCGTATTGTTAAGAATGATTACGATGAGTACTTCAAACTTTGAATATGAGTAGTATGAGTATGATATTAAAACAAGTATGAATGCGTATAAGTATCAGAAATTGAGGTCGTAATCCTGCTTGAAAGTTTGTAACAATCAATTATGTAGGCATCATAGATCAGCAATGAGTATTCAAAAAGATGAGTAGATTCGAAATCATTATGTAGGCATCATAGATCAGCAATGAGTATTCAAAAAGATGAGTATGATTCGAATCTTGTTACAAACTTTCAAGCAGGATTACGACCTCACTTCTCATATCACTTATGTTGTGTGTGTGTGTTAATTTTATTGAAAAACTTTTCGTGGCAATTTTATTTTCTCTCAGAGCTTTTGTCAGAAATCTGCTGAGTGACAGTCGACAGAGAAATAATTTTTCATTGTTTCGTTTTGCTGGAGATGACTGACCTAATGTAGCCAAGCGAGAGAGTTCTGATTTAATGAATTTGTTTCCGATCGTTGCTAATCTTATGTACGATCCAGTTTCATTAAGTTTTCGTGACATCAGCTCTTAGCAGACTCAGCCTCTTTGTGGAGCGAGCGTCCGATTAATATCAACATTTCTTTACTTACTTAGCAGTATTGAAATTGGCACGATTAAAAGGGCTAATATTGTTGCCCATGAAATAAAAGTAATGTCCATATGTATAATTTTTTCGAAATTGAGACCAAACGTTTTTGGTGCCGCTGGGTTATCCTTTGTGTGCTGCAAAGCCTGATACTTTGAACGTTAAAAATTGCAGCAATAACCAAACAATTAATATGTAGATGTACTAATAATGTATGTACAGATATAGGTTTGCCTATAATATCTTCCCTAACCCTGTTGCAACGAGGAATTTCAGGGTGCTGTCTGGGGTCAGTAAGCATAACTCTTTACCTATTATCTTCTTCTTCTGTATAAATGAGTCAGAGAAAATCAACCTTTTACTGGTAGCCTAAAACAAAGTGTACATATTATTCTACCAATACTGCCTAGCAAAAGTTCTGATTGTAGCAATCCTGGCTGCCTATCTTTCCATAGTAAAAATAATAATAATTATTGGCCATTGAAGTTAGGCCTGTGATCTCTGTTGTGTGTGTGCGTTAATTTTGTCCCCGAATGACAGAACCTTCAGTTTAGCGTGGACAGATTTGAGAAGCTTATCAGTTAGTCTCAAAGCGTTTGCCAGAGGACAGCTGAGTGGATTATATGTATATAACATACATTGGCTATTCCAACCATTCTGTCAAGATTACGGCCTAGCTTCTCACACCACTCATGTTGTGTGCGTTACTTTTATACTTGAGTGGCGGGTCCTGCAGTTTAACGTCGACTCCGAACGACAGATTACTTACGTCCAATAAGCCAACACACTACCTACTAGATTACGGCGACTTCAAGTGGATTACGCTGAATGAAATTTTTTTTTATTTATTTTTTGTTTTTCAAGATTTTAAAGTTAATATTTGATTTTGATTTCAATACACTACTAACTATACTACATCAATCTCAACTCCTGTTCGCATTCTATAGAAAGATTTTGGCAGCATTTGCGTTATGAAAACTCTCCTTCTGGTAAGCTTATCTGCTCGTTCTTTTACTACGTCAAACTCAACTCCTGTTCCCATTCTACAGAAAGATTCTGACCGCATCGACTGTATAAAAACTCTCCTTTCGTCAGGCTTGTATACTCGTTCTTTTACTACGTCAATCTCAACTCCTGTTGGCATTCTTCAGAAATATTCTGACCGCATCAGTGGTAGGAAAACTTTCCTTCTGACAAACTTATCTGCTCGTTTTTTTACTTGAATTCGCACAGCATCTGGAATACTGCTCCACTTGCCTAGGTAGTCTCTTTCGAGTCTATCTCATAGCAGCTAAACGCTTAGATGGCAACTTGACACTCAATAAGTATAGTTGAGTTTCGTCTTCTGTATCGTATAATACGACTCGAATCTATTGATGGTAGTTCCACTTTGTTTTAACAGCACATAATGTAAATGACATTTTCCTCCTTCAGCAGTTGTGTGATGCTATGGAATATTCTCTAAATTCTCCAGGCTCCATATACAATTTATTAAGCAATATTCGTATGTAAATTTTTATGTTGCATAGTAACTTGTCTTTAAATTATTGAATGGAATTTGTATGATTTCATAATATTTCTGCAATTTTAATACCAAAAATTTCGCAATGTTTATGGTTTGTAGGAGCAAAGGCCACAAGTGTTAACAATAAAACATTATTTAATCAATAAAATTCGAAACAAATCGAAATGAATTGTTTATGCCTTAAAAACTCAAAAATTAATTAAAAAAATTAAAATATAATTGAATAACCAAATAAAAATTCATTTAAAATGCATTTTACGAATGCCAGTAAACAGTAACGTAATCATTTTAACATTCCTAGCATTATAACGTAATGTAAACGTAACGAAAACTTGTAAAATGAACGTGTTTTTTCTTTGGCGATTAATTAAAAATAATGTTTTAAATCATACAAATGGAAAAATAATTTAATTTTACAAAAGCACGTGTGTGCTTTACGTCCAGAAAAGATTTTCTGTTATTTGAAACGACCAATGATGATAGACAAACTTAACAGTTTACAAATAAACAAGAAAAAAAAATATTTAAAATAAAAAAACAAAAAACAAAAGAATTCTCTTAACATTCTTAATGTTTTGTAATTATTTTAAGATTTGAACAAATTACCAAAACTATTATGCAAACGACAACGTCTGATGTCATACATAGTGTGGCATTTGTTAAACGAAAATATTTTTTAATCGTATGAATACATTAAGCAATAAATCATGTTTCTTGTTTTTCTTTTAATGAAAAAAATAAAAAAAAATTTGCGGGTAGAAGTAGAAGAGTAGTGTGTATGAAAGAAGTGTTTCAAAAATGACCAGCATAATATTGTATGTATGTGAAGTACTCCACCACCACTCCCATTTAAAATGATCTCAAATATTTATTAAAATTATAAATTAATTCACATGAGTTTAAAGGAATACGAGTAGTATTGAATCAATACAATACAATACATTCTATATTTTTAAATTCCTCCTTATTGGGTGTGTCACAACACCAAGTAGATGTATGTAAATTAAAATGACAATCTGCTAATCTATCAAGGGGTTTATGCAAGCATTTCATTGCGGACTTTTAGATTTTTTAAGAGAGCGATAATAGATAGGAAACGGAACAATACATTCTAACCTAAGAATCGTAGCCACGAAGACCATTATATTACATGGCATGACATGATTGGTCATTACAACCCTTCAGTCAGGAAGACGACCAGAGATCAGCACTCATAAGTACTCATGAAATTTTGAATATGAGTGAAATTTTGAACATGAGTAGTCGCCGTTGTCTAGTAGGTGTTGGCTTATTAGACGTAAAGCCCGGGTTCGTATCCCAGGTCAGACATCAAAACGAAATATGAAAATAAAAATTATTTCTTCGGCGACTTCCTCTCAACAGATTTCTGGCAAAAACTCTGAGAGTAAATAAAACTGCCATGAAAAAGCTTCTCAAAAATCTGTCGTTCGGAGTCGACGTTAAACTGTAGTCCCGCCGCTCATGTATAAAATTAACTGAAACCTAACTGAAAGGTTGTAATGGCCAATTATGTATGTATGTATGATTCATTCGTACTCACTACAACATTGATTTATAAGTACAGGTTGCAATGAGTATGAGTACAACGTTGACATCAAACTCATAACATTCGAAATATGTTTGATTCATACGCCTACTCATTCAGATTCATAAATTTAGAAAAATACTTGTAATACTCATAAATGATTCCAGTGATTCGAGTCATTCATCAAAATTTATAGTCTTAGGTGTTGTTGCATCTACAAAAAAAAAGAAGGAAACGACAAAGACAGCAGGCAAAGCCAACACATAACATTCTAGTGAGTATTGTAGTGTTCCTACGTGAATCATATTTATTTTATGATTCTTGTAAATGTTGAGTAAAGGAGAGTCGAAATCAACAACATCATGCGTATTGTTAAGTATGAGTACGATGAGTACTTCAAACTTTGAATATGAGTAGTATGAGTGTGATATTAAAATAAGTATGAATGCGTATAAGTATCAGAAATTTGAATACTCATTGCTGATCTCTGATTACGACCTAGCTTCTCACACCACTTATATTGTATGTGTTAAGTTTATACGTGTGTAGCTGGCCCTACAGTTTAATGTTGATTTTAAACGACCGATTTTTTTATAAACTTTACTTAGCCATTTTATTTTGCTCTCAGAATTTTTCCTGACTGGAAGTCGCTGAAGAAATATTTTCTTCATACTTCGTTTCGTTGTCTGAGCAGGGATTTGAACCGTTGCTTTACGTATAATAATCCAATACACTGTCTACTACACTATTTCGACTTTAATTATACATTACGGCTAAAATATTATGCAATCTGGTCTTCAATAAAATCCTATTCAGACTCTATAATAGAGATGGGGGTAGTACTCCTAATAAGGAGTGAATATCAATCTAGAATGTAATGATCTTTGATCTAAGATAGTTATTATTTCGGGATGTTATTTAATAAATAGAAAAATAATATAGAAAAACCAAAAAAAATTTCATTAGTTAAGTAAAGAAATCTTCGCCCTCATTGGAATTGTTGAAGAAGATGTATTCTTTACTTGTTATTGTAGACTTAAACCTCATTTATTTGGAAAAAAAACCTGAAAGGTAAAAAATCGGGTACTAAGTCTCTCAGTATGCGCTGGAAATATTCCAGGTTTATCCAATTAAAGGGAATTAAAGCACTGAAGTCATCGTAGTCGAGTAGGTATTGTGTAGGCTTTTTTAGGCGAGAGACCGCTGTTCAACATCTGGCTGAGGCATCTTAAACAAAACGAAATATGAAGAAATATTTCTTTCGGGGACAATCTCTCTCTCAGTCTTCTGACAAACACTCTTAGAGTAAATTAAAATTGCCATGAAACATTTCAGAAATCTATCGTTCAGAGTCGACGTTAATCAGCAGATATCACCACTCACAGATAAAATTAAGACACAAAACATGAGTAGTCTGAGAAGCTAGGTTGTAATCCTGACGAAAGGGTTAAACTAACCAATTAAGTAAGAAAAACTGCTTTGCTAAAAAGCCGAGAACAATAAATTCTACCTCTCTTATATGAAGAAATCGATTAGTCTACCTTGACATAAGTGCAAGAACTTATCGGTTATCATATGACCATAACGCTCCGAATTGACGGTGACAGTCGTTCCATCGTCGTTTTCGAAGAAGTAAGGTCCAATCACACCTTCGAACCAAAGAGCGCACCAAACATTGACTTTTTCTGGATTACTTCAATTACTTGAGGATTCTCAGAACCCCAAATACGACAACTTTGTTTATTAACATACCCACCGATGGACGATTATGTAAACCATAATCTCCTTTTAAAGCACGATAAGTGGCTGTGGCAGAATCACAATTTTTGTAGTAGGTTTTGATAATTTGTATGCGTTGTATGATAGTTAAGCGATCCATTTTCGTCAATGTCAGACTTTCAACTGAAAAGAAAAAAATTGGTTTCACAACTTAGTTTGACAGATGTCGAATTCCAGTCCCATACTTTTGAAACCACGAAATGGATAGCCCTTTATATAATTTTATAGATTTTTTTGTAAAGATTATCGCTCCGAAAATGAAAGTAAAGTCTGGATACCCCTCATTCGTTCAATGCAGCGAATAGCAGAACACGAATTCACACCGAAATATGTACTAAGTTTGGATCAGCTGAGAACATTGAGGTTTAGTATTGAAAATTTCTATCACCGTGATAGAACTTGTGAATGTAATATCGCTTTGAAATCATTCCAAACTGTGGTTCTGGCAAGGAATTGGAAATTTAAATAAAATTATCCGTTCTATCCGTTTTACTTAGGAGTGGGGTGTATTCCGATTTACTTCACTACTGATTTTCTTCGAGACCATCAAATGGCACCCACTCATTCTTTCACCATAACAGCCTAGTACATTACCCACTAAACTACCAGGGCACCCAAGACTAAAACTGGACTATGCACTAATAAGATTGAAAGATTTATTTTTAATTTCTTTGTCATTATCTACCACTGTTCGATGATTATTTTGGTTTGGCTTCACTGTAGAAAGTAACAACTTTATTGCCTTATTAACATAATGTCAGTATAAAATTAAACAAGTTTACGATTAATTTTTCACAAAAAAAGGTAAAAATATTATGGTCTCAAGACAACCATATGCTTGTTTTATATTTGTTGCAACAATTTTGTTGCAGATCAATGAGTCATGCCTACCACTTTCAATGGATATGAAAAAAATTCTGCAAATTCCTCGAAAAAAATTTGTTTAAGAAACCTGCTCAATATAGTCAAAACAAGTAAAAAATTTTGTTTTAAAATTTTATTAACTTTTGTGGTTGTAAAAAAAAACAGAGTTTTATATAATCTTACTTTAAATTTATTTACTGAGATAAAGTACTTGCTTCATGCAGTACAGTTTTGGGCTGTGTGTTGATAAATCACTCAGTAACTAATTTAATTTTTAAAGTACTTTATAAAGGGTGGGCCATTTATCGATTACTTCGAATCTGTCAATACTTATGTCATTTTATTCTGTCACAAAATCCAGCATATTATCACCGCTGAACGTAATGCATCGATTTACGCTTGAACAACGTTGAGATTTATTGGGTCAACGAGAAACTGCACCATGTTGTGGATTTTGCCAACAAAAAATCTTCTTTTCGGATGAAGCTCATTTTCATCTTGATGGTTACGTTAATAAGCAAAATTTGCCATATTTGGGGCTCAGAAAACCCACGCGGGGTTTTTCAGAAGCCAATGTACCCAATGTTTGTAGCGGCTTGTGGAGTCGAAGCACATTACCCCATATTTCTTTGAAAATAAGGACGACGCAACCATTACCGTCAATGGAGACATCTATCGCACCATGATAACCGATTTTTTTACTCCCGCTCTTCATGGTATTAATGTGAACGGTGTTTGGTTTCAACAAGAGGATGCAACTTGCCACACATCTCATGTGGTTTATAGCATCACCACATGTCGATTTATAGCATCAAACGTTTGATGGCCGTTTGGTTAGCCAAAATGGTGAAGTAAATTGGCTGCCAAGAATCTGCTATTTGACACCGTTGGACTATTTTCTGTGGGGCGCCATTAAAGAAAAGTTTTATGCCGACAAACCAGAGGCAATTGAGCATTTGAAGGCCAACATTCTTGATGACATTGCGGAGATACTACATACACTCGAAAAAGTGCACGGAAATTGGTCCGATCGAATCATGTACTGTGAGGCCAGCCGTAGCAAACATATGATTGAAATTATATTCCATTTCTAACCGGAACAATTGTACTTCACAACAAAAACATAAATTTGACGAAATTTCAAATCCTTTTTGTTTTTATTGCATTTTTAAATTTAAAATTTTAAATCACCCACCCTATATATGAAGAATATTCACTTATGTATTTGAAATAAATTACACAGTCCTGCATGGGGTTTGCAAATAAGATGGCTTCAGGTGTTTCCGAAGGCATTTTGCGCGCTGAACATGAATCTGGGTTCAAAAACGTTAGGTTTTCGAGAAAAAGGGGGTTGAAACCGCTAAAAACAGCGTTTTTGGCAATTTTTGAAAAATTGTAAAGCTAAACACTGACGTGCTGGAACCATCGCTATTGTCAGAAATTGACAATTGATCTTTGCTCTTTAAAATGAGTTCAAAGCCTCTTCATGCATGCACCCTTAAAGTAGGGGGTGGGTTTATGTCAAGAGGTGCAAGGGAAAAAGAAACTCATTATGGAGGTCCTTAAAAATTAATCAGATTTACTTGAAAATTATTACTCAGGGGTTTTTGGGGTCTCTGATTATAGATCTTCATTCAGATTTAAAAAATTCAAAATGGAGGATACTTTCGTTTCAAAGGTTTCAATCCAATCACCATTCGAATTGATTAAAATTTTACTGTGGAACAACTTGTTCTTTTATTTATTTATTTTTATTAAAATATTGGCTAAAGAAAGAATATCTACAAATTAGTAATGCAAAGAGACTGAAATGATATGCATTTCAAGAAATGATACTCATGGCATATCGCTCTAAAATTTTGAGATAACCTATGACCTTTTACTAAAGAAACATAATGAAATATTTTTAAATTTATTACACTTTATTGTTTGTTGTATTGTGTTACAAGCTTTTAATTGTTTGTTTCCTTATTTTTCTTTTTAGTTAAACAAACCTGGCAACTCTATGTCACTTGTCAAACTCATGGTAAGTTGGCTAATTTTTATAATTTTTTCTTTGTGTTCATTATGCTTAATTTAAAAATGATTTGAAATCACTTACCTTTCAATTGATAAACTGGACTGCCAACAGGTGTATTTTCCGAAAGACTAAATCTCGACATATCACCTGAACCGGGTACAAAATGTGGCGGTTGATTTAAATTTTGACATTTTACAAAAGCTGGCAATAGTAGGCCTATTAATATGACTCTGAGGCAAGTGTATGACTTCAAGTGTTGAAATGTTTGTACCAAAAAGTGGTCAGACGACCACCACCAATTGTTCTTAAACATGTTGTACCACTAAAAAGTTGTCAATCAACAACTTTTTGTTGTTTTTTATACTTGTTTGTTGATTTTTTTTTATTTTATTTTTTTTTTTTTTGTTATAATTTTAATGTATTATTTACGGTTTTTTATGTGTTGTTTCTCGTTCTATTAACAAAACAACTTTTTTTGTTTGGTTTTGTTTTTTGTTGAAGAACGAAAACAAACACTACAGAAAAAAGACCGCGGTCACTTTAAACTTTTCTTGGACAAACGTAACGCACGTTCACTTCGCGTATTCGTGTCATTTATGGTTTTAATTCGTTATTGAAACTTTTTTAAACCAATTTCGATTAGTTTTTTTTGTACAATGAATTGTGTTTAATGGTTATTTAATTTTGTTTTGCTCGAATTTGCTGTTAGAAGTTAAGAAAAAAATATAAAATTGTGTTAAACTTGTATTTGTCACAGTGACATACACGTCTAACTTTAACTGTTTACGAGAGATCTTGATCTTTTTTGATTCACCAAAAATAATATTTTAAATGTACACTGCTGTTCAATAAAATAGATTCACCATGATCAACATCTTGCAATTAATTAAAGAAGAGTCACGTTTCAAATTTTTGAAATGTATCGGAATTATATTCATAAGAGGCCAGTAAACAAAGTGCAGTTACTTTTTTACATATACTCCTTTGCATAAGCGATGTCTAGTAAACCTTTCGGAGAGCAGGTGAATCTATTTTTTTGAACAGCACTGTATGCGTATCTATTTTAATCTCCACCTATTTAATGTTTTTGTTTATATGCACTCTTCACGCTAGAACTTAAGTTCAAACAAATTTGGTTTACATGTCTTAAGGCAAAATAGGTCTAAACTGTCCCGCATAATATTTGAAGCTAAAAATTTATTTGTCTATATTTAGGCAATTCACACAAGCCCTTGTATCGTTGTATTCATTGTATTATTAGGCGAATTTAAAACAGTGCTTGTTATTGATAATTTTCATATAAAAATCCGATACACTTATACACATTTTTTTCATATGTTTTTGGAAGTTGTATTGGTTTCGTGCTATCAGTTTATGGAAATGAGAGTAATCAAGAAGAAGAAAATAATACAAAATATTTTCTATGTAACTTGAGTCAACAATTAACCTTTCAAAATTATAATTGTTCTCATAGATAATTAATTAATTTACTTTTTCCGTAATATTTTACATTTTGTTGCTTGAAAATTAAATTATGAATACAGGTCCTCTTCTTCTTATCGATTTTTGACATTTGGAATACGAAATACAGCATAGCATTGAGCGTTCACAAACAAAAAGTGTATTCAATACAATATACATGATTCAAAGTCGTGTGAATTGGCCAATTGTCATAAAAATGTTGTTGCATCGTAAGAGCCAATAAAGCAATAAAATGCTTTTGGCATTGTATTACACAACCCAATAGACTCTGTGAAAGAAAGACTGATGCGATATAGAAGTATACTACTATAGGGAAAGCATTCCCTAATAGCAGTACTTTAGAATTATTAGAATGTATCATCCTCCTTTTCTTTATTAGCAAGATTCTAAATCAGACTTGTCAAGTTCCTGTATTCAGAACCAAAATTATTGAGAAAAGTTAATTGTTATCAGAGTCCTGCTTTCACCCTGTAAAGCTGCTTAGTAATGTAAGCACCATTTCTTTAAGTGGTCCCATTGCAGAGGATCACCGTTGAAAATGGAAAAACTAATAATGTTGCTGGTAGCAGCTCAATTTTTACAAATTCTACCACAATCATGCAGGAGAATAAAAATGCAAAAATTTATGCGGAAGGAATTCCATCTCCTTCTGTATTATTGCAATTGCTCTCTGGCCTTGGTTTAATTGAGATAGGACACTGTATTTCTAAAGATGATCCTCCCACTCTTCAGCCAGGATTACGACCTAGTTTTGCAAACCACTTACGTTATGTGTGTTGTGTCGTCTCCAACAGATTATTGGGATGTGAACACATGGCAATTTGATTTACTCTCAGAATTTTTGGCCAGAAATCTGTTGAGAGGAAGTCGCCGAAGTAATATTCTTCGTATTTCATTTTGTTGGAGATGTCCGATGTGGATTTTGAACCATGGCCTCATACTTAATAAGCCACCATACTACTACCTACTATTATATTTCCAAACTAATAGCAGAAATTGAAAATAGGTTTACCCTTCGAACTTCCTTAGAGACATCAAGAGTTTTTGATTCCCTAATACAAAACGGATTGTTTAAAGTGCTTGACTATCAACTTAAGCAATCTAAGTTCGAAATCGAAACGAAAACCCTTTCATCATGATTCTTTAGGTTTAAAAATTAAATCCGTCCACCTAGGCCCTTAAACATCAGAATTGATAATATTTGCATCTTAGAGAGGTCAATATACCACCGTTTGTGAAAGTGCAGAGAGTTCCTTATCACTGCATCCAATACAATCAGTTCATTTTCATAGCATCATAAAGCAACCCTATTATCCTAGAACCACTTTAATACACAAAACACTTGCTCATTTTTGCGTTTTTCCCTTAACAACTTCTGTAATTCGTATCCATTTTTAGATACAATTAAAAAGGCTTGCTTTCGTAATTGCATATTGTAAGTTGCATTTGATTACAAAAAATTATACATATTAAATGTAGTCGCCGTAGTCTAGTTGGTAGTGTATTTGACGTAAAACCCGTTCGGAGTCGACGTTTAACTGTAGGTCCCGCGACTGAAGTATAAAATTAAGGCACACAGCATGAGTGGTGTGAGAAGACCTGCTTTCCATATGCTTTATAGGCTGAATGTAATCATAATCGCTCCATTTCTGATGTTGACTATTGATGGAAATACCCTTAATAAAGCCTTTCAATGTCATAAAAAACAAGGCAATATTTTCAATACACCCTTCATACTTTGTACAACACTGTGGTTTCACTCTACTACTCTATACTGTTTGACCTTTCTCAATTGATTTTTTTCTCTCATATACACTTATGTATTTGACTTATTTAATTAGATTTTTTTGTTCAAAATTCAAATTGATTCTTTCAAATACCTGTCTGAGAATTTTAATTATTATTATGTCTGATACATTTTTAATTGAAAAGTAGTTTTAAAAAAAATTTATTTTAATTTTTCAATTCTTGTATCTAATGTCTTGAATTTAAAATTCGATATATTTTTTCTAGATATCAATAAGAAAAAATATGCTTAAAAATTTTAAAGTATTAAAACATGAAAATATTTAAGCAAGTCTTTAACAACCTTGAGCTTAAAACTTGTTACCAATACCCCGTATGTATGAGTATTTGGCTGAAACAGAAACTAAAAACTTCATTTTATGCTTTGCTGTTTATAAAACATTCTAAACAATTTTTTGTTTTTGTTTGTTGTTGTAATTTTGCATATTTTTTTTAAAGTTTAATAGAATGTTCATTGTATTTGGAATGTCTAGTTGAAAACCAAAAATTACTACATGCTGCTGGCTTTTGTAAATATTGCACAGGTTTTACACAATTGGTCATTTGGTAACTCAACATTAAGCACCTAAAATTTATTTGATTTTTCATCAATTTTGAATTGAAAAATATTTTTCTTTTAATTTACACTGTGTATGTAACATTGTATTTGCCTAAGAGCTTAATAGTAAAAGTAAAATCATTACCTTAAGCGTGACAATGCAATTGAAAATGAAGCCGCGTATTAAGAGGGCTTAAAATTTAATATTTATTTTTTAATTAAATTGTGAAGAGAGAAGCCTATTTACGTTTAATTAGTTTGCTGCAATAGATTAAAAAAATAATTATTTTTAATTAAATTACTTTACTAGAAATGAATTTTAAAAATTTGTTAACATTTCCTAATGAATTCGAATATTAAACATTTCTATGAATTTTCAGTGTCATCTTTAGATATCTGAAAATATACGCTTTCTTTACTAGAATCAAGTAGAAAATAATAGTCGGTGAAGAAAAATATATGTACATTTAAGAAGTAGTATTAAAAAATAAAGAAAAAATTTGTACTTTTTAGTTATTTAGAAAAGAAATGCTTTGTGCTTCTTTTTTTTTTGAGAAAAATATAGAGATCGGGTTTTATAGTTCACTTAGGAAGAACTGTAAAACCCAGATTAAGTATATGTAGTTTGTACTCAAAATTCAGTGTTTTTATATTATTATGGCAAAATAGTAACTTTTCTGCATTAATGCCTTTAAGGTTACTTCGTCTATCTGAATAAAGTTGGCCAGCAGCACTAAATAGTTGCTCACTAGAAACGCTCGTTGGCGGTGCAGCCTTAAGGTTTGAAAATGAACAGGAGTTCCAATATTCATATATATTTGTTTTGCGATCACTTAATGGTATCTGATGGATTTTGATTTCTTTCTCGAAAATATTTTAGTCTTGATGAACCTTTTTTCTGCTTTTTTTGGCGTCTTTTTGATTCCGCACCTGATACTTTTTCCATCACGGTAGATGTTTCAAAATTAATTGAATTATCATTTAAAAAATTAATTATATCCTGTGTGGATTTTTCCAGCTATTGTGTGGAAAGGTATTTAGACTTAAAACGTGGATCGAGTAATGTTGGAACACTCAAAAAACTCATGGTTTCTAAAAATTTAAATCTCCTCTTTAATGTATGATTTTCATCAAGCTTCGATAATAGCATTTGGTATATGGGAATTCGCCGTGGTCTAGTAGGTAGTGTGTTGGCTTATTAGACGAAAGGCCCGAGTTCGAATCCCAGGCCAGACATCAAAAACAAAAAGTATTTCTTCGGCGACTTCCTCTCAGCAGATTTCTGGCAAAAACTCTGAGAGTAAAAAAATTGCCATGAAAAGCTTCTCAAAAAATCTGTCGTTCGGAGTCGACTTTAAACTGTAGGTCCCGCCACTCATGTATAAAATTAACGCACACAACATGAGTGGTGTTGAGAAGCTAGGCCGTAATCCTGACGAAGGGTTCTAATGGCCAATTATGTATGTATGTATATGGGAATTACTAAGGAAATCGGTGACGAATCTCCCGAGATATCAAGTGTAGCTTCATAAAAGCTTTGCAGTAAATTTACTATTTCACTTATAATTTTCCACTCTTTAGCTGTAAGAATTTCTATTTTTTTGGCGATTTAAAATAAATTAAATAAAAAGTTCGGTGTTCGGCAAAATTTTAACCGAACGCCGAACTTTGGCCGAACGTCACTTTTTACCGTACACCGAACCCGTAACCGAACGTTCGGTCGGACTCTAATAATTTACTCATTCCATATACACCCATGTACATATTCTATTTTTGACAGATTGCCATGTTTGCTGCGTTGCGTTTATTGTGCCGCAAACTACTAAATTCTTTACATAAAAATAAGTGCTTGTTTATGGCGTTGAAACGTAATCTACAGTCTTGATGGGCAGACTACTATTATTCACAGGCACTTTAATTATGTTCTTTATTTTAAAAATAAGGTTAAGTGCTTCCGCCCACACTGAAGAATGGTGTTTCATTTACCGTGGTCACGGATTGTTTGCTTGCCTGTTCTCAAAGCTTGTTGCTGGATACCACTCTAGGCCAGAATATTCCTAAGATCCTGCGAATACATTTAACAACAAATAGTTTAATCCTCCGCATATCGCATGCTTTCCATATCTTAACATTCATATTAACTTTGAATCCCGAGAAAAGATGAACTCGAATTGACTCTCCAGCATCAGGAATTCCGCCGAACTTTCTCTGCGCAATTATCAGTGTCTACCCTGGACTCTCCATTTTAGAAAATTAAACTCAGGATATAAAAAAAAGTTGTCCAAAATTTCTATAGGTTTGGTAATGTTGATCTTGTTATGTTCGTTCGATTTAAGCCAAAATTTTAATAGCTGTGCTCCAAAGGGCCACTCTCATTTTCGTATTTGAGATCAGTTAGGCTACATTGCAATCCCCATATAATTTACTTTCTTTTAAATATCATGCCTTAAAGTGTATTGAAAAGGTGATAAAATCCAACCTCGGCGGTCAATTATATCCGCTTTTACCGTCTCACTTATTTAACATACATACATACAGAATTGGTCATTACTAGCCTTCAGTAAGGATTACGAACTAGCTTCTTACACTTCTTTTCAGAGATCAGCAATGAGTATTCAAAAAGATAAGTAGATTCGAATCATACTCATAATTTCAGATACTTATACGCATTCATACTTATTTTAATATCATACTCATACTACTCATTTTCAAAGTTTGAAGTATTCATCGTACTCATACTTAACAATACGCATGATGTTGTTGATTTCGACTCTCCACACACACACGACTCACAATATAAATATGATTCGCCTACGAACACTACAACACTCACTAGAAGGTTGTGTGTTTACTGTCTTTGTCTTTTTCTTTCTTCTTCTTTTGTAAATGCAACAACAACTAAGACTGTAAATTTTGATGAATGATTCGAATCACTCGTATGAATCTGAATGAGTAGGAGTATGAATCAAACATATTTCGAGTGTTATGAGTTTGATGTCAACGTTGTACTCATACTCATTGCAACCTGTGCTTACATATCAATGTGTAGTGAGAACGAATGAATCAGAGTAGTTGAATTTCAATACTGTTGACTCACATGCACGTACTCGAAATTTCATGAGTATTTATGTGTAGCGGAAGAACGATTCATTGCTGATCTCTGCTACTTATGTTAGGTACATTAATTTTATATATGAGTGGCGGGACCTACAGTTTGAAGTTAGCTCCGAAGGACATATTCCTAAGACATTTTTTCATGGCAATTTTATTTACTCTCAGAAATCTGCTGAAAGAAAGTCGCCGAAAAAATATTTATTCTTTCATATTGCATTTAAACCGTGGCCCCATGTCTAATAAGCTAACAGCCTACTAGACTACGGCGACTACAAGAACATCGTTCCACTTTGCCTTTATAAAAGCATCTCATAAGTGTGATGAGTTTAAAGGTCACGCTTTTACGTTGTAGAGCGCTCCTGAAGACACAGTGACTTTTTTAGAATTTCATGATACGCATGATATTCGATTTGTAGAACCCATACAAAGCACAGTAAAAGCACATATGATTTCATCATTAAGAAGCGAAAAATAGCCTATGAGCTCTCCAGCAGCTAGGCCCTATGTTTCTAGTACTCTTGTTATAGTTGCAGCAGTAAAAGTTTTTATTTTAATTAATTTCAACAAATGGAAAACAAAATTGTGTTACAAGACTAATTACACCACAGCACAAATTCAATTGTCCATTGAACACATTTTTGGATAACACAGACGAAATGATCCTACATCGTTGGTTATAATTTATCGCGAAAATGTGGTGAAAATAACCGTGGTATCCCTAATAACGACTGATAAGTTTTTTTGTCTTGTATATTAATTTCTTGTTAAGTTATCTTTAATGTCATACTCTCTAAAAGTGAATTTCGTTTCTTAGATTCCTTTCTCTTCGTTAATTCTGTTCTTACTTCAAGTGCGTGCATTGAAGGTCTAGAGAAGAAAACAACACTAAATGTACACTAAAATTCACTTGATCTACATTCACACGTTCTACTTTATTTTCTATATATTCTCGAGTATCAGTACATTTTGAAAGGAAAATATTTCGTTTTTTTTATTCAGATTTTTATGTAAACAAGTTTGTACGTAGGTCGTGAGACGAGAGAAAACTAAATGAATGTTTTCGGCTTATTTAGTATATTTCTCTTTGCATTGCTCTACTAAACATTTCTTTAATATTGTTTGCTCTGTGATAATTAGCTGTAACACCTTACTAGATAGTAATTTATTCATTTATTCCTTTCAGTTTTCATCACCACTATACCAGTTGCCATATCACGAAGGGCTTTCAGTGGCATATACATACACTAGCGGTCAGCTATTTAGGTACAAAAATTGTTTGTATACTGTGGATTACGACCTAGTTTCTCACACCACTTATATTGTGTGTGTTTGTTTTATGCATGAGTGGCGGTAGCTACAGTTTAAAGTCGAATGTCATTAAATTTCAAATAATACATCTCTGTAACCTGTAAACGCTGTAAAAGTCCTTCAGTATGAAGCTTTTAGGTTTGATTCCCTTTAGGGATACTCTTTTGCAACTAAATTTTCCCATGAACAGCCCTTGAATGTTTTGTAATATAATCTGTTAGATGTGCAGTAGAACGGCTTAAATTTGTTGAATTAAACACGTAATCATACCGCTGATCGAACGAATTCAAGGCCCTTAAAACAGCTTCATCTAACGTGAGATACATTTCCATGTACTTTCTGCTTGTTTTCAACAATTCCTCACCTAAAAAAGTTTTCAAAAATTTTCACCTTAACTGATGGTTGTTATTTTAATTAATTACAATTTTCTGCATAGTCACAGTCAATTCAGCTTTAATCTCTCCAAGCGTTGAAAACAAACTGACAATCTGATACTTAATAAGTATCAAATTTGCTTGTATTTCATCTCAAAGTTTTCAAATGACGAAGATGCAAATAATTCCGCTACCAAGAGTCCCATATTATCATATAGGTCTTCTGCCTTAAATAACATTGGTGTTACAGTGAATATTCACCCCCTCATTGAATATGTTTTATGTCGAAGGCACAAAATAGCTTCTTATTCATTTCATTTGCTTATGTCTTTATGTCTTACTTGGTGTGTTAAAATCCTTTCCGGAAAAAATCTTTCCCACTCGTGTATTACATACACACCTAGATAATTTGGTCATTACAACCCTTCAGTCAGGACTATGATCTGGCTTCTCATACCACTTATGTTATGTGCCTTAATTTTATACATTTGTTTAAAGTCGACTCCGAACGACAAATTTTTGAGAAACCTTTCAGAGTTTTTGCTAGAAATCTGCTGAGAAGCAGTCGCCGAAGGAATGTTTTTTCATATTTCCGTTTTGATGTCTGATCTGGGGTTTGAACCGCGGCCTTACGGTCTAATAAGCCGACATGCTACCTACTAGACTACGGTGTATTATCGAAAGAAAATTTCACCTGATTTTTAGTTGTCTATCAGGAAAGGCTTCGTAAGCAAACGGCAGGCATTCTATGGCATAATATTTCGCTCAGACTATATAATTTGCAATTAAGTCGTTGACTGAAATTTTGACTACCTGTACCTGCGTGTTGAAATACTATATGCAAGACATAGGTTGTATTGTTCTCTGAACTGCCAATGTATTTGGTGTGGTACTTAGTCGAAACTTTTTTAATTATATTACGAAATTATACATACATACATAATTGGCCATTACAACCCTTCCGTCAGGATTACGGCCTAGCTTCTCACACAACTCATGTTGTGTGCGTTACTTTTATACGTGAGTGGTGGGACCTACAGTTTAAAGGCGACTCTAAACGACAGATTTTTGATAAACTTTTTCATGGCAGGCTTATTTACACTCAGAGTTTTTGCCAGAAATCTGCTGAGAGGAAGTCGCCGAAGAAATACTTTTTTCATATTTCGTTTTGATGTCTGGCCTGGGGCTCAAACCCGGGCTTTACGTCTAATAAGCGAACACACTACCTACTAGAGTACGCCGCCGTGTTATTAAACTTACGAAAGTATAATTTAATTAATTGGAGTCGCCCTAGTCTAGTATATAGTGTATTGGCTTATTAGACTAGAGTCGGCGGTTTAACCCCTTGCTTAGAAATCTTGAACAAAACGAAGTGTGAAAAAAATATATTTGTTTCGTCGACTTCCGTCCAGTAGCTTTATGGCAAGAACTCTGAGCACAAAAAGAAATTGCAATAAAAACTTTCTCGAATCTGTCGTTTGTAGCCGAAGTAAAAATGTAGGTCCCGCGAGTTATGGATAAAATTAGCACACTCAATATGGATCGTGTGAAAAGCTCTGTTGTAATCCCTACTAAACCGATTAGTAGATGGAAAATTATGGTCCATTAATTATTAATTAAATAAATAAAATTATATGCCAATATATTACACTAAACTTCACTTCCAACATTTAGAAGTATGATAATAAAACTTATTTAATAATTTTGAAAGTCCAATAATTTAATCAACCAAAATGTATTTTAATGCAGCGTATGTAATACAAGTATGAAATCAGACACTGTCTCTCTCTCTCTCTCTCTCTCTGTATCTTAAAAATATCTTTTAATACATAAAACAGAAATGAAAAAGAAATCGCCAAGTATCTCTCAAGTCATTTGACACGCTTTAAAACCTGAAAAATATGCACAAAAAAACTCAAATTTTCTACGGATGCTGTAGATTTTTTAAGGAAATGTTAAAGAGAACTTTTTCAACGAAACCTTAATCAAAAAAAAAAAAAAAAAATTATATATATTGTTTGTTTATTAATGTTTTTTTATAGATATTTTCGCAAAGTAACACAAAAAATAAACTCGTTTTATTCGTAAGAAAACAAGTATTGCACAGTGAGTCTGACGAATCATTCGTTAAACTGTTGTGGTGATGTTGCTATCGCCCAAGTATTGGAAGTACCAACAAAATATATTCTAAATGTCTACGAAAGTAAGCTACCCAGCGAGTATTTATTTTTGTTTTATCAGTCATTAGAAAGTGATAAAATCTGATTAAAGTAATCTATTTGTTTTTTCAATACAATAGTATTGTACATATTACCATCTTATTGACATTATCGCTAGTCTACTCCACTTGTTAAATTTTTTCTTCCAAGCTGGTCCTTATCAATTACGCAATTGTGGTTGAGGACATTTCCAACGATTCCCTAAGGCCTTGCTATATTTTTTTAGTGTCAATCTGAGCTTTCCGTTGATATGATGCTGAATCATTTCATCTTTGGGCGATATCAGAAGTCCGTAGAACTTTTGCTTTGCTTTGAAAAGAAGATATTTATTGAAAGGGTGTAAAAATTAGCTGAAATGCCTATGATTGAGAGGGCTTTCTCAAAGTTATTCAAAGCATACATACAAAGCAATCTATACACTTAGTTAATTGGTCTTAACAACCCGTTTGTCTGATTTTGACATATCTTAGTAGTCCATCTCAGTTACTCACACCAATCAATAACAAAAATTCCCCGACTTGGTGCTCGCAGAAAATACAAACTAGTCCTCTACGCCGGCTGATCCTCGCATGAAATCCTGGTAGGATTTCTTTTAAAGCCACTATTTGTATTTATGCCACTGAATGTATTTATCCTGGTTCCGCAATTACTTTCTTATCTAACTGGTCATTACAACCCTTTAGTCACGCTTACAACCTAGCTTCTCACACCACCCGTGTTATGTGAGTTAATTTTTTATGGCCGGACCTAGTTTAACGATGACTCCAAAAGACAGATTTGAGAAACTTTTCATGGCGATTTTATTTACTCTCAGAATTCTTACAAGAAATCTGCTGCGAAAAGAATTGTTTTTTTAGAATGGTATTTCGTTTTTCTCGAGACGCCTGATCCGCATTTTGAACCACGGCCTCTCGTCTAATACGCCAACACACTACCTACTGGACTACCAGCGAAAATTATGTCAATCTGGAGATCAAGCTCTTGCCAACAGGTCCTGGTCTTAGTAGACAATTGAGTAGCAGAGACCTTTCTGATCCGAAAAAACTAATGCTCTACAAATCGCTCATCTTCCTTTTTCTTCTCTGTCACGCAGAAACATAGACCTTGTTATACACTAATGCAGCTACCTTTGAAGTATTCGAAAAGAAACTCGAAAGACCACAATCAGTCCAATAAGTTGGCTAATATTTCTTCAGAAATCATAACACCTTTAAAGGCTTTCAAGTTTTAAAAGCCTATATTCAGTTAGAAATTTTCATCAATTACGCCATGTGTTATCGCCAAACTATTGATCACTTTCAAAACAAAATGGTTCACTGGTCTTTAACTCTCTACACCAAACTGAAAACCAATAAACAAACAATAATCATAAGTAGTGAATAAGCTAAGGAGAAAAAGAAAAACAAATACAAATGAAAACAGCAACAAAACAAAAACAAACAAAAAAGAAGAAGTTTCTTTATAACTTTGTCTGTAATTTTAGTTAGCAGAAAAATAAAAATTTCAAATTTCACTAATAATGATGATCATGATCATGACCATCATCACTGGCAGCACCAGTCTCAGTGGCAGCATCATCATAGAATAGAAAACAGTACCATGGTAATAGATACATATGACTATATGTATTGTTTTTCTTTAAAATGATGCGCTACATGAAAATAGGGAAGTATGTATATGGTTGTTGTCGGCTAGTAAATCATACGTTAGAAATATAATATATTTCTGGCAGAATACAAATTTATGTGGCTGTGAGTTTATGAAACTTGAGAAAAATTTAAATGTTACAAGAATCTTTGTCGTTATTTGATTAAATCAGAGGTCGGGAATTGCTTGATCAAATCGACACTACGAATCAGAGATTCGATATGGCCAATGTACTATCGATCAGTATTTGCGGTGGTTTTTGTAAGGCCTTTGTTAATTAGTCTTTTGAATCAAATGTGTATCATTTATTGAGAAATTTAGAACGTACATGGGCCACAAAATTTGTTTACATGATTTTTGTTTTGTGGGGTCTACCATCTATTCTTCTAGTCGAAGCTTATGGCTCCCCTTATTTAAGAAGAAAACTTGCAGTACACTCAAATGTAACTTGAAATTTTTTTAGAGAGCCTAGTAAAAATTATTATTTAGTTTATTTAACATTATTGAATATGAAATTATTGATGTGACTATTATAAATATTCGGTAGTCACTGTAGTCTAGTAGAAAGTTATTCGACATGAGGCCACGGTTCAAACCCCATTTGAGACATCACGAACAAAACGAAATATATAAAAATATTTCTTCGGCGACTTCTTCACAGCAGATTTCTGGCAAAAACTCTGAGAGTTAATAAAAATTGCCATGAAAAGTTTTTAAAAAATTCTATCGTTCCCAGTTGACTTTAAAGTATAGGTCAGGCCACTCATGTATAAAATTAACACATACAACATAAATTGTGTGAGAAACTAGGTCGTAATTCTTACAGAAGGGTTGTAATGACCAACTATTATGTATGTATTTTAAATATTCGAATACAATTATGCCCACCTAATCCTAGCTTTGATATTTCTCGACACTTATACTTCTCTAAAATCTCAATGGAACCGATGGTCTATTATTATTCGCATTGATGATCAATTTCTATTACCAAACCATCCGTCAATAATGGCTTCTGGAGATAGTAATGTAGTTATCACAGTCTACTAGGTAGTAGTAGTCGCCGTAGTCAAGTAGGTAGTGTGTTCGCTTATTAGACGTGAAGCCCGGGTTAGAGCCCCAGGCCAGCGATCGATACGAAATATGAAAAAAGAAATATTTCTTCGGCGTCTTCCTCTCAGCAGATTTCTGTCAAAAACTCTGAGAATAAATAAAATTGCCATGGAAAGTTTCTCAAAATCGGTCGTTCGGAGTCGACATTAAACTGTAGATCCCGCCATTTAAGTATCAAATTAAGGCACACAACATGAGAAGCTAGGCCGTAATCCTGACTGAAGCGTTGTAATGGCCAATCATGTATGTATGTACATATGTATGTACTAGGGGTAGTATTGCCAAAATCTCGAAGAAATCGAAATAGGAAAATAAATATTTCTTTCGACGACTACCTCTCACAGCAGTCTTCTGCTGGTAAAAGTTTTTCAAAGATCTGTTTTTCCTAGTCGTCTTTTAAAACTGTAGCTCATGCCACTCATGTATAAAATTAACCTACAAAACATGGGTGCAGTGAGAAGCTTGGTTGTAATTCTGAATAAAAGGTTGTAATGTAATGTAATTCTCCTCCAAATAATACGTCTAAGAAATAGCTTTGAGCCAAGTCACTTTAAGAAAGGCATTTTCACCTTTTGAGAAAGAGTAGAACTCTGTGAGCAGAGTTCCTTGCCACTACACCTAAGATAACAATCCAATACATTTTTATAGAGAATATAGTTTCTACACAACGACAAATGGCAACTCTATCAGTCTAGAACTTGCAGCAGTAGACTAATTATTTAGTCAAATAGAAAAACTTGCTTAGTGAATCTAAAACAAAGGAAAGCAATAAAAAGAAGGTGCGAGGAGAATTTTATGATAATCCCTTGATCCTTTGAGAAGATGCTTGAGAGAATTAAGAAACTTTCCCAATTTTCCTAATAATGCCATGGAAACTAAAAATAATTCCCTGAAAATTAAGCTCTTTTAGTGTTTTCTGAATTCGTTTTGACCATTTATAAACTCAATTCCAACTTATTTTTCACGTATTCTATAATACTTTTTAAATGTGGTACACACCATCATGCATTCTAAAAGCTGTGATCGTGTGCAATCACTAACTGTAATCAGTAAAATCGTATCTGCCTGGTATGGTATGGTATAGCGCTACTCGTATCGATTTGTAACTGATTTGCATCTTCTTTTGCTTCTTATTCGTTTGATCTAAATGTGCATGCGAGAGATGATGCTGTTGGTATTTTTTCTATTTTTTTGTTTTGTTTGTTTTTGTTATTGTTTTTATTATTGTTGTAAATTTTAGTTCGATTTTGAAGTGTATGGAGAAAACTTTAGAAAACACAGTTTTTTTTTAATAATTTTTCTTCTATCATTTCTACTCAAAAACAGTTGTTTATTTAGAAATAAAAACTGTAAATTGCGGTCATATTGGAAATTAATGATTATGCTTTAAAAACAGATAATGATGACGCTGCTGCTAACGATGATCATGATGATGATGATGACGTTAAAAAAGTACTAAAGAAGAAATGGTGAAACAAAATAAGAAAAAAAGATCTCTAGACACAACACTAAGTAGTTTAATTATGTTTGGTGTTGTTTTTAATCTGTTTTTTTGCGATTTTTTTTTATTAATTCTCCAATGGTATGTGCAAAATTAGCACTTTCTGCTCAGGGCTTTTTAATATTAAAAAAAAACATTTTTTTTTTAAATTTTCATTTTCATTTTTAATAAAATTTCTTTTCTTAATTTCACTCTTGAATTTTACAGTTCTTTGAACACTTCACATTGGTTTATTTGAATAATTTTTTTTATTAATTTATAAAATCGAAATTTATTTTTGTTGCTTGAAACTAAACTTTTAAAATGAAATCATTAATAATTTCTTCTTAATTTTTTTCTTAATCTTTATCATCATCTTTTTGCCTTTCTATGTATAATATTTGCACTACACACAATTCACATATTTAAACCAGCAGTAAGTAAGCGATCGCAAAAACTGGATTCGTGCTTGACCATCATGGCTTTACCTTATTTTCTATAGATATATGTACCAACAACATATACCTATAAATTCTTTTTTTCTTATTCTCAATTCTTTTTCCGCTTCTTTATTTTTTCCGTTACCGCTTTACGTGCACTTCCAGCCGTCTTGACGTTTCGACATATTCTCAACTAGTGTTTTACCTGTATAAATAGTATATGTTTGTTACCTGTTCTTTTGTATTTGTATCTTAATCTCTACTTAGTGGTGAGTTTCTTCTAAAAAAAAGAGAGCGAAAGAAAAAGAGAGTTACTTGTTGTATCTTGACCAAAAAATACTGGTATTTCTCTGGTTATCTCTTCTCATTCCCTTTAGTGCATTTCATGGAGTCTGTTTTTCTTGCATTTGACGTGTGATAAAAAGGTTTGCAAATAATTGTCTTACAACGATTTTATCCCACTGAATGTGTTGGTATTCAAATTTGCTTATACCAGTACCTAAACATGAGTGCCTGAGTGATTTATAATATCATAAGAACAGCGTGCTGTAATGTACTTAAACTCTGTATTGCTCATAGAAAATATTCAGAATAAAGTCAAAGCAATTGATGACAATATTGAATAAAAAAAAAATAACCCTTTATCGAATTTATATTTGAAAAAGTTTCATAATAATCGATAGGCTCTTCCCACATTATACCATTACTTTCGCAAAAGAGAAATCACTATGGCCAACGATTCTTGAGTTCGACAGTAGGAGAGAACGGCTTTCACTCTAACTGGAATTCTTACAGGTCACTGCAAAACTGTTGGCAGTTTCGCTGAATAGCTTGGTCTGCCCCACCAGGATATGAGGGAAACGGAATCGGTACAACACCTTTTATTGTAAGCGCCCTACACTTCTAAACAGACGTCATCGGTTTTTGGGTGACAGAACGTTTGAAAATCTATGGATGATGATGAACGTGCCACTAAGGAAAGTTGTCATTTTCAGATGAGTTTAAACCCACCGCTAACTGATCATGACAAGCGTACTTACATTACACTGTGTAACCGAGTGAACTCGCCTGTCAACGACTAGCTACCCGCTAACCTAACCTAACCGTAGCCAATGATTTAATGAGAGTAAAGCTTAATCTAGTTTCAAACCTTACATACATACATAATTGGCCATTACAACCCTTCAGTCAGGATTACGGCCTAGCTTTTCACACCATCATGTTGTGTGCCTTAATTTTACACTTGAGTGGCGGGACCTACAGTTTAACGTCGACTCCGAACGACAGATTTTGAGAAACTTTTTCATGGCAGGTTTATTTATTCTCAGAGTTTTCGCCAAAAATATGCTGAGAGGTAGTCGCCGAAGAAATATTTTTTTTTTCATATTTCGTTTTTGATGTCTGGCCTGGGGCTCGAACCTGGGCCTTACGTCTAATAAGCGAACATACTACCTACTAGACTACAGCGACTTCCAAACGTTGGATAAATCAAAAATTTCCATCATGTTTTAAGATTTTTAAAAAATTTAGTGATTCTGGAAGTTCTCTGCATCTTATAGGAAATAGCATCAACAACGAACATCATAGGAGCACCAGACAGTGCCAGATCCTCTTGAAAATTATTTGAATCCTCAAACCCAGTTCTATCCACTAAATCCAATACATTTTTACAGAGGCAACGACTTGCAAAAATAAGGTACTATAGGGAAGATTTTCTATAACAGAGGAAACTAATACAAATAAAGGGGCTAGGCAATGTAATTTTATAGAAATTTATTAGATTCTGGTGTCGGTACTATTTATATAGAGCTTTCACTGTGTTGACACTACTGTTCCGGTTGGTACCCCTTTGCTTTCTATCTCCAATTACAAGTTTAGCTTCTAATTGTATATACGTTTTTCCGCTGCCATTCAGTCAAAATATGCTACTAAGGTCAAATAGAATCAATGTTATTTCATGCACAGATATGCTATTTTAGAGTGATTTTTTATCTCGAACGACAGTATACCAAGATTAATGTGGAAAATAAGGTAAAAATGTCATCTTCGATTTGGAAAAAGAAAATTCTATGCGAAGTCGCCATAGCCTAGTAGGTAGTATGTTAGCTTATTAGACGTGAGGCTTCGGTTCAAACCCCAGGCCTGACATCTTGAACAAAACGAAATATGAAAAATTATTTCTTCGGCGACAGATTTCTGGCAAAAACTCTGAGGATAAATAAAAATTGCTATGAAAAGTTTCTCAAAAAATATGTCGTTCGGAATCGACATTAAACTGTAGGTCCTGCCACTCATGTATAAAATAATCACACACAACATGGTGTGAGACCATGCGAACCAACAGCCAAACCTAAATCAAAGCGCTAAGCGTTGTTTGACCGTCAAAAATTCTCGTGCCTACACAAATTACAAAAAAAGCACGGCGCCAACGCTTTATATTTAGAAAATCCAGTTTTGACAGCGCGATAAATAGTGAAGTTATCTGCAAAGAACTGTTAATTGCTTGAAAGTAAAAGTATTTGGCTCTATTCACACGACAACCATTGTGCTGCCGTAAAATGATAGTTTATAGGAAAGAGGGATGAAGAGAATGGTTTTTCAAAACTAATAAATTTTTAAAACATGAAATGAATGCAAAAACACTAACACATACAAAGCTGTGTATACGTATACATTTCATGCCAAACTAATATTCATCCCGTGGGATTTGAAAAGAACAAAAATTGTGCGACAAAAAATTGTTCTCGTGTGAATATAGCCTTTTAGCTGCTTTTTTATGTCAACCATGTGGTTTAGTACTCATAATTTCATTTCTATTTGTATGTTTTGTTAAAAAGTTAAATTAGCACTACTTTAACGCTTTTATTTTTGTATGTCACTTCAGCGTCTATGATAGACACTAATTTATTTATTTTATTTATTTATTTATTTATTTATTTCATATCACATACAACAAGAAATTAATCTTTTAAATTACAGTATGTGATTGTATGCTCATTACAAAAAATAGAAAAGTATTATACAATAAACTAAAACTAAAACAAATTAAAAAAAAAAAAAAAACAATATCAGAATATATACAAACAAGAAAAAAACAAACAAACAAGAATAAAAATATGTGCATATATATATGTAATAATTTAAAATTAAAATTTAGAAAATAGCATTTTTTTAAATTGCAAAGCGTTGCCATTGATTTGTAGTTGGTTTGGTAACGAGTTCCACAGCCGTATTGTATTCGTAAAGAACTGCCACTCAGATATTAAAGTCTGATATCTTAACTGAATAATCTGCTTTCCTCTGTTCGATCTTGCAAATTGAATTCGATTAAACAAATAAGATGGTTCTTGAGTGTAGATAACTTTGTGAAGCAAAATTAATGCTTTGATTTTAAGTAAATCCATTAATCCAACACCATATAATGATTTAGAATACTGAGAAGTACCATCATATCTTCTTATGCCATAGACATATCTAAGAATTGCATTATACGCAACAGTTAACCTAGTTTTACTTATTGAATCACAATAAGCAAAAATTTCGCAGCCATATAACAACTTGGGCATTAAGTACGTTTTGGCAAGAAGCACTCGAATATTAAGAGGTGTAACGTGTTGAAGGGGATATAGCGTTCGAAGCATAGAAAAAATTGTTCCGGAGACAGCATTTATGTGGGTATTCCATTGAAGGGATTTGTTAAACATTATACCAAGGTTTTTTGCTGATTCTACTATTGAAATATTTTGATTTCCTAAAATGATCGGAATATCAACAACAACATTCTGATTTCGTTGGGCTATGATTAGGCCCTTTGACTTTATAGGATTCAGATATAAGCCATTTGACGTTGCCCAGCAATGTATTCTGGTAAGGTCCTCATTAAGTCTTGCACAGCAGTCATCAATTGAGTCCTTTTTACAATTTATATATATTTGTACATCATCTGCGTAAATGTGGATATTACTATACAAGAGACAATTAGGTAAATCATTTATGTACAAAGTAAACAGTAGTGGACCAAGAATAGAGCCCTGCGGTACTCCTTTAGACACGGGCATGGGAGTAGATACAGTTTCGCCAGCAGAGACAGACTGGTATCTATCAGTGAGATAGGTTTTTATTAGCGATGATGCACTCGAAG
The DNA here is from genome assembly GCA_930367235.1 of Sarcophaga rosellei. NCBI lineage: Eukaryota > Metazoa > Arthropoda > Insecta > Diptera > Sarcophagidae > Sarcophaga > Sarcophaga rosellei. The sequence goes on from OV884020.1 coordinate 51,635,793, forward strand.
AAAAATAAAAATTGTCATATATCTTTTTATAAAGTATATTATGGTTTACAGAGCCGAATGCTTTTGAATGGTCTAGGAGTACCAAGAGTGTGATACCACCATTATCAATATTGGATCTTATATCCTCAGATACACTCAACAGCGAGGAAACACAGCTGTGACCTGTTCTAAATCCAGATTGTTTGCTAAAGAGCAGCTGGTGGTCATTTAAATACGTACTAATTTGGTTGTGTAACAGTCGTTCAAATACTTTAGATAAAAATGGAAGTATCGATATGGGACGATACTCATTTGATGATTTAGGAACGGGAATGACCCTAGCATGTTTCCAACAGTTAGGAAAGAGGCTGGTAGTGATAACAGTGTTAAATAAATGCGTAATATATCGTGATATCCTAGGTAGTAAAAGTCTTATGAATTTAGGATGGATTTGGTCAAAGCCAACTGCATTTGAAGTCACTGATTTACAGCATAGAACGACATCATCTTCATATACTCGAGAAAACTCGAAACGGTGTAAGGAGGAAATTCCCGGGGGCTGTTGCGGTAGCTCAGAGACAAGAGCTGATTGAACCTCATTTAAAGGCATTGGAGATGGGATATTCAGAAAAGTTTCATTAATCTCATTTGGGTCAATACTGCAAACTGGGGTAGCTTTGTTTCCAATGCCAATCTCACGAATAAATCAACGCAACGCCCAACTCTCTTATTCAGGTTAGTCTGTAAGTTAGTCTATTATAATACAGATAATTAGTGTAGTACAACTGAATATTAACAGCTAGAAATCAAAACATTACTAATTCCGATTCTCATTTGCATTGTGGACGAAAGAACTCAAACAGAAAAATATTTTTATGCCAAGATCAGGCCAAGTGGTATTAAAATATTTTTAAAACTGATACCACTAATATAACAGAGACGAAAAATAATTTTATAATCGACGTTGGTCTTCTAGGCTATCGTTTTAAACTTTATTCATCAAAATTAATTTAATATTACAAGCCCATCTTCCAATCGAATACACCATCTTCAGTTGTAGCGCCGTATCAAAACACACTTTCTTCATGCTTGCCATTCTCACCACTATCCGCTGTTTGTTTATATTTAAGCCGGCTTTTATTATTTGTTTAGAATGATGGTTTAAAAGAAAATATACAATTAACGTTTTATATCATTTAAAGTAGCAACAAATATTCAACGTATATTTTAAGGCGACGATATTAAATTAAATATAATGCAATTACACTGTGCAGCATATTAAATAATTAAATAAATAGTATGCAAAACATAACATGCAGCGTAGAATTGTATATTGTTGATTATCAATAAGATGAAGATGCTGTAATTTTAATACATGTCGGTCATAAGCTTTTTTTTCGTTATAAACAACGCGGCGATTATTCTGTACTCATAGCATTTTCCTAAAAGTCACTAATTTCCGCGTGCTTTACTTCACACTCTACGCTGTACCTCCTCCAGACAGTAGACAGACCTCCTCCTCTCCTAATGTCATTTCGAACAAAGCCCATGTCTTTGTGCGATGGCGAAGTGACCGGGAATAAATTAAAGAAATATAGACGTGCCATGCTTAATAAAGTTCAACAATATTATTGCAGTTTTGTAATATTCTTTACTCATAAAAGAAGTCTACTCACTAATTATATTAGAGCTATACAGGGGCATATGAGTGGCAGTAGGTATTTTCATACAATAATTCTCAAAACCGGTGCTCTTAGGTCTCATTTTTCTATCATTTCAAGTTGGTAAACTTAACACTTCGTTGTGCACCTATTCGATACAGTGGGGAAATGCAGATGTACATATTTGTATTTTCAGTTAATGATGCAAAGCGCGTTTGTCTTCTATTTAATTTCGATAAATTCGTGAACGTTCCGATAGTTTGTATCAAAACGCTAATCACTACAAAACGATTCTCAACGATATAATCGTAAGAACTATTCCCGAATTTGCCAACATTTATCGTACTCAAGTACTGCAACAACAACCGTCATGTAAAGTTATGAATTAGTAACTAAACATAGTGCCTCATTGAAAAACGGAAGAAAATTGTGGGTACTCTTCCGGAGACTTCGACCATCAGAAACGGATATATCACGAAGAGATACCACGCCAGCATACAGTGCAATCACAAAAACAAAAGGGACAAAAGGCTTGGCTGTGCGCCTTTACGACATCCAAGGTCCATTCTTAAAATATGCAGAAATTCTACGAGAGCTTTCACTACATCATAACTAACTATCACTGTAGACAGTATTGAATGCATGGGAAATACATACATACATAACTGATCATTACAACGCTTCAGTCAGGATTATGACCTAGCTTCTCACACCATTTATGTTGTGTGTGTTAATTTTATTCATGAGTAGCGGGACGTACAGTTTTGAGAGACATTTTAAGCATGATGGGCAGACAGCCTATTAACAGAATTGTTAAAGTAGATCCGCAAATCTAAATGCATTTGCCCAGATTAGAACAATTGCGATCGACAGGGCTAGGTACGGGAATTTTCAAATTCTGTCCAAATAATGTGAAAGCGTAAGCCGGTTAATTTTATATAATTTTGCAAACGTAAGCCTGATTATTCCATGGTACCATGTACACTACTATATCAGCCTCCTTTAGTCCCTAGCTTTCAAATGTGGAGGTACAATGGTAACAAATGTTAAGTGGTTAAATTTCTACGTTTAACCCTCGTCCTAACAGAGTGTACATCAATTTTTGGTTCAAAGGTTGTTTTAAGAGATACCATTGTCATATCATTTCCAATATTACAATATATTTAGGCAGTTTGTTTAATAGGAGAGATACAACTCTGACATCAAGGCAAAAAAAAATTAATTTTATTTCAATGTTTCCAATGTGGCTTGACCTTTTTTCTTTTGTATTTAAAAGTTTGTTAAATTTAGAGCCCAAATTGTCTGGCCTTTTATTTCTTATTTATAAATAAATAAGAAAATAATATTAAATTGCCTTAAAAATACATTCAAGATGAAAAACAACGGTTAAAATTATTTTTAACTTCTTTGCTACTTAGTTTATACACATAATACATATTTTAAATTATTTTATAATTAATCAAAAATTATTGACAATATTGATAAGACAAGTCTTCTTGAAATTAACGAGGAGGTTGTATCAATAATTTAATTTAATTTATTCCAATTAAACAGCATGTCATCGCGTATACATACATCAGACTGTTTGAAAAGACAGCTCATAATTAAACGGTTAAAAGTATTAAACAATAACCATTAAAATAATTATTAATTATTATTACTTTTTTCTCTGCTTTTTTTTTCTCCTCTCCTTCTTTTTGTTTTTAAAGAACATCAAATACACAACGTATGTGTATAAAGTTACCATTGCTTTTGGTTAATAGTAGAAAACGTTTAAATCATTTATGCAACAAATTTGAAAATCAAATGTTTCAATATAAAAAAAAAGAAAACATCTGACCGTATAATTTAATGTACATATTATTTAGATTTATGTTTAAAAATTATTTATTTACTTCATCTGTTCGAAACCGCAACACGAGTTTACCTAATGATTGTGACGAATTTTAAACAGCTTCCCGAAGTCAAGGTTAATATTTACATTGTAGCTATTGTAATCAGTTGTTGTAAGCAAAGAGTTAAACAAAATAATTAAACGAAAAAGAATATCGTTTACAGTTGCCAACCTCGGATAAATTCTATGAGTATTAAAGCTTCCAAAAAAAATTTCAATCAATGGTTAATGGCATCTTTCTAGACAGCTTACTACTATCTTTTACCGACTTTCAGTTCTTCTTTTTTAAAGTATCAATTACATACATCCTTCAGTCCGGAGTACGACTTAGCTGCTCAACTCCATTTATGTCGTATGTGTTAATTTTATACATGAGAGTTTTTAACACTAAACCTACAATTACTTCATGTATTCCTATTCCTACCAAAGGGAAGGCAAAATATTATATATATTACTATGTTTTGTGAAAAATATATCAATTAGGACAATTTGGACGGTTGTTTCTCTGTATAAAATCCAAGAGTTAATTCCAGACAGGTCAAGAATATTGAAAAAAATCTGCACAGGCCATCTTGGCAATTTCGATTTCACAGTGTATTTTCTGACCATTTGATCCGTCATATCTACACCGTGCTTAGTATTATTGTAAAACCTAATCGTTTGAGGTATGTATATATCAATAGCTAGAATAGCAAAAATGTTCAAAATCACAAGAAATTGCAAATCAGGAATCAGAATCTTTGCATGGGTCAAATGATCCCTTGCGGTATTTAAGGTAGATTACATATATTTCTCGGTAAAAAACAATTAACAAGATGCGATGTAATAATGTTATTTTCGAGAAATTCTGACAAAAAATTTAAAATGGGTCATTTGACCCGTCATTGTAGGTTTAGTGTTAAAGTCGACTCCGAACTACAGATTTTTGAGAATCTTTTCAGGGCAATTTTATTTTATTCTCATGGTTTCTGACTTGCACAAAATGATTTAAGCATGCTACATAAATCCTTCAATTTCATGTAAAAAGAATGCGTTTATCTTCGCTATACCTTATATAAATAAATTTACAATCGACAAGTTAAAAAAAATTAAATACCTGCTGCAGTAAAAGAAGAGACAGAATATTGATAAAAAAAAAAATCGGCACGGGTCCGTAAAAGCAAGTTAGGAATTTTTTCCTGATGGCTTCTGAGCATTAAAACCAATGTCCCATTATAACCGTTATAAAGTTTCTAAGATGTATTCTGAGTAGATTTAATTCAAATCTTTTCCTCTGTGTATCCTTCATAAAAACTTGGATTTGTCTGGTCATTTCAATTTCTTTGCAAAAGAGTGAAGTCTTCGTGAGTTTAGTTTTTGTTCCACAGAGAAAGGAATGATATGTTATAGGTTCAAGAAATCACTTCAAGATACCCATTGAAAGTCTCTTCATTTCCCGGCGTTTATGGAAAATCTTAAGTTTATTTTTTGATGGCCGCCTTTGGTCTTTTTACCATAAATTAATATGTGTATCTCCGTATTTAATATGCCTTAATATTAACCCTTTGCACTCGGCACCGTTTCGGACGTTATCTACCAGCAACTCGACGCCACTTTTTAACGAAAAAGTACATCCTGGAAATGTACAGTATAATTTTAGAACCAAGTAAGGAATTGTAATGAAATTTGTTTTTTATGAATTTGTGGACATTGAAGAACATATATTTCCAAAAAAAAATATCAAAAATTGTTTCTATTCGACGTTTCAGTACGAACTAAGATCTTCTATATTTCTTCTCTCGGTTATCGGATTTCTTTATTATCGTATCAAGTTTCACACTTCATTGAGCCACACTCATGTGCCTTTGGACGCCTAATCCACTATGTCTACAATTTGCTCAACGGATCAGAGAAGTGTACAGTCAGTCCTGAACTCACTTCTCACGTTCTTCTACGACGTGTAAAACGGTTGATTTATTTATCATGCATCTTTTAATTTTATCATATTTCGATTAATTTTTTGTGCCATTTTAACAGAAAACTACAGGAGAACAAGTATGTCTTAAAAAATTGAGATGGAAAAATTTCATTGTCCGTAATAGCTACCAAATTATCATGTCCCCTCAGAGGGGAAACTGAGTGATATGCTAGACTTATGTTGTCCCCTCAGAGGGGACAACCGAGTGCAAAGGGTTAAAATTTAGTAGCGAATAACGTTATTCACCCTGAATTCTACTATACTTGTTTCATTTCATCCAAATATATGTCACAATGAAGCTTGTCGTGTAAACACCCGAGCGCAACAATCTTGGAGTTGCACTGTCATTAATAAGATCATTCAGGAGTTATCCTTTCCAAAACAGAATCGAAAACGGGTTCAGCTGAAGCCTAGAATGATATACTAATCAGAGTATCTAAGGCCTTAGCATGTTCATAGCCTCTGCACTTCAAAAATTTCCTTTATTCTAACTACTGTATTCGCAGCAGCTTTTTTCGCTAACTTATCTACTGGTCGCCAGTCAATGACAGTGAACTTAGCCTTAGATTGAGTAGTTCTAAAAGCGCCTGTGTTCTACATACATATGTACGTACATAATTGGCCATTACAACCCTTCAATCAGGATTACGGTATAGCTTCTCACACCACTCATGTTGTGTGCCTTAATTGTATATTTGAGTGGCGGGACCTACAGTTTAACGTCGAATCCGAACGACAGATTTTTGAGAAACTTTTCCATGGCAGGGTTATTTACTCTCAGAGTTTTTGCCAGAAATCTCCTGAGAGGAAGTCGCTGAAGAAATATTTTTTTTTCATATTTCGTTTTGATGTCTGGCCTGGGGCTCGAACCCGGGCTTTACGTCGAATAAGCGAACACACTACCTACTAGACTACGGTGCCTGTGTTCTGCTGATTTATTTTCTTGCTTATGGTTTGGTTAAATATTCCAAATTTTATTAGTAAAACTCATTGTATTTTAAGTTTTTTTTAAATATTTTATTTTCAATATTTTATTGTTTTAAACAGCTAAAAAGAATAAATAATTAATTCTAATATTATATATGAATAATAACATTAATATTAAAAAATAAATAAATAATAAATAAATTGTTGTTATAAAAAACTAAATTTTGGAATAATGAAAAGAAATAAAACATTAACCATAACTGCACTTTCGCTAGGCAATAATGTGGTATACATAAGTTTATATAAATAACTGTAGATGAGTGATTTGCAAGTGTTATAAATATAAAGAGATATTTAAAGGATATTCAATTGCTTTTCGGCAGTTTTGTAGTTTTTTTTCTTTGTTTAGATAAATTTCTTTTTAATTCCCTCTTCTATACTTCTTCTTGTTGAAAGGTTTTTAAATTTTTACATGTTCAATGAAAGTTAATTCGTGTTATATTGTTATATACTGGATTAAAAATATTTTTGGTATTTTATTTAATAAAATTGCACAAAACAAATTGCATAAAAAAACAATTAAATATGAAATATGTGTGGTGATTATAATCATAAGTTATTTAAGCCATTTCTCCTTTCTAATCTCATTAATTATTTAATTTTTTTTTTGCATATCGTGATTGGTATTAAAAGCAATGTTGAAAGATTTTTTCTAAAATTGTGTATTTAAAGAAAATCCCCTGAATATGAATATGAATATATTTTTTTAAATTCATGTTTAGTATAACTGACTTGATTGTTGATCTTCAAATATTATTATAATTGCCTGTGGCCAGCTAGATATTTAAATTTAGAGCGCAAAATAATTTTCTCTGGGCTTATCAAAAAAAATTTTAAATAGATTTTCCATTAAAGTTTTTAATAATTCAACTGTCAAAATAAGTGTATGCAATTTTTGTAAATTGAAGAATAATTATAAATTATAAAATGATGATTTTGGAAATTAAAACTGCAAAAACATTCAAGAAATAAAAATCTAAGGAAATTAGTTGTTTCCCGTATTTCGTGTAAATTTGTCTCTCTTCTCTTTAAAAGAATTAGTTTTATTCCTGCTAGCATTTAACGACATACATTTTATGAAAATGAAATGAAAACTATTTAATTTGTAAAGAACCTTTATGGAGCATAAACTTTTTTTTATATTGTCACAACTAAATAATATAGTTGTACAAAATAAAACCCAATATAGGTAAAAAAGGGCTATGTTTTTCTGTATTTTCTTTGGAAACTTAAGTGTTTCCGTTTAGAAAAGCTATCACAAAAAAGTTAATTAAATAATATGATTTTAAACGGTTAAGTGCTATTACAATATAATATCGCATAATATGATTGCAGGAAGTAATATGTAAAATTTCATAAATGTTTTTGGCAATGAAATCAAATTTAACACACAAAATCAATACAATTTTTCTTAACACGTTAATCGCCATGTCAGTCATATCTTTCTGACGCTAAGAAGTTCTACATGAGCCATGTCATATATGACATATAATTAAATTATTTTTTTCTGTGATACATTAAGTTTCCTTGATACATTTTTAACTAAATTATCTAATAAAGTTACCATGGCCCATGTGAAAATTTGTCTGATATTATCGTGGCGATTAACGTGTTAATAATATTACATTGCAGTAACTTTAACTTACGGTGCTGTCATACCACGCAAATATTTTTCTAAAGTTTTATTTGATGAAAAAAAATCCGTTCAATGAAATATTAAAACATTATTTGACAGTGTTTACAGTCATCCAATTTTTGTAATTTATTAATGTATGTATGTATAGTAGTACTTAATATTTTTCATCATATATTTGTATAATGTGACTATACCTTAAATCATATTATTTTTGATGGGACTAATATTGTTAATACAAAAATATCTAGGAAGAAAAAAAAAACAAATGATTTTTTAAAGTCAGTATTTTAATAGCCATTATGTTCCCAAAAAAGAAATTTGATTACTACAACCACATATTAATTCATTCAATTAAAGTCAACGAAAAACAGTTATTGTTCAACAATTTCAATTAATTGGATTTTGATTAGCAGATCTAAAAATTTAATAAATTTTAAAATAATATTGTTTTTATTTTGTCTGTTTATCATAGCAGATGATAAATTTAAAGAAAGTTGAATTATCTCAAAAGTCTAGATAAATGTTGCATGAACAACTAAAGACTATAGTTGTAGGAATTAAAAAAAAATAAAAAAAATTACATGTATGTAAATTATAAAGTTTTTTAAACATTTAACACCTCTAAATTAAAAAAAAAATAATAAAAAAATTATTTTTTCACTTCAATTATAATTTATGATTATTTTCATTGCACATAAGCAATTTTACGTGTCACTGTATTATGCATACATACATACATACACACACTTTACAATACTTAGCTTACTGTCATTCTTCCCCTTTTGCCCCTCTACATAGCATCATGCACCTGAAATTGTATCAGATCCTCAACGGGAAATCTAAATAACGATGCTGTTCTAGCTTCCGATACCATTTGTTCCATGTTGTCATGTGAATTTCCGTTATAATTTGTATTACTATTGACGATATTATTATTGTTCAATAACTTACTGGAACTGGTTGTGGTATTCGGTCGGCTTTCATAGTAGAATGACGAAGAGGACGATTCTGGACTAAGCAGTTGTTTTCCACCCGTTAATGCTTCCGGTTGCGGTAATTCATCAATGCCATCTGGCACCTCTGCTACTATGGGATGTTGGAAATCGACCAAATCTTCTACACGTTGCAAGTCTTCGTTGCTATCACTGCGTGCAATTTTAGTATGTGCAGTGTCATTTAACGATCTGCCCTGATGTCGCGGCTCAATTGCGCTTAGCGAGGATTCGCTTTCCTCTTGTATAGTGTTGCGTTGTACGTTAGGCACGTTGCTATAAAAAGGATTCGTAGATATGGGAGAAGGGGCAGAGTTGGTAGATTTCTGTTTGGGAAATACATTTAAGTGTACCATTATTGGATTAGTTTTCGAATTTCCCGGTGAAGATTGTGAACTTGAAGCTGCCGATGGTATGGGCTGATCACAATCGATCGGCAAGAATGGTGTTTGGTGTCCTTGACTATTAAGGAAGTTCGAAAATAGATTTTGTTGCTGTTGTTGTTGCTGCTGTTGCTGTTGTTGTAGGTACTTTTGCATTTGATCGGGATACACCATTTGCATGTTACTTGATGGAGCCACACTTAGCAGAGGATTTGTATTCGCCCCAGCTGTGGGAAATCTTATGGGATTGTAAAGCGAATTCTTTAGATTGTATGGATTGAAGAAATTTAAGGCTGCTGCTGTGGTAGGCGTTATCGGTGTGGTTAGAAAGTCCATATAAGGATTCCTCAAAGCCGTGGGTGATCTCATGGTTGGCAAAATACGCGCCTCATCCATGGTATAACCGCCCGGTGATTTGTATTTTTTAGAAGGCGGTATTACTGGGAATATATCCAGGTTAACTTTAAAAGGTACCCGCTTTGCCATATGTAATGGAGGCACCTGTGTTACATTGATGGACATTAGCGGAGGATACATTGAAGGAAACAGCACTTCTGGTGCTGCAGTAACATAAGGATACTGATGCATCATTAAATTGCTGCTGGCTAATGAGTTCTTCTTGTCCTTTTGCTTCTTCTTCTGTTTCTTGCTCTTCGATTGAGGGTTCTTAAATGTCTGTTGCTGCTGCTGTTGCATAGCCAAGAGATTGATATCTCCTGGGGATCGTGGTTTAAAGGGATAAAACTGTTCCATTGCTATGCGTTGTTGATAGGGTTGTGGCATGAAATTCATTACCGAGGTGGACTGGTAAGGATTCGGCATCATGTGCATTGGTATCGTCATGGGGTATTGCATTGGAATTTGTTTCTTATGACGTTTGCCTCTAAAGAAGTTACCCAAACCACTAGATTTGAGATTTTTAAACGACCCCGAAATATGTAAACCTGTAGGCATCATCATTAGGGGTGGTACTTTACTGGCCGCGGGTCCCAAATTAAGTTTCTGCAGAATATCCTGTATATTATGCACCTGGCTGTCATGCTCGAAACCATTAGCTACAGCTCTCTCTCCTGGCTGTAATTTCTTAAACTCTTCTGGTAAAGGACCGTCAAAAGGATAGTGAAAAGGCTTGGGTCGCGATTCATCTCTAAATAAACCATTCGGTAGAGGCGTTTCACTGAATTGTCTTCTCAAGGCCACTGATGGTTGTCGTGATGTCAAACGTGGTGGCCTTGGTATTTGATCATTTAATTCACGTCTGACGGGTGTCATGGTGGAAGAACGTCTAGGTAAACGTTCATAATGATGATTGACCGGCTGTTGACGTCCGTAGTAATTTTCATCGACTTCAGCCAATAAAGTTTGCATTGAAGCTGATGGCTGTAGTATTGCTGACGCTGTCGTTGTTGTTGTTGATGTAGCACTGGCAGTGGCTGTTAAAAGAGGTGCTGGAGGTCGTCTCGCTTTCGCGTTCCACGTTCCATATATGGGTTTCTCATGCACACTACCACCAATGCCAACACCAGCACCAGCACCACCACCATCTATACGCTCTAGTAAGTAGGCATTTTCTCCAGTTAAGATTGCATGTTGCGTTTGATATTGCTGCTGTTGTTGTTGTTGTTGTAGCTGTAGTTGTTCTTGCATTTGCTGTTGTTGCTGTAGATCTTGTTGTAATTGTTGTTTCTCTTCATCATCATCATTATTTTCACGCTGTAGTAATTGTTGCAATTTTGCACGCATATTCTCTGTTGATTTGTTTGAATTTTCTTTTAAGATTCCCTCCGTTGAGTCAACACTTCCACCACCTCCTCCTATTCCTCCTCCAACAATAATATTTGTTCGTATAATGTGATTCGTTATCGTTAAATTATCTTTTTGCAACTGGGGATTGTAATTCGAATTTAAGTTCTTCGCCAGGGGATTTGTATTGATGAAATCACTCGTTGTCGCTTGAAATGGTGACAAATTATTATTGCTGCTACTGACCACTTGATCATCTGCTGTTGTTGCTGTGACTGTTGTTTGATTCTGATATATTGTTATTGCAGAGGCTTTGACAATAACAACAGACATCTGGAAAGAATTAATTAATGGAATTAAAGAAATTTTAAAAAATAAAAATAAAAAAATGTTAAAAAGCTCTTTCGATAATTAGTTTAGTTTTACTAATAATTTTATATCTGTTGGTAAAATATTCTACTGTGTTGTTTACTATTCTCAAATATCAACAGCGAAGTACAGAATGAAAGTTCGAAACTCTAACCAAAAGGCATTAGAAAAAGTATACTGTAGGTTAGGTTAGGTTAACGGGTAACTTGCCGTTCGCAGACAAGTTCACTTGGTGGCCCTATATAGTCCATTGTGTTACTCAACTACTTTTTATTTCTTAGGTTAGATTAAATTGAAATAAGTCTCAAATAGCACAGCTCACTGGGATCCTATATAATCCGACATTCCGTCCTACAATTCCTATCTGGCGTTTCCCAACAGTGCTCGTCTGGTGAAAAATTCCGGGTGCTCAAACCGACAAAACAGAGAAGAATTGCTGTTGTTTACCTCTTCCTCCTCTTCTTTCAGCTTCTGCAGAAGTTGTTGTGTAGTATTCCCAGTCTACAGGCGTGTGCACTTATGTATATGAGGTTGCAAAGATGGAATCTAATCAGGTTTAACGCAAATTTTGTTCCATATTGTATCCATATTAAGGCATATCTGGTTTCTCTACAAATGAACTCATTATATCATATTTTTAACAAATTAGTTAAAACAGTTGTTTGCCAATTTTGCGCAATGAATTTATTTGAATTTTTATTGTGCCAGCCTTTGTAAGTCGTCGAATGTTTCGCTATCTTCTGCAAATGCATTGGGCATTCTTAAACAACCCATGATAGTATACTCTACGAATCTAATAACCGTTTTACTGTGTTAAAATTTAAAAAAAAAAAATATTTAAAGGTAAAATTAACAGTTTTTAATTCGAGCAAAGCTAAAATTTTATTATCATTTCGTAACTCTATAAACAATAAGGTTTCGATCCAGACCTCGTAAGAAATTTTTACTATTTTTTTATTTCTAATAATACTTAGTTTACTTTTTTTCTTCGAACATAGTTCGAAATGCCAACTATAGACAAGAAGCATAACTGAACTGAAATAAACTTGAGGATTACACATACGAGCGGAACTTTTGGAAAAAAGATTTTATTTTCGTAAATTTCCCGGAGGAATAAAAGGGTATACATATAAGCCCTAAGCTCAGACTGAAATTTGTTTCAAATCAATCTAAAAATGTCCAATTCTAATGATTATTAAAATCAAAAGACCATTTCCTTGACGAAATTTGAACCCACTTTAGAATCTAACATATAAGCCCTAAGCTCAGACTGAAATTTGTTTCCAATCAATCTAAAAATGTCAAATTCTAATGATTATTAAAAACAAAAGACCATTTCTGTGAGGAAATTTGAACCCTGTTTAGAATCTAACAACTTTTCAAAGGGACTTTTTAACCTCAAACTTAAGAATTTTTTTTAGAATTTAATTTTTTTAAATTCTGGTGAATGAACAGTATCATTCGTTAAAAATAAATATGTAGGTCTTTATAGTTCCATCCACTCATGACTGAAAACGTGGGTGATGTGAGAAACTAGGACGCAGTTCTGGCTAAATAGATGTAATGGCGTTTAATTTTACTGTCACAAAATATCGTCCTATTCGGTTACAGTCTTTTTCCTTTGCCTTGTTTATGTTTCACTTATCAAGTTTTACAGGCTAAAGAGGTGATTATTCTGATAATAGCATAATAATAAATTACACCATTAATTTAGCATTGCCCAGAAGCAACTCTCTTCATTTATTATTGTCTCGAACTTTATTAAACAATAATTTTAACTAAAAATTATTTCATTCAAAATTTCTCCAGGCAGTACTAGACAATGATAAAAATGACTGAATGTCCTCAGAAACGTTTTATTGCAAACAAAAAATAAATTTTATGTGTTGAAAATTAATTCAATAATTTCTACGTACTTTCCTGTTTTTACCATTTTTTTAATATTTTTTTAATATTTTTTATTATTTTTATTAATAATTTTTAATCAGATTTTAATCTTCACTTCTACCATATTTACTTACAATCAAAAAGCATACATTGAGAATACAATGGATTTGAATATAATTTTTCGTTCCTTTCAATTGTATTGGCAGTTTAAACGTTTTATATTTACGCGTCGTCTCTAGTCTCGATTTTTTTAAAGTTTTTGTTTTTCGATAATACATTTTTTGGAAAATTTATAAAAAAAAACCCGAATTTGGTTTTGAAAAGTAAAAGGATTAAATCCAAATTAGTAATCAACACACACACACACTCAAGAAAGGGATACAAATTTTTTTTAAAGGGGAATATTTTTTCACAATTATTTATTTTGAAATGATTTTTAACCAAATTTTAAATTTATTAAGACTTTACACGACTTCTGCTTCATTGCGGTTTGTATTAAAGACTGCAGGAAATTTAACAAAATTAATGTTTAAAAACCATTAAAAACACCAAGATTTTCTTAATGAAACCAACAAAAACAAAAACGAAAAGAAAGATAGAAAGTAATTTTGTTTTTTTTTTAATTACCACTTGTTGTTTTTGTTAAAAGTAAATAAAATTAAAATTAAAAGAAAATAGAAGTAGCAAGAAAGAAAACTAAAACATGGTATTTTTTTTTAAGTACAAAATGCTATGAAAATAAATTTAAAGTGAAAAAGAAAAATAAAATGTTTATAAATTTCATGTGTTTAATAATTATTATAATTTTTTATGTTTTCTTTTTCTTTTTTTTTATTGTTATTATTATTGTAATATTTATCTCATGACTATGGCTCAACTACGAGAGCCACCAATTACGGCTTAATAAAGTAATTGTTTTTTGCAACATTTACTTTTTAAATCTGTCTTCAAAACGATGATAATTTTTATTAATTATTCATCCATTGAAATCAAATTGCATTCGTAGGCAGCAATTAAAAATACAAAACTGTGCATTAGGGTGTCCCTATGGTTTTTATAAGAGACACGATTGTCGAAAATTTTAAAGGTTAAAGATGAATTCCGTTTAAGCGTTTGCATACATACATAATTGGCCATTACAACCCTTCAGTCAGGATTATGGCCTAGCTTCTCACACCACTCATGTTGTCTGCCTCGACTCCGAACGACAGATTTTGAGAACTTTTTAATGGCAATTTTATTTACTCTCAGAGTTTTTGCCAGAAATCAGCTGAGGGGAAGTCGCCGAAGAAATATTTTTTTTTTCTTTCATATTTCGTTTTGATGTCTGGCCTGGGGCTCGAACCCGGGGTTTACGTCTGATAAGCGAACACACTAGACTACGACCACTACAACAACAACTACAACTTTAATGGAACTTTTTACTTCATTCTATTTAATTTGGGAGTGAAGAGCAGTTTCTCTTTTGTTAACCCCGAAATATCTGCAGTACGAGGTAAAATGTCAACTTTTGTGATATAGAAGAACAGAGCGCCCTTAGTTGCTTAACCTCTTTCGAGCCGAATGCTCCGGTGACGACCTGATTGTTAGATATAATTGCAATTTTACGTCCTTTGCATTCTCCGTCAAATTTGAATTGAGCACATTCCCCTCTGGCGAAGACTTCGTTATGGGCGGTCACCCATGAGTTTTTGCAGGGGCTCGGAATATTTGACTGTAGAACTAAACATCCTCGTTTCTGTCTCAATAACATTCGTCGTCCCATTTATATGCCACAGAATTGTTACCTCGAGATTATTCCATTAATTACTAAGTCTAGTTGCGTACCATTTTCTAAAATCAATCTAAAATCAATCAGTGCATTGGTTGTACCCAGGGACAATTAAGGGGAGAACTATCAGATTTCTGACTTCACGATGTCCTCTAAAAAATCTCAAATTATATATGTCTCCCATTATCCTAAGCATACTGAATAAATACTGATCCTTACTATTTTGTGCAACGGGCTTAAATCCAACAGAGCTTGCAACGACGCTGTTGCATCGGTTTTCGTTTCCACGGTTATATAAACAACGCAACCCAAACCACAGGCCCATAGGTCGCAATTGGCCTGATCCTAAAGCTACACATTCAGTGCATAATGCACAATGCGGTGCTCTACAGAATTTCCCTGCCAGTATAATACATGTCCTCATGGGGTTGCTGGTCTTACCTGAACTTACTCTGTCTGTGAGTCTTCCGTCGCCGTTTACTGTCCACTAATAATCCCAGATATTTTGCATTCAGTTTTGCGTAGTATTATCTCAACCAAGAGTCAAAAATTCCTTCTCGTAAACGGTGCTACTGTTGTCTAGCCCAGATTTATTATTAACCTCACTGACAATTACCACCGACTTATACTATGTTCATACATGCACTCTTATTGCGTAAATCGCAATAAACGGCATTATTGAGGTCAATATTTCATATGAAATTTCAATTAATTATTGCGCAATTTGTTATAATATTGATTAAAACTTAAAATACAGCACTGTCATAAGTACGTTCAGTGAGCATGTTACAGTTTTCCGAACACTTTCTGTTGATATTTGACAACTCAAATGTCAACAACGACAAACAAACAAACAAAAAACAAAACAATGTTGTTGAAACAACCAGCTACTTTGTTTACCAGCTGTTAAATGAATATTGCTTATATTATATCTGAACACTAAAAATATTGTACTCAAATAATCGAATATTGGCTCAATAAAAGTGCATGTCTGAACATAGTATTACAATCATAAGATATCCTTGAATGATGTAAAAGATAAAATCATAAAATTTCCCTCTTACCATCAGAACATCTGCAATCAGTGCTCACAATCAATGTGCGCCTCATACAGTCGTATCAAGAATTCATTCAAAAACAAACTCCTTATTAGTGGTGGAAGAAGGCCATCTTATGGGAATGATTTACTAAACTGCGGCACTTTTTTGTAATTTTAGATTAGATTATGAAGTCAATTTCGATTAGCATTTAAAATAATTCCTCTATGCGTCTATCGTAAGAACCCTCGTCGCTATTGTCAAAAAGCGGAATAATCGGTTTTCTCACGGCGCTATTGGTGAAAACTGGTTATCTGTACTACAAATGGTTGCCATGTACACCAGTCGCCATCTACTTTAGATATTATCTGATTATACATTTATACTTAGTCTTTAGCTTTAAAACAATCAAAACAGTGCACAACGGTTTGGCACTAGGAATACTTATGATTTTAAGCCGTCTGTTTACATTCGAAAAATTAGAAATTTTGTTACTTTTTTCATTTGTTTTTATAGTTTATTAATGTAAAACTCCACTATCCATGCATACCCTAAATTATAATTTCTTTTAAGCATTGAAACGTTTTTTTTTCTTCTCTGTTTTCTGTGATTTTGCCATTTCATTTTGATTTATTTCATCTTTCCTTTATTGGGTTAAAAACTTAAACAATTTTCTTAGAATGCCATGTTTTCGAAAAAAGAGGAAATTATAACGAAATCAATACATTTTAATTGCGTGTTTAAATACCGATACGAAATACATATATTCGTTTTCAGTTTTATTGAAGTGTTGAAAGAAGAAAATTTAACACAAATTTTTGTTAAAACAAAACATTTCCTTCCGCTTTAAAAGTAATGACCATAATTCGAAAAGTAATTTATATGCAAAACGTTACTAAAATGAATACGACCGTAAAGGTTTCCTGTTCCTGGTAATAGAGGGGCTTTAATTTAATTTTAAGGAAATTTTATTTCTTATACACTACTTAGGTGACCACCCTTTTTTTTAATAAAAAATAATTATCATAAATTTGGCGGAATAAGATAAAGGAGGAAATATTTTTAAAGAACTTTACATAGACGTGTTTCAAGCAATTTGGACAAAAAATATAAAATTTTGATAATATGCTGAGGACTTGTTGGACAGTTTAACAGATCACAGAATTTATTATTATACAATAGTAAATGTTTTGAATCTCATTATATTTTATAGTAACTGTGACGGCTCTCGATATTTGGCAGCATGAAGTATGTTCGTTTCAACCCCGTATCCTGTCCAATCCTGAATGTTTCTAAGCCAGTATATCTCTCTTCTGCCTCTGCTTCGGCGTCCTTTAATTGTACTTTTTGTTATGGATTGTATAAATTTGTATTTTTCATTCCTCATCAGATGTCCCAAATATGCGATTTTCCTTCTTTTGATCATTTTCGGTAGTTGTCTGTCGATATTCATTCGTCTCAGAACTTCCTGGTTTGTAATGTGGGGATGTAGGGTATCTTCAAAATTCGTCGATATATCACTTGTGTACGTGAGTTTGTCTAGAAGTTGTTGTAGTTCCGATATACTGCTAGTAATAATGGTAGTATCATCTGCATAGCGTATGTTATTTATAATTTTGCCTTCTACCGTTATGCTAATTCTTTCTCCTTCTATTGATTCATGAAATATGTATTGGGAGTATATGTTAAAGAGGAGCGGTGATAGTATGCGGCCTTGCCTGACTCCTTTCGATATTGGAATTTCTTTTTCTTCTATTTCAATATCCCTCAATATTTCAATCAATTTATCGTGTTGGACGGTATCGAATGCCTTTTCATAATCCACTACTTGGATTGATAATAAGGCTTCTCGGGTACCCATACCTTCCTTGAAGCCGAATTGTAATTCTCCCATAGCACTTTCACATTAGGAGTATATTCTCATGTGTATTACTCTTAGAAATATTTTTAAGATGTGGCACATAATAATAAATAATAAACCTGTATTCACAACACTTTTTGGCATTAAATTTTTTTCGTATCGCAATGAAGGTCGATTTTAACCAATCGTTGGGGTAGTGACCAGTATCATATACATGTTTTAACAGTAGCACAATGACTGAGATGTTGTCTCCATCTATGAGTTTTAAAATTTCAGAAGGAATTTTGTCAGGTTCTGTTGATTTTTTATCTTTTAAATGTTTGAATTACGTATTCCACTTCGGATTTGGTGATTGGGGTTCCCGCAATATCAGTACTTAAACTGTGATCATATCTAGAGCATTGGTCGTCCGTGAATAATTGTTCAATATAGTTTTTACATCAATTCTTTATGTGAGATGTTTCGAAAACTTTATTTATTTATTCTAGAATAGTATTAAAAAACAACACATTTATAGAAAGGTGGCGGTTCAATTATATCTGATAACGTTCGAAATGTCATATATTTGGCACTTCATCCCAATATATGAAGATATGGGTTTTATCTAGACAAGACTTTTCAGGACCAAATATATGTATGTACGTCACCTCAGATTCCCAAGTGCCGTCGTTATGAAATATTTTCAATCAAAATTACGTGTGAATTCATTTGAATTATTTACTGTGGCAGATACAATCGGCTTTCTTTGGCAGTCTTAGATGGTGTCTGATACATCTCATACATAATTGGTCGTTAGAACCCTTCAGTCAGGACTAAGATCTAGCTTCTCACAGCACTTATATTGTGTGTATAGAGTCGATTTCAAACGACAGATTTTTGAGAAACTTTTCATGGCAATTTTATTTACTCTCAGAGTTTTTGCCAGAAATCTACTGAGACGAAGTTGACGAAGAAATACATACATACATACATAATTGGCCATTACAGCCCCTCGGTCAGGATTACGGCCTAGCTTCTCACACCACTCATGTTGTGTGCATTAATTATATACGTGAGTGGCGGGACCTGCAGTTTAACGTCGACTCCGAACGACTGATTTTTGAGAAACTTTTTCATGGCAGGCTTATTTACTCTCAGAGTTTTTGCCAGGAATCTGCTGAGAGGAAGTCGTCGAAGAAATATTTTCTTCCATATTTCGTTTTGATGTCTGACTTGGGGTACGAACCCGGGCTTTATGTCTAATAAGCCAACGGTAGTGGGTTGTGTACTAGACCACGGCGACTTCAGGAAGAAATACGTTTTCATATTTCGTCCCTACGTCTAATTATTCAACACACTGTCTACTCAGCTATGGCGACTGACGACAATGCCCACAATCTTGTTTGCTAATTAACAATTCGATTGGAGACATACATATGTGGATTTCAAATTCACAGCAGCTGGTATTTTTGTTTTTTTTTTCTCGATAAGACAAATGTGATGAAGCCTGCAACTTTTTCTTTAGTTTGCATTGTGTCAACAGACCGGGCATTGCAGCTAGAAAAATGATGAAGAAATTAAACCAGCTTTAAAACAATAAACCAAAAGAAAGAACTGTTATAACCGCTAGGGAATAAATATCGCTGCATTGCTTGTTGTCAACTACCTTTGTGTTTACCTGCAGCATATGCAGGTGATAAAGAACAATGAGCCTATAACGGCAACATTTACAAAATCTAAATGCCTGTCACCTTATGACATTATTTGCAAGTCAAGTAATGTTCCTGAAATACCAAAACCCTGTAAAATAAAACACAATTAAAATTTTTTTTTTTATTTTTTATTTTTCATAAAAATTTTGCAACAAAATAAATTTTTTTTATTAAAAAATCTATCATTGTACATAAACATGGTACAAAATAGACAGAGTATTATAAACAGATTTCATTTCAGTATTATTTTTTTTTTGTTTTTGTTTTTGTTTTTGTTTTTTAAATTAAAAATGTAAAAAATTAAATAAAAAAAAAAACTAATAAAAATAAAACAATTTCATCAAATTTAATATAAAATTTGTTTGTATTAATTAATTATTTAATTAAACATACGATTACATAAATAATTGTTACAAAAAAAACAGAAAAAAGATTTTCGTAATTAGGTTCTACAGGAGCTATAGAAGTAGGGAAAGAAACTATTTTGCAGTTCTAAGGAAAGGGGTTTTTAAAAGATTTTTCGTTTTTATCTTCCTCTTCTTCTTCTTCTTACATTATAAATTATTATGTATTGGGGAAGAATTTTTTTATTATTTTTTAATTTAATTAGAACGCACTCGCTATCACGATGCCTTAAAAACATAGATTCTCTTGCATTGATAAGCATTTAATTCTCGTTACTCAACAACACCTTGAGTGAGTTTTGAAAATTTATTCTCAAAATTTTTTTTCTTCTTCTTCTTTTTATATAAAAAAAAAGCTGACTAGATACATCTCTAGCCCTAGACAACTAACTAATTCATTGTTTAATTGTTTTAATTAAAATCTCTTGTCATATGAGTGAGTGTGTGTGTGTGTTTGTTTGTTTACGTTTGTGTTTCTTTAAAATTAATTAAAATATTACTTTCAACTTGGCTAAATTACAAAAAAAAATTAAAAAAATTTAAAAAAAAAAACCTTAAAAGAGGGCAGTGATGGTCTTCTGTCTCATTAGTATTAGAATTATCACCAGTAATCTTTTAGAGCTGATCTAGAGTTAGAAATTGAAAGGAATGGCTGGTTTAGGGTATGTGTAACCCGAGAATTTCTCAGTAGTCTTGGGTTGTGGCACACGGGGTGTAGTCACTGGAGCACGTGTAGTGGGTCTAGGGGTTGTGACTGGAGGACGAGTAGTGGGCTTGGGTGTGGCACGGGTAGTGATGGGAGCACGAGTTGTAGGTCTTGGTGTAGCACGTGTAGTAGCTGGAGTTTGAGGCTTATTGGTAGGTGGTAAGTATGTAGCGGGAACACGGGTAGTGGGACGTGGTGTGGCACGGGTTGTTATGGGAGTACGAGTTGTTGGTCTTGGTGTGGCACGGGTTGTTACGGGAGTACGAGTTGTTGGTCTTGGTGTAGCACGTGTAGTAGCTGGAGTTTGAGGCTTATTGGTAGGTGGCAAATATGTAGCGGGAACACGGGTAGTGGGGGGTCGTGGTGTGGCACGAGTTGTTACGGGAGTGCGAGTTGTTGGTCTTGGCGTAGCACGTGTAGTAGCTGGAGTTTGAGGCTTATTGGTAGGTGGCAAGTATGTAGCGGGAACACGGGTAGTTGGACGTGGTGTGGCACGGGTTGTTACGGGAGTGCGAGTAGTTGGTTTTGGTGTAGCACGTGTAGTAGCTGGAGTTTGTGGTTTATTGGTAGGTGGCAAGTATGTAGCGGGAACACGAGTAGTTGGTTTTGGTGTAGCACGGGTTGTGATGGGGGTGCGAGTAGTTGGTTTTGGCGTAGCGCGAGTAGTTACTGGAACGCGTGTAGTGGGTTTAGGTGTGCCGCGAGTAGTAGCTGGGGGTTGTGGTTTGTCGGTGGGTGGTAAGTAAGTAGGACCTGCTGTGCTAGTACGGATTGTTGTTTGGGGTGCACGTGTGGTTGGTCTAGGTGTAGCGCGAGTGGTGATTGGAGTACGTGTAGTAGGTTTAGGTGTAGCACGGGTAGTGACTGGTGGACGAGTTGTGGGTTTTGGTGTAGCGCGAGTGGTAGCTGGAGTTTGAGGCTTATTGGTAGGTGGCAAATATGTAGCTGGAACACGAGTAGTTGGTCTAGGTGTAGCGCGAGTGGTTATTGGAGTGCGTGTAGTGGGCTTAGGTGTAGCACGGGTTGTAACTGGTGGACGAGTTGTGGGTTTTGGTGTAGCACGAGTGGTAGCTGGAGTTTGAGGCTTATTGGTAGGTGGCAAATATGTAGCGGGAACACGAGTAGTTGGTCTAGGTGTAGCGCGAGTGGTGATTGGAGTGCGTGTAGTGGGCTTAGGTGTAGCACGGGTAGTGACTGGTGGACGAGTTGTGGGTTTTAGTGTAGCACGGGTAGTAGCTGGAGTTTGTGGTTTGTTAGTAGGTGGCAAGTAAGTTGAAGGCACGTAAGTAGGTTGAGTGGTTCTTGGAGTAGCACGAGTAATTACGGGAGGACGAGTGGTTGGTTTAGGTGTAG
This sequence comes from Sarcophaga rosellei, assembly GCA_930367235.1. Classification (NCBI taxonomy): domain Eukaryota; kingdom Metazoa; phylum Arthropoda; class Insecta; order Diptera; family Sarcophagidae; genus Sarcophaga; species Sarcophaga rosellei. The sequence goes on from OV884020.1 coordinate 51,658,104, forward strand.
CACGGGTTGTGATTGGTGGACGAGTTGTGGGTTTTGGAGTAGCGCGAGTAGTAGCAGGAGCTTCAGGTGGCAAGTATGTTGGTCCTGGAGTGCTGCGTACAGTTGGTCTAGGTGTGGTTACTGGAGCACGTGTAGTTGGTTTAGGTGTAGCCCGAGTAGTGATAGGAGTACGAGTTGTCGGTTTGGGAGTAGCACGAGTAGTTACTGGAGTACGGGTTGTAGGTTTAGGAGTAGCACGAGTAGTGACTGGAGTACGGGTTGTAGGTCTAGGTGTGGCACGAGTTGTAGCTGGAGTTTGAGGTTTGTTGGTAGGAGGAAGATAAGTGGCTGGGATACGTGTGGTTGGTTTTGGTGTTGTAACTGGAGCACGTGTTGTTGGTTTAGGAGTACCACGAGTAGTTACTGGAGTACGGGTTGTAGGTCTAGGTGTGGCACGAGTTGTAGCTGGAGTTTGAGGCTTGTTGGTTGGTGGTAGATAAGTTGAAGGCACGAAAGGAGGTTTAGTGGTTCTTGGAGTGGCACGAGTGGTGACCGGAGTACGAGTAGTTGGTTTAGGCGTAGCACGAGTGGTAACTGGAACACGAGTTGTAGGTTTTGGAGTGGCTCTGGTTGTAGCTGGTGTTTGTGGTTTATTGGTAGGGGGTAAGTATGTAGCTGGAACACGAGTGGTTGGTTTAGGTGTAGCACGAGTCGTGGCACGAGTAGTCACTGGAGTGCGAGTAGTAGGTCTTGGTGTGGCACGGGTAGTGGCAGGAGTTTGTGGCTTGTTGGTAGGAGGCAAATAAGTGGCTGGAACACGTGTAGTTGGTTTTGGTGTTGTCACTGGAGCACGTGTGGTAGGTCTAGGTGTTGTCACTGGAGCACGTGTTGTAGGTCTAGGAGTAGCACGAGTTGTAGCTGGTGTTTGTGGTTTATTGGTAGGAGGGAGATAAGTGGCTGGAACACGTGTAGTTGGTTTTGGTGTTGTCACTGGAGCACGTGTGGTAGGTCTAGGTGTTGTCACTGGAGCACGTGTTGTAGGTCTAGGAGTAGCACGAGTTGTAGCTGGTGTTTGTGGTTTATTGGTAGGAGGGAGATAAGTGGCTGGAACACGTGTAGTTGGCTTCGGTGTTGTCACTGGAGCACGAGTAGTTGGTCTTGGTGTTGTCACTGGAGCACGTGTGGTAGGTCTAGGAGTGGCACGAGTTGTAGCTGGTGTTTGTGGTTTATTGGTAGGAGGTAAATATGTTGCTGGAACACGAGTAGTTGGCTTTGGTGTTGTTACCGGAGGACGCTGGGTTGTACGTACAGGTGGTGGATAAGTGAAGGGTGTTTCAGGTGGTGGATAGCTATAACCTTCAAATGCACGAACTTTTCTCTGTGTTTAACATAAAAATTAAATTGAAATAAAAAAAAATTTGAAATATAATAAATAGAATTGCAACATTGAATGTTTCTTATTATAATGCACATACCACAAGTAAGTCTTCACTGGATTCAGCATAAATACCAATGACGCATAGCGTCAATAAAATAATTGCGCTCCTCTGCAAAAATAATGAATTGATTAATAATGATTTTCAAAAAAAAAAACAATAAAATTATTAAATGTTGAACTTGAAAATAAGTGAGACAAACAACTACTGTGCAAACGTTGAAAAGTTTCAGCTTTCAATATGGCTGTTAAAGGCCAATTATTTTTGTACGACAATGTTAAACTAGAAATTTTCTTTTATATTTCAAAGTAATAATAACCATTAGTTTTCTATTAAATTATACACGTTTTATTTGTATTACTTTGAAATTTAATATTCAAAATCAAATAAATGCTAATGAAATAAATTAAAAGAAAATATTTAATCGCCGCCTTATTGATCATATTAATTGTGATGATTATTGAGTTACCTTGGCTATTAATCAAAGTCATTATTTTTATTAAAATTTTTAATTTTTATTTCTGTTTTTACATCGTTCAATGCAGTGTTCGACTTCTTTTATTATAAGTATGTATTAAGATTTATAAAAAAAAAATATTTTCCCATGGCTTTAGTATGCCTTCATTATAATTAGTTCAAGGACATCTTGATTAAGTTGTAAAGTTTTTTTAATGATTTTCTTATGAAATTTTCAGAAATTGATATTTAAAATATGAAAGCAATTCATGCATTCGTATTCATTTTAATAAACAAATTATATACATATATATATTCTGTTGTATTTAGTTTAATGCTAATGAAATTCTGTTTTGAAATGCAAAAACTATAAAAATTATGAGCCAATTTAAATTAAGTCCCGGAAGTAATTTTAAATGGATTTTTTTTTGATAACGCTTTTCTAATCATCCAAATACTTGGTATTAGGTAATAAAATTAAAAATTTTTTTTTGTAAATTTTGACAAATTTTTACTTTATATTCGATGTTTAACAAATAATTCGAAAATTTAAATTTCCATTTTATGTTCTTCTACAATTTATGTTTCACATTTTAGGCACACTGCCTTAATTTTTTGTGAAACATTTTCAAAATTTTTTTTATTAAGTTTTTAATGTATGTTTCTTAAGTCTTTTGTTTGAAGGCCGCTATTGATTAAAGAATTTTTTTTTTTTTTTTCATATTGGGTTACTTATTTAATTAAATATGAAAAGAATTAAGCAAAAATTATTGACTGTACATGTATACCATTGAAGTCGCCGAGGTCTAGTAGGTAGTGTGTTGGCTTATTAGACGAAAGGCCCGAGTTCGAATCCCAAGCCAGACATCAAAAACAAAATACAAAAAGTATTTCTTCGGCGACTTCCTCTCAGCAGATTTCTGGCAAAAACTCTGAGAGTAAAAATTGCCATGAAAAGCTTCTCAAAAAATCTGTCGTGCGGAGTCGACTTTAAACTGTAGGTCCCGCCACTCATGTATAAAAATTAACGCACACAACATGAGTGGTGTTGAGAAGCTAGGCCGTAATCCTGACTGAAGGGTTGTAATGGCCAATTATGTATGTATGTACATGTATACCATTGTCCACTTCAAAGTTCGACACTTGTTTTTAAAGAATTTTATGACTTGAGATATAAACATTAAAACAGAAATAAAATTGAAAAAATAAAGTAAAATTTAAAACTGCATTGTGCAAAAAGTATAATCTGTATAGTATAATATGAAGATCGCGCAAATCATATTCAACCTATATCGTTGAGAGATGATAGTCCAGTAGGTAGTGTGTTGGCTTACAAGGGCAGAGCTTCCAGTTCAAACTCCAGTACTGACTTCTTTCATAAGAAAAATATATTTCTTTCGGCAGCTTTCTAACGAAAACTCTGGGAATTAATAATTGCCATGAAACAGTTTCCCAAATCTGTTATTCGGAGTGTCGACATGACACTGTAGGTCCCACTAACCACAAGGGATGCTGTTCTGTAAACCTAAATACTACTTTGAACAGACCAATAGTGTATGTATGTATATATGCAGGAGACGGTATTATCGTGTGTGTGCCTGCTGGACTCGGAGATACAGCAGTAATAATTTTCGTGTAGACTCCAAATACATACATACTTATATAATTGGTCATAACAACCCTTCAGTCAGAATTACGACCTAGCTTCTCACACCACTTATGTTGTGTATGTCAATTTTATACTCGAGTAGTGGGACCCACGACTAGTTTTTTCAAAAGATGGAAGTTATATTTTAGCAACATTCGCAGGCCAAACGCTTAAATCACTAGCATTCAAGTCCTGAGGCTGGTTTAGAAAGTTGTTCTGCTTTGTTCTTATAGCACACAGGAGATCAAGAGATCCTTTCACTCTTTGAAGGATTAAGATCCCACTTTAGCCAATGCTTAGATCCATTGTGGCACACAGCCTAGATTAGAGGACGTACACCTGTCAATGAGACAAGCACAGTACCCGGAGGTCAAATTGACCCATTGTACATAGCCAGCCAGGGTTAATTAAAATTATGAATAAATCTTGCTATTACAGCAATCTTTGTATTGGCAAGGACAGAGCACTGACATATGAATTAAAAGATAGTATCTTCCCTCTCCTCATACCCACAGCTTATGCAGAAATCATTCAATGGAATGTCAAATCTATTGCCATACCTACCAAAATATAACAACAGCTTTGAGAATCGTAATGGTATTACGTATGGCCGTTCGAATTAAGGACAAAAGCGAACCAGTGCTTTTTTTAAACATACATCGTCTTTACCTTTCTGTAAAAGTTTCTGTGGACAGCAATTGAATTCGATTTAACAGCAACAACTATTAAAAACAACAAATTACCATATATGATTATAAATGTTGTAATTGAAAAAGCTATCGGCTTGAAAGAAAAAAATGATTACGAAATTAATCATAATCAGTTGTGCATTGACATTGAAGTCAAAGCAGTCTTCTTTTAATGCAAACAAAAGACTTAAGCAACAAACTTTTTTTTTTTCTTTGAATCTACTCTGGTGGGAATTAGAACCTGTTTGAATATAAATCCTCAATCTAACATATAAAATAGATTCGAATTTACACTCTCGAACTAAATCTTCAAAATAAAAAAACCGAATGTTTAAGGTAAACAGGGTATTTGCAAGCAACATAAATCTTGACACAATCTCACACACATCTCTTTTGACTAATTGCCTAAATCTGTCAATTAAATGTCAGACTTAATGATTAGAAGAAAAAAAATACAATTTTTTTTCCAAATAGACTGCAGAAATATTTAGGCGATGCACCACACCAATAATTCACATGGCTCTATTAATGAAATTTACACTTAAATTGCTAAATAGTAGTAGACGTTGAAGAAGCAACACAGCAATAAAATATTTTGACACACACACTTATATTTGACAAGTATCGCTAAAAACATTAACGTGTGTCAAAAGTGAAGAAAATAGTAAATATACCCATTTACACATATGTATGTACATGTGCACTGAGAAAAAATTTTATCTAAAAATCATTTCTATCGATTAAGATTAATTATTCAGAAAAAATTATTAATGAGAAACAATTTGTATGTAAATTAAGGCATAATTTAATACAAAATGTGAAGGTCAATTGACAGCAAGAAAACGAAATATGTTTAAAAAATTTTGAGCCTGAGATTGAGTGCACTTAACTTCTTTAAATTATCACTTGGGGCTTAGAAAGTTTTGAAATGGTTTTATATCAGAAGCTTCATGCTCAGTCTGCCTGATGTCACCAACACTTCTTATGAGTTGAAATTGCTTCATTATTAGGTCTTGACAAGGCTGCATTTTGTCTTCAACTTTATTACTTATATTTCTCATAACAATCTTCTTAGGCTATACTCTGTATGAAGTAACCTCTAACGTAAAATAACTTTTCTAATTCTCCTGCGTCAACAATTTCGTCGTTAGGTGCACAGAATCTAATACATAATTGGGCAATTCACACAAGCTCTTATATCGTTGTATTCATTGTATTGTTGGACTAAAATACAACAGTGTATGCTTGTTGTTGATAATTTTCATATAAATATCTGATACACTCATACACATTTTTGTCATATGTTTTTGGAAGTTGTATTGGTTTCGTGCTATCAGTTTATGTAAATGCCAGTAATCAAGATTGTTTCTTAGACAAATAAATTTCATTGAGATCAACCCTTTTTAGTTTTAAACTTTACCTTTCCCATCTTGAAAAACGTGCTTAAAAAATCTTCTGGCAAATCTCTAAAACATGAAAAAGTTCACAAGTCTATCGGTATTATCTGCTTTCGACTTAAAAGACTTAGGCAACGAACTTTGTAAAGTATCGAACACTCTTTCGCTAATTTAAAAAGTTATTTTCTGGTTTGTTAAGATACACTCCTTTAGGTTAAGTCAGTAGACTTTTTAGTGGTCCTTTTTCGTTCTTGTTATTAAATTTTCTTTAAAAGTCGTAGTAGGTAGTGTCTTTGCTTATTAGACGTAAAGACCACGGTTCAAACCCCAGGTCAGACATCAAAACGAAAAATGAAAAAAATATTTCTTCGGCGACTTCTTCTCAGCAGATTTCTGGCAGAAACGTTAAACTGTAGGTCCCGCCACTCATGTACAAAATTAACACATACAACATAAATGGTGTGAGAAGCTAGGTCGTAATCCTGTATGTATAGTATGTTTCTATAACTGTGTTCATTTTTCCATAAATTTCTCTGTGAATAAGTGAAGTCTGTGTGGGATAATTTCCTCTTAGCAGTCTTCTGAAAAAAAACTCTTCTGAGGAGTTTCTCATAAATCTGGCTTTCGGAGTCGACATGAAACTGTATGTCCCGCTACACATGTATAAAAATGAACACAACATGTTGTGAGAACCTAGGCCGTAATGGTGACCGATGACGAGTTATGGCCAATGTATGTATGTCTAAAGGACAAATAAAGAATGCAAATTTGGTAGATTGGATGTGGCACCAATAATCACGCAGGGTTTTATATCCCCTTGATGTAGTCTCAAATGTAAGAAATAGTAGAAAAGGCACAACTATGCGAAAGGCACGACTATGCGAAAGACACAATTTTATCAGAAACGGAGTGCGGCTACTCCTTGCCAATGTGTGTGTGTGTGAAATCATTTCACACATAAATTCGCATTAACTCTCAGTGGCCACAAATGTGGACGTTATTCCTTATTTTGAATTTTCATTGTTTTCCATTATTTTTTTTTTTTCTGAATTCCTATTACAATAAAATTAATTAATTTAAAAAGAAAACAAAATTTATTAATTTTTTGTCACCATAAAAAAAATCGGGATATGCCCTATTGAACTAGAACTGTGAATTTTTCAATTCTGGACTATTTTTTTATATTTTATATTTTGCTGGATAGAGAGGCTTTTTTAAATGTAGAAATCTGTCTGAAACAATAGGTATTTATAAGTATAGAAAACGTTTTCTCCTGCCTTCAAATAAAAATCAATATTTCTGATATATTTCGACCGATATTCCTGATACAAAACCTTTCTCATGTTACGAATTTGGGATAACCCGCAGTGGTATTATATTATTGTATGAGTTGCTTAATTTTGTCCTTAAAAGGAATACATATATGTATATATATATATATTTTTCCTGTTTTTTGTTCAAATTAGAACTCCAGTATCTTAGGATATGTTCAGGCCTATCTTTCGATAGATCGATATTCATATAAATTTTAACTTTTCAGTGCCTTTTATGAAAGAGGTCGTAATTTTTTCAAACCAAGTCTAAAGAGAAATTCTATTTCGAATTATATTCCGAAGTCTACAACATCTATGCTGTGTATATTCGCAATAATGTATTAAAAACCTAGAGTCTAAAGTCTCAATATTTCCAAAATCCATACTAGAAAGTATTCTTTTTTTTGATAATATTAAACGTTTGACCTTGAAAAGTTTAAGTTTAAATGTTTTTGAATAATTACGATCATCATGTAATCGTATAACTAGAAAAGAAAAATTTTCTCTCAGTGTAGATTGAATTTCATTTCAACTCTTGAGGCAGATGTTGTAAATTTAAATGTTTTATCGTTTCAAAGAATTTTTTGTGTTATCTTTAAAAACTTGTATGAAATATTTTAATGTGTCACAATTTATTAAAAAAAAAAAATTGAAAAAAAAATATTATTTTTTATAGTTATACGTGTATTATTTTTTGTTTTTTATTATTATTTTTTTTTTTTAATAATAATTATTTTATCTGTATTGTAAAGTCTGTGTTGAGTTCATGAACATCAAGTCTGTGGTGGCATTTGGAGCCAAACAAATTGTATGCCACAGATGATGTATTTATTTTATTATTATTTTGTAAAAATTTTTAAAAATTATTATTTTTTTTATTGAAATTCTTTGTTTCTGTTGTCTTTTTCGTTTTTTTTTTTTTTTTTGGTATTTTGTAAGCTTTTAATCGATAAATAGCACTTAAACAAATTACTTGGAATTTTTCGTGTCTTTTTTTTTTTTTAATTTAGATCTGTTCATAGTTTTTCAAATTTAAACACTCTTGAAATTGTTTAACGTCTGTTAACGTTTTCCTCATTACGAGCTTGTAATCATTGAATTTGGTTTTTTGGATTTTTTTTTTTTTGTTATTTTTTTGTCGTGTGATTTTGTTTTTTTTTTTTGTTTTTTCATTGATATTTGGAAAATTGCTAAATGATTGATTTTTATGTTTTGTTTTCTTCTGCTTTGGCAATTCCAATGATTTTACAAATGTTGTTGTAGAAAAAATATTTGTTTATTTATTGTTGTTGTTGTCATTCTTATAGTATTGATGATCATGATGATGTTGTTTTTAAATGTCAACATACGTTTGCACAGTGTAGTAGCTATAGACAAGTGTTTATTTTGTTTGCCTCAAATCAATATTGATTTTTAAGTTTTTTTTTTTATTGTCTTTCTTTTATGAAATGTTCACACAGCACACTTAGTCTGGTCAATAGTTAATATTTTTTTTTTTCAGTTTTTTTTTTTTTTTTTAATTTTTTATAGTCACAGTTTTTAAAATATTTTTTTTTTTATGTTAAAAATTTAATTTTCTTTATTTTACCATTTTTGAGCACAAATTGTAATCCAAATTGCGGTATTAATTTAAAATTTGAAAATTTAATCCTTGTGTTTTATTTGTTTCGAGTTCACTTTTGTTTTTTTTTTTTTAATTTATAAATTAATCCTTTAATGTTTCTTTCGAGAAATCGTATCGAAATTCAATATGGCCAATTGAATTTGATCGATTCTATTTGAAATTTCCAAAAACACACAAACAGCTGCAGCAATCACAAGCTGGCAAATATGGGGGGCCGGGTAGAATAAAAGCGAAAAAATCTTTAAATGTGTTAAAGGAGAAGAAATATTTTTTTGTATAATTCCTCTTCTGTTGGTTTTGCACTTTTTATAAGTTCGAGTGTGGGTTACCAACTAAACGTTTAAAACTTATAGATTTTCTATATATACCCCTAGCAGATGTGACGAGTAAGTTTTTGTTTTTAAGCTTGGGCGACAACTGTGGCTCTTCTGGGTAACACTTTGACCGATTGAAGAAGATCAACGCTAAGCGCGCAAAATCTTTTCTTAAAATTTGTATTTGTTGTTGTTGTTTTTCTTGTATATTTCTGCTGTTTTTTATTTGAAACGCTCTCTTCTTTTCGCTCAGATCAGATCACACTTGCAAAGAGTAGCATCATCATCATCATCATTGGCAACAACATTAAGCACAGCAACATCTTCATTTGCTGCTGCCTCTGCTTCTGTTTCTGCTTTTTTTAAAACAACAGCAATAAAACTTTTTATAAAAGCCATCTCAAATAAAAGCTAAAATCTTATAGCTGGCTAGCTAGCTGGTTTGCTAGCGAAAAATATCAACAAAAAAATCACAAAAACAAACACACACACATGCCCATTAATGACAGCGTTACTCGACTCGCTTATCTTGTCTGGACTTACCAGTTGTATGTGATCTGTACTAAACGCTCTGCATTCACGCACATTTTACTTAAACATTTCTGATCTCATTGGTTTAGTTAAGGGCTTGCAACAATCAAGAATCGATGGCTTTTTCAAAAAGAAATCTTTTATTTAAAATCTGAATTTTGGAAAAAATTATCCCACGTATGTAATAAATTATCGTACATTTACGGTTGATATGTTTAGAAAAACTATTAAGAAGTCCGAATTTCTATACTGTGGTCCAGAAGAGTAAGAAGAGATTATTATTCCCTTCTCCTCCATATCTGCAATCCTTGAAGGTTGTCCGAGTCAAATTATTATTGCTAGCCATTTCAGTATTCCATCCAAAACGACAATATGTCGAGTTATTCACAGCTCTCAACCACCTTACGCTAGTAGTGAATGTACCAACTCACATACAGTTATTTGAAGGGCAACACATTAATGCCCTTGAATTTTTCCCTCTCTTTATACCCTGCAAAATGCGTCTGCCTTTCACAACCAACTATAAAATGCTCTGTTTTTGTATACCTAGTCTAGAAGGTAGTGTGTTGGCTTACTAGACGATGTTACGTGAGTTCAAGCCTTAGCTTTAAAGCCTCAAAATAAACGAAATATAGGGTCTTTCATTAACCGTTTCCTATCTTTAAATGTATATAAAAAATTGTTTGTGAGATAAAAAAAATTTGTATTCGTTTGAAAGGCCTATTGATTAGAGGTGTCAAACTATCGATAGTAGTACCATCGATAGTTTTTGATAGTTCATAAAAATATATCGATATATCGAATCTAAACTATCAGTTCTTATAAAAAATATCGATATATCGGCGATACTATCGTGACACTATCGGAGTCTCTCAAATAATACATTTATATACATATTTGAATTTAATAGGTTAAAATACTAAATAACGCATTTTGTATAAACAAGAATAAACAAAACCGAACTTTATTATAAAATTAAATATAAAATTAAATTATTTATAAAATTAAATATGAAGTATTTAAGATGAAGGGTCAGTAAACAAATTGTTCTTGCTTGTAAAAAGAAGCATATCTACGACATTTTCTTTTAATTCTGTACGCCTATCCGAAACTATTTGACCAGCTTTACTAAACTTTCTTTTCGACTCAGTCGAGGTAGCTGGGATACACAAATACAAATACACAAAAGCAAGTATTTGCATCTCTTAAAATAAAATAAAAAAAAAATAAATAAAAATAAAATAATTGTTTTAGTGATAAATAAATACATCTAAGTAGCACATGTTAGTCAGTTAATGTCTTTACTTCACTCTCCATTTTATAATAATACTGTGGGAATCACCAGTTTATAAATGCAAACAAAAAGTTAGTGGTGGAACATTTGAGGGGTGTGGAAACAAAGGCAGCAATCTCCACTTTGTTGAAACTAACTCAATCTCTAAATTTCAGGTCGCATTTTCCCAAAAACTTCAGTGAGGATATGGATCAAACTTGGTCGGCATATTTATCTTTTTCTTCTATACTAATTAACAAAAAAATTCATTATAAAATACAATTGCGTTTAAAAATACAAGTTTTTCTTATTAATTTCGAAAACTACAAAAGTGGAGATTGCTGCCTTTGTTTCCACACCCCTCAATTTACTATCGATAGTGAAAAAAAACTATCGGTAATAGTTAAATGTTTATATTTTGTAAAAAAAAAAACATCGATAGTAACGAAAAATATAATCTATCGATACTATCGATAGTGCCATCGATATTTTGACACCCCTACTATTGATGTCATTATATGTAGAATATAAAGTCGAACAGTATTGAATTTATCTGGGTTGAAGTTCCATGACACTGATACATAAATCAGGCTGAATTTTGCCGATTGCATAGGTCATGTTGGCTTTGAAAACCGCTGTGGCTTGTAACTTATTCGCAAACACATGCGACTTAAGAAAATCCCCACAAGGAAAACTCTAACGAGGCCAAATCGCACGATCTCGGTAGCCTGTTAAGATCACCTCCAATTGAGATGGCCATGTCCTCAACTCGCTTGTGCAGAATGTCCAATGTGACGTGAGCTGTGTGGTTCGTAGCTTCTTTCTATTGAAACCACATGCATGGTGTCCAGACCAATTTAAGCCAAAAGAAGTTGGTAATAATCGACGATTATTGCTACCCATTAACATTGATGGTCTTGCCATCGTCGTTGTCAAAGAAATATGGACCGATGACGCTCCAGAGTCCATTGCCGAACACACGAAGTTGACTATAGTCCTCCATGATGATTTGGCAAAACAAACCAAATAAATGCCAATTTGAGAGATGCAGCTTGAACAAAATGGCCATTAGCAACCGTCAAACATCGGGAGTACCTCTTGGTGAAATCTTTGAGAGAAGTAATTGTCATGAAAATCGATATTAATGTATAGGCTCCCACTCGTGAATGTAATAAAGGCTTTCAACATGAGTGGCGTGAGATCGGAATTCTGACTGAAGGGATGTAATAGCCGAGTAATCCGAGTAATGCATGTCCGATCCGAGCTTAATGTCTTGTTGAAGTATTTCATTTCGAAACTTTTTTTCGACCAGAAAGTGGATGACATGATCTAATTGGTTCAATGGCTGCGGGGTTGTATCTCTGTTATAAGAATTAAAGCTCTTACAGTTCCATCCAGTGAGGAGGTTCGTAATAGCAATAAGGCTCGATTCCCTAAGTGCTAAGTTCCTTCGGCGACTTCCTCTCAGCAGATTTCTGGCAAAAACTCTAAGAGTAAATAAACCTGCCATGAAAAAGTTTCTCACTCCCGCCACTCAAGTATAAAATGAAGGCACACAACATGAGTGGTGTGAGAAGCTAGGCCGTAATCTTGACTGAAGGGTTGTACTGGCCAATTATGTACATATGTATGTATTGTGAATGTTTGTTGCTTTAAAAACAAAAAATTTCCTTTAATAAAATGGTTGGGACTCATATAGAAAATTTGGCAAGTTAACAAGCAAAAACATTTTCATTAGAATTGAATGTGAATATTCTAAGCAGACTAATAAACCCTTCGATTTCATGCAAAAGCAAATTAATTTGATTTTATTATGCCTTATAAAATATGTATGCCAATACGTTGGTTTCCCAGGCAATATAAATTTGTCGAAATCAAGAAATTTCGCATGAAAACAAGAGAATTCGCAATTGTTTACTAAAGATTACTTTTTTTAATGGCAATACAATGCCAATGGGATCCGTAATAATATTGAGCTTTCAATAAATTTAGAAAAAAATCTTTAATTAATCTTTTTAATTGTAAATCATAAAGTTTCCCATAACTAATCGTAAAGTAGTCGTCATGTATCATCACAATTATCATTTAAAGTTTTAATTAATTTGTTTCAGATCAAACGATTAAAGTTATTTAACTATTTGTTTCCTATTTCTAGCATAGCGCTTCGTATTGACGTCAATGCCTAACGCAAAAAAAAACAAGAAATAAATTCTGATATTTTTAAAAATTTTAAATTTAAAATTTTTTTTTTTTCATTTATTTGTGAAACTGAGGCCGTGTATATAAATTTTTGATTTTTTTTTTCTCAAATTTTATGATTATATATCTTTTTTTTTCTTGTTTTAATGTTAAGATCATCTTGATATGAATTTTAAATCCATCACCAACATTTGCCATATGCGAATGGATATAAATTTAACAAAAATTATGCTAAACAATCTTAATTTGACTATAACCGGCTTAGCGTTTCTTTGTTTCATAAGCATTTAATTTTATCATGAAAAAAAACGAAAAAAATTTGTTTTAATTTTTGCTTATTTTCAACATAAAATCAAGAAAAGAAAAACTTTTTTGTAAATTTTAAATTTATTCTCAATTGTTTGTTGTTGTTTCCCTTTTGATAAAATTCTTCACATCATTACATCACGTAGTAGTCTTCCATTCAGTTGAGATTTTTCATTACAATTGTTATGTTATGGTGGCTTTTTTTTTTTGTTCTTCATATTTTCAAATATTTTTTGGCGACCTTTTTTTGATTTATCTCGAATTTTAGTTACACTTGACCGCTTGCCAAGCTATATAAATCGCATACGTGCGTTAAATTAAACTAGATTTCAATGAAGATCTGGTTCCATCTTAGCCTATGACACCATCTTCAGCTTAAGTTGAAAGCAAAACGTATAAATACGGTGGAAGAAACACAGAAACAAAAACAAAAAACAACAAATAAATAAGCGAATATTTTTTTGTTTTTGTTGAATGTTGACTTCACGCCTTTGTGGTTCAAGTCGTTTGAGGGCCATTTAATTAACGATTTTAAACAAATTAGAATGTAAATACAAACAGCCAAATAAATGACAAAAAACCAAAAAGAATTTAATTTATAACGCCTACTTAAAACTGATTTAAATTAAACCCAAAGAATTATCTTTAGAATCTGGTTTTAAAATATCGAAAATCATTTATTTAAACGATTTTAATTACAAAACCAGTCGATATTTTAATTTGAATTTCTTTCAATACAAAAAAAAATTTTTTGCAAATTTTTATTTCTTAACAGTTAGCCACTCGAATTTCATTATAATTTAAGAAAGTCTCGTCTCTTGATATTCAAATGTATATCTTTGAGGTAATTAAATTTAAATAGCCTCCCAGTAATTCATTATTATTTATTTAGCTGTATCTTGTATTCTATATATGTAGAAGAGAGCTTGGATCGCAATAGGTGTTACTAGAATAACAAGATTTTTTGTTTTGGCAGTTTCAAGCACTTTAAAATGGATATCATCAATAAAAAAAAATAGCTCTTATTTTATACAATTCTACATATCCAAAAAGGTTGTTGTTTTTAGACTACGACAAATTGGCCAGCTCTCCTCATAAATCAATCGCCTAATTAGCTGGAAAAAATTGATTAATGAAGCTGGAGCAAAACAAACAACATATGGTATATACATATAGTACATATATCTATACATACCAGAGGTCAGCAATGAGTATTCAGAAAGATTAGTAGATTTGAATCATACTCATAATTTCTGATACTTATACGTATTCATACTTATTTTAATATCATACTCATACTACTTATATTCAAAGTTTGAAGTACTTATCGTACTAATACTTAACAATACTTATGATGTTGTTGATTACGACTCTCATTTACTCAACATTTACAAGAAACACAAAATAAGTATGATTCGCATACAAACACTACAATACTCATTAGAAGGTTGTGTGTTTGCTTTGCTTGATGTCTTTGTCTTTTTCTTCCTTCTTTTTTTGTAAGTGCAACAACAAATAAGACTGTAATTTTTGATGTATGATTCGAATCAATCGACTCGTTTGTGAGTATTATAAGTATTTTTCTAAATTTATGAATCTGAATGAGTAGGCGTATGAATCAAACATGTTTCGAATTTCATGAGTTTGATGGCAACGGTGTACTCATACTCATTGCTACCTGTACTTATAAATCAATGTTGTAGTGAGTACGATTGAATCAGAGTAGTTGAATTTCAGTTCTTTTAACTCACTCATACTCAATGTTTTGACAATTTCAAGACTTCGAGAAGATCTCCAAAATTTGTTAATGGTTACGCTATCCTCATCCTCATGAATTCATCATCTTCAAAATCTTCTATAAATAAATTATTTTGTAGCCAAATTTCATTCTAATGCAGCCCTTTTAAGCTGGTCTACTAAGGAAATTGATTACTTGAAATATTTGAGTTTGAATTACCACCAAATCCAATAAAAAAACATCCTAATTTCTTATATAAATTTAATTCGACTACAGTCATTAATCTTCAATGACTACTCCGGATTTAAGCAATGGATTGTAATTGGAACAGGGGAAATTTAAAATGACTACAATGTAATGTCTTCCTTAAATGAGTAGTCCCCAAGAGATAACATTAAAATCATTAACATTATAAGGGAATGCAGTCTTGAATCTGAGACAAACAACAATGGTAACAGACTGGCTGATTTCTACTCGCAAAATCGATTATTTATAGTTGGCATGGATTTTCCCAAGAATAATATTTTTAAATATACGTGGCAGGCTCCACATAGCCGCACATACATACTTATGTTCATAAACAAGCAATATATTTGCCTGCTTGTTGTGAAACCTTGACGTGGGGCTGACAACAACAGTGAACAAAAAGATTTCTGAGATTTTCGAGAAAAATATAATAAATCTCACCCGTGAACTGTACAACAATGCAACCAGCACTCTGTCACTCTATCGATGCTGTAGTGAGACTCCAACTAACTTAATTGGTTATTATCTTAATTAGTTAATTTAATTAAATTGAATGAAAATGAAAATGTTTTATATCTGAGGGAGGATTTTCAGAAAATTTATGTATTTGTTTAGCGATCGATAAAAGTCGGTGGACGAAAAACGATTTTTTCTTAATCAAACAGTTCATAAAACAGCATCATTAGAATTTCAAAAAATTATTTGCAAAATATATAAAAATACCACTGTAAGATATAAAACATCCATCCCGCTGACATGCTAACATACATTCTTTCCAATCAGAATAGAAAAAGTAAAATCTTCGGGTTTTCTCCGTAGCTCTAAGACCGCACATAACCAATCAGATATGAATTAATAAAAACCCGGTCAGATTTGTTTCGGGTCGAAACAATCTTAACCTCTTTCTCTTTCTCTCTCTCTCTCTCTTTCCTGGTGTGAATTTTGTGGTTGTGATATAATGTGTCCAGTACACTACTTTTGGTAAGCAGAATTGGCGCTGTGGAATGAACCAAGCGTAATATTACGGTGACCAAATTTATTAGGATTTTTCATGGGAGATGCACAAGCTTAGTTCAATACTATTGAATAAGAAATATTCAAACATAAGTAGAAGACACACACAAACTTCCAATAGAAATTCCACATCTGCTGCGAAGATACTTGAATAAAAAGATGACTTGTGAACTGCAATTATATTTATACAGTTATTTAGGTGAACGAAATGTGAATAGAAATACGATTGCGAGAGAAGAAATTTTGCAACTTTGATTGTTTTTTTTTTTTTGTTTAAGCTGTGACGGTAATAGCATTCGTCCATTAATAGGATTTTATGAATGAGTTTCAGTTAAACACCATGAAATTGTATGCCGTATGTTTTGATATGATTGAAAATTACCGAATAATATGGGGTTTTTTACAACCGAAACTAAACAAAAATTTTATATTCCCTTCGCCATTAATGCTGATGTGTGGTATAGAAATATAGAAATATTTAAAATTGTTATGCCTTTGTAACAAATTCATGCAAATATGATTTGTTTTAATTTAACAATTTAATTAATTTTCATTCATATAAGCAAGAATATCTGGGTAACAGTAATAATATCGACATGCCTACAAGGTTCAAATGAATATCAATTGTAATATTTAACATTTAAATTTTTGAATTTTTTTTTGTTAAAATAATGAAAATAAAACATTTATTTCATTCAAAAAGATGAATAATAATTTCTATAATTAATAATACATGTACGACTACACACCACAATTGGTATTTAAAGAAGTCTGCATAGAAAAATAAAAATTAAATAAATTTTAACATTTTTTGTAAAAACCAAAAAAACAAAACATTTGCAATGTTGCGCAGCACATAAAAACGAAATTAGCAACTAAATAGCATTGCGAATATCATCAGCACATGGTTGTATGGGTTTCAAGTTTTAAGTGTCAATAACTGTGCGCATGTGTTAGTGTTAAATTATGAAATAAGCCAAAAATAATAAAAAAAAAACAAAAACATTGTATTTAATTCTTAATAACAAGCAAAAACAACAATAACACCAACATATTCGTACATATATGAAACGGCCATAAAACGTTTGCTGAACATGTAACGCCTCTGGTAATTTTGGTTGACCAAAAACAAAAAACAACAACAACAAAAAAAACAAAATAAAAATTACAAACATATGCAGAGAAATAAAAGCTTTTGACTACAAAAACAAAAAACCGAAAATATCATATTAAGAGAAGTATTGAATTTAAATTTAAACGACTGCGTTTGCGACTGTCTCAACAACAGCAGACTGCAGCATCCACTATAGCAGTTAAAGGAGAAGATGATACTGGTTGCACCGGTTAGTTGTTCGCTCCTATAAGATAGATGGCCAACATATTGCATTTAAAAAATATTAAATTTTGTAGTTTAATGTTAAGGTAGGCTTATCAAAAGACAAAAATCGCCAGAAAATCGTTTTTTTTTTTTTTATTTTCTTTAAATAAAATTTTATTTAAACAAACAGACGACGACTTGTGGGTTTTTTTTTGTAAATACAAAAAAAAATTAACTTTTTTTTGTATACCCTGACTGCTCTAAAACATCGGATTTAACATGTTGCCAAATAAATTGTGCATTTTTCAAGATGACCTTTGTATTTGGATTATTTGACACAGTCTGGTTGGTTTGCTCACAAACCCAGTAACTTACTTGGCTGCAGATACATGTCTAAAAGGTTGCACACGAAAGTGTTATAAGGAAAATAAATTAATGAAATTGTACGAAACGCTGTACAGATACACATTAATTTTATGCAATCTTAATCTGCTGTTAACCTTTTACAATAACACAGTTTACTAACATTAAACTTCTTTAGAATTCTTAAAAAAACTCATTCCGTACTTATAAGAGCGACAAAGCTAGGAACCAACGCTGTCTAGGTCTAATGAAGGTGTATGTGCTTTATTCCTACGGCATATAAAGCTCTTACGAGCGAATTGTATGAACAACTGACGAGACTCGCCAAAGTACAAATCCAAGCATTTCATGCGGCATCAGCTCTAAATAGTCTATTTATCACTTCCACTGTGGCAAATCCTGGAAAAGATGGCACATATCATCTTTTTACTGGGCGTTCGATGCGCTTATATCTCAAGGTCTCAGCTCGGTATCCCTCTCAGACTTTTTGCCAGAAATCTGCTGAGAAGAAGTCGCCGAAGAAATATTTTTTTTTTATTTCGTTTTGATGTCTAACCGGGTATTTGAACCGTGGCTTCGTGTCTAATAAGCCAACACACTACTTACTAGACTACGGCGACTGTCACGTGATGACACTATTTTTTACAAAAGACTAACAGACAGGCATACAAAGTTTTATGCACCGTTGCCCTCAGTGTTATATATAGAATGGAAGTTTTTCAAAATGCAAAACGACTTATTGACGAGGAGATCAATTGTGCAATCAGTCTTGCAAATAAGCAATTGAGCAGCAGAGACCACTATCGTATGATGAAATAAATGATCTACAAGTTTCTCAAGTTCGCCGTATTTTTTTACAGCGTAGAAGGATAGACACTGTTATGCACCGATTCAGCTGCCTTGGAAGCCTTCTAGAGAAATGTGTTACACAAGATCTTCGGTCCTGTACAAGTTCGCAGTAATTTTCGCATCCAACCGGCAATGAGCTTCTCAACGACATGAACGGTGTTTACTAAATTAAAACTCAATAGTTATGTTGCCTCGGCAATTTACAAATATTAGCGTACTTAGGTGTCGAGAGCGATGTTGTCTGTGCTGACACTTGCTATAGCAGCATATCTATATATGAAGATTATTCATATCATATCATGAAGACTATTCATTATGCATATCTATCTGCTTTTTTCAGAATTTACACTCATGCCTGTTCTTTACCCTTTACTAGTTCATGTAAAACCTAGTCAGTCGGTATAATTGAGTATTCGCTACTTTTTTTCAGCCAATTGATATCTTCATTCTTTTCTTTTTGTATCTCTCTGGCACTATCGGAAGCAAGCCTTTGTTCTGTGCTCATTTCTTTGTACTTTGCACTTGAATTTCTTTTCATACGGTTGCAAAAACGTAAAATTTTCTTCTTGCACACACTTTCTGCAGCAGACCATTTAATTGCATTCGTAATTAGAAGTTGTTTTTTTTCTCGAATTTTATGGAAGTAGAGGCATAAATGCTGAATTTATATATTTCAAAAGCCGTGTCCAGTTCTTGTAAAAAAATAAAAATTAGAAAAAAACAACGAATTTAATATTTTATTAATCTTTAAATACTCGTTTATTTAAAAGACTTTTATACTCAAAATTATGACATAAATTATGTATTTGCGGTTATAAAAAAAAATCTTAAATATTCTTATTTTTACCATTAGTATGATGAGACTGTTGGTGGATGATGAAGTTCAAATAATACCTCAAGTTAAAGCACGACCTAAACTTTATCTTAAGCTTCGCAAGACAGGTGGTTATATTGTAGTGGGAGCTAAAGGTAATGATGGTGGCGGTGCTGCTGCTGATACTAGCATATTGACAATGTTTCATACAAATTCTTATCATACATAAATATTGTATTTGCTACCAGCATCTTAAAACAAATAGAGACATATTAAATACGTAGGCAAGCAATACAGTCAAGCCAAAGAAAATAGTAAATATGTGAAACATTTTATTCATGCGCTGCGACACCAAACGACAGACTTAAAAAGCTTCTCCAAGCGATAGGTTACTCTCCAACCCTTTTGCCAGTAGAGGCCCTCTCATCGAAGGAATTTTTTTTTTAATATTTTTTTTTTAGTTTTCAGGATGTCGGAGTTAATGTGTGAACGCAAAGCTCTCGCCTAGTACTCGTTATTTATCAATTCGACTTTATTACAACTGTCTGTTAACCGATTTATTAGTAGCAATTGTTTATTGTTCCCCACGATGGACCTTAATGAAACAACCATCACTGTCCGACTGTTCAAGTCATTTAAATAGTAGGCACCAAGGTGCCTTTTTCTCCTTCGCCATAGTGTTAGCCATGTACCCAATAGGTAAATAACAGTTTCCTCCTCTTCTTCATCTTTGCAGTTTTATTTACGCTTTGGTCTCGCCTGATTGCCCGTAATGCAATTTCTAGTTATGACTCCAACAACCTTACTTACTAGTTTATCTTTTCTACTGCTATAACCCAATACCTTTATGATAATTATTTGCTACAGTAGTAAACTGTCCTAGAGTTCATTCTATTGGAAGCGTGTGGCTAACAACTCCTTCTTCTTAATAATCCTTACCACAGTCTGTATTACGAACACCTTCACTGGGAAGAATTTGTTTTCCCAACAAATTCTTCGATTCTTCAAACTTTCAAAATTATATCCAGTCTGTGCTACATTTAAACATCTTGTTTTCATTCATCCATTTTTGAAGTCGCCGTAGTCTAGTAGGTAGTGTGTTCGCTTATTAGACGTGAAGTCCGGGTTCGAGCCCCAGGCCAGACATCAAAACGAAATATGAAAAAAAAAAAAAATATTTCTTCGCGAATACCTCTCAGCCGATTTCTGGCAAAAACTCTGAGAGTAAATAAAGCTGCCTTGAAAAAGTTTCTCAAAAATCTGTCGTTCGGAGTCGACGTTAAACTGTAGGTCCCGCCACTCATGTATAAAATTAAGGCACACAACATGAGTGGTGCGAGAAGCTAGGCCGTAATCCTGACTGAAGGGTTGTAATGGCCAATTATGTATGTATGTATGTATTTTTCCAATATCCCTCTTTGGAGCATATGGCTTCCAAAGAGCATTTCTGCCTTGTTTCAGTTCCTTTAATCTATGTATTTTTGTTGTTCTATGTAAGCAGGGCTTGGTCTGCCTAGAAACAACGTTCTCCGAGTATTTGGTGTAGTGGTGGGGAATCTTGCTGATTATTGATTTATTATTTTCCCACTAGGCGGCGATACTGGCTGGCTTTCCTGTGATGTTATCCTTTTTTCCATTACCACGGGGGCTTCTTAGATGGATTGTATTGTATTTTTTCAACTTCATTTGGATTCATTCATTCCTTCATATTCATTTCTAAGTTATTTTTCTCCAAACTGTACTGTCACAAACTCTATTTGTGCTGTTTTATGCTTATATGCTGGTTTTTTTTTAAATAGTTGAAGTAACTTTAGCAATGAGTAGGATTGCTACTTGTCACCACAACTCCAATGACAAACAATTCAAATCCATGCAACATGAAACATCTAATTGATTATTTACCATATTTGTAGAAAAGTTTTTTTCAATTCATCTGTTCTTTCATTCATACATTCATTCATTCACTTATTCATTCATTAAATTGCATTAGCAAACCAATGCTTATTGATTTTTTGCCTTAAATAAGCAGATAACAAAGCTCGAAAATAATGGAATTAAGAAGAAATAATACAACTGCTGCTTATACATACAAATTTATTTCAGTTTAATTTTCCTTTATGGTTTAATTCAAATATTAATCTTTGAATTCAATTTAGTTTTGTTTGTTTAGTAGGGGTTTTTAAGTTAATCTTTTTGTTAATCTCTTGATTTTAAAACCAATTTCATAATCTTTTATTGTATCTTTTCTAATGTGTATTACATAATCGATAAAATATCTTTTGTTTCAAATGAAAATCGTAAAAAAATGTAGTTTGTCTATAGACAACAACAACAACAACAGATATATAAAATATTCTAAAATTTTGTTTTCATTTACATATATTAAGTTAGAGTTTTATTTATTTTTATAAAATAAAATATTTTGTTTGTACAGAAAAAGTCATCTGCACATAAAATATACTCGTATTGTGTGTATTTTAATTGATTGTATATACATATGTACATACATTATATCATTTTTTTATAACTTGTTTTTTTTTGTTTCTTTATCATTTAGAAGGTTTGTTTTTATAAATAATATTTTGGCAGTAATTTTTTCTTCCATCTTCTGCTCATGTACGAGTATATTGAACGTAAAACAAAAGATTTAAGACACAAACTTGTTTCTTTTCGACAAGGAAAATAAAATACCACGAAGCCATAAAATATTGTATTTAAGAAATACAAAAATTTTAAAGATTTGTTTCTTACTGTAATCAAATAAAAAAAAAGACAATAATAATAATTAAAAACGGAAACTGGATTTTCTTTAAAGTATGAAATATTAACGCAATCTAC
Source organism: Sarcophaga rosellei (assembly GCA_930367235.1). NCBI lineage: Eukaryota > Metazoa > Arthropoda > Insecta > Diptera > Sarcophagidae > Sarcophaga > Sarcophaga rosellei. Next base: position 51,680,449 of record OV884020.1, read on the forward strand.
CATATTATTTTATTGATTTCAAAACTTTTCTTAAGGTTTCTATAAAATTTTTATAAAATTTTGACATTTCGAAATACATGCGTACAAAGTTTGCCATTCCAACCCTTCAGGCAGGATTTGTATTTGTATTTATTTATTAAATTTGAATTTCTGATACAACAAGACATAATATCTTATAATTTAAAGTATCAGTATCTGGCAAGTTATATCAATACTTATAAAATTCAAAACTTATAAAAAAGAAATAAAAAATAAATAAAATAAATAAATAAAAAAAAACAATAATATAAAATAAAAATCAAGATAGTTAAAAATAAATAACAATATTTACTGACATTTACAGCAGATTACGTTTGATAATATTGATATAGTACATGTTTAAATTTATTTGCGTTGCCAATAACTTGCACGTTTGGAGGAAGTTGGTTCCAGAGTCGGATGCTTAATATGAAAAATTGTCTCTCAGACGCTGCATCCCGATGAGGAATCTGCACAATACCATTTCCTCTTAAAGACCTCATGAACTTTAAGCGTTTGCGAAGATATCTTGGGTGCTCTGATGTAATAATTTTATGAAGAAAGACCAAGTTCCTTAACTTTATATTGTTACTAAAGGAGATATTAAATATGCGGTTGGAGAAGTGAGAGACATGATCAAATCGCTTTAGGCAGAATATGTGACGTACAATGTTGTTGAAAGTACTGTTGAGCTTCGCAGTGTCTTTCGAGTTACAGCCGGAGAAGACTTCAGATGAATACAGCAGGGTCGGTATTAAATAAGTTTTAGCCAGAAGTAGTCTTCTTTTTGGTGGAGTGTAATACTGCGAAGCCCATAAGCACCTTAGCATACTATAAACCCTTCCACATGTTTGGTTTATGTGATCCGACCAGGTTAGTGTATTGTTGAAAACCACGCCAAGATTTCTGGCAGAATTAACAATATCAATCTTGCTAGCTCCCAAGAAAACATTAATACTAGATTCAATTTTTGCGGATTTTTTGCAAATCACAATACATTTTGACTTTTTAGGGTTAATCCTTAAACCATTTGCAGTCGCCCAAAGAGAAATATTATTAAGGTCAGTGTTAAGATCTCTAACTCCAGTGTTGATGGAAGCTATTGAGCTATCAAGGTAGAGTTGAATATCATCAGCATACATTTGAATTCTAGAATGTTTAAGCTGCTCTGGTATATCGTTAGAGTAAATGGAATACAGTAATGGTCCCAATATGGAGCCCTGCGGAACACCTCTTGTCACGCGAAGAGGATTAGAATTACGACCTAGTTTCTTACATCACATGAGATTCACAGATTCTTGAGAAACTTTTTCACTGCAATTTTTTTTACTCTCAAAGCTTTTGCCAGAAATCTACTGAGAGGCTGTCACCCAAGATATATTTTTTCATATTTCGTTTTGTTGGAGATTTGACGTGGGGTTTCAACCGTGGCCTCATGTCTAATAAGCTAACATACCTAATAGACATCTTCCACGTTCTACGAATAAAGACCAGTAAATTTCCAATAGGAACAGAGTTTATTCCACCCACATTCAATAGAGCCTACAGAGCCTTTTCTCTGTCTAATCCAAAAAACGTAAAATATTAAGATTATATCTCAGTCATCTACTACTATCTATGTACTTCTAGAAAGGCCGTATTTAAGGTTTGACTTGACCCAAATCTACCAGTACTCTACCCTGAATTAATTTTCCCAATGGAAAACAGTATGATTTTGGAATAATAAAGTTCACTACCGATCCTTCTATTGCCATTCCGTTAGAACACTTCATCGTGCTGAATTGCTAAAGATAATCGAAGCTGTAGGCAGTGAATTGAAGACAGTTCTCTCAATGCAGCTTGACTATCCCAGGACATAATTAAGTGTTCACCTCTTATACCACTGAATTTTCATTAGTCTTAACTTTAAATACACTTCATTAGTTGCCCGTAGACACAGAGATCATCGTATTAGTGCTAAAGATCTTCTTCCTATATCAGTCTTTGACCCTTCCTTACACTTCTTCAGATTCCGAAAGTCAACGCAAGGCTCAACTGAAGGCTCTTTACAGTGAGCAGGAGATATAATCTGGAATATTCATCGGAAACCAATTAAAGATCCATGTGAACTATAGTCGTACAAAGTACAATTCGATATGGAATTCTTTCTAGAATATTTTGTCGCCAATGCTGGTGAGTTCAACCCTGCTTAAAATAGTGCACATAGCGCAATTCTTCATAAAGATTTGCAGATGAACTAGCCTTATTATGGCACCTATGATACCAATAAGACATTTACTCAGGACCAGGCGCAGTTAAGGCCAGCTTGGAGAATATCCAGTGGTCCTCTTGTTCCTCATGTCCTCTTATTCCTGTCTTTTTGTTCGACCCCTTGTTCCAATTTAGACCACCAAACAGGAGATGCATATGTAATGATCCACCTAATTGTCATAGTATACGTCCAATAAGACATCTTAGAAACCAGACCTAATCTCTTCTATTCAAGGCCACAAGTCGCTTACTGCCTTATCAAGCCCCCCTTCAAGATGGAAGTTCCAGTATAGTTTTATATCTAATACAACACACAGATGTTCAAGCTCACTGGAATTTTTAATAACCGTTACTCCCATAATAATTACACTGTAGTCCTGAGTTAACCCTAATCAAGTCAGGAAAATTTTTTACAAATCCAGTCAAAATGTGTCTCAGAGGCACATATAAAGAATTTACACATTTTATCAAATTTTTTCTTCTCAGTTACATAAAACAAATATTATTTATTTATTTTCGCATTTTAAGCGAACTAGAACTTTTGAACAATGCTCGTTGCAAGTATTTTTGTGGCAAATACTGCAAGACTGCTTATAGTATGGTGCGAACATTGGACAAATTGTTTTTATTTAATTTTAGAATACTACGGCGTTTTAGATTTGGAATAACAAGTTCATGAATTAAATCTTTCAGAAACATCTTTCGTCGTAGTTGCTTTTGACTTCCGTTCCAATTTGGAAACTTATTTGTCCAAATAACAAAGGCTGCAATGCTTGAAATATCGATAAGATTGTAGAAGTGCACGAGTGGCCAACGATTTGTTTTACGTTTGACGGAAAAGCTATGTGCCATTTGATCAAGCGTATCTACACCGCCTTTTGTCTTATTATAATCAATAATAATTTCTGGCTTGTTTTTGTTGTCAGAATTTAGCTTTGAATCGTAATGTAGTGATGAGAGTAACAAAACTACTTTATTTTTCTTTGGACCATAACCTACAAGTGTCATATTTTTTCTGAAACCATGTAAGGATCTTCCCGTTGGTTTTGTTTTGGCTCCTAGAAAATCAGGCGGAATGCATCTTTTATTTTTTTCGCAATGTGCCAACGCATGTTAGACCTTTTGAAAACATTCGTTCTACAAATTCAAACGAAGTAAGAAAATTGTCGAATGTGATGTTTCGATTTGTTTTTGCAAATGGTTTGCACAGTTCTTCAACAATTCGCTCACCGACATTTTTACTTTTTTTAGGACCTTGTCCTAGATAAGGAATTCCATCCATAAAGAGGATACCGAGTTTCTGAATCACAAATCCAAAAAATTTTGAAACCATATTTGTCCGGCTTTGATGGTATGTACTGTCGAAAGAACACTCGTCCTCTAAATGGCACCAATCGCTCGTCAATTGTCAAATATGCACCAGGTTTATATGACTGTAGCAAGTTCCAATTGATGTGTTCCCCAATATCGCGAATAGGAGCAAACTTTTCCTTTGCTTTGCGTTGGGACCGTGTAGTTTGGTCATCAAATCGAATATGGCGCAGTATTGTTACGAACCTGTGTTTTGGCATGCAGGCTCGGAAGATATTGCAACCAAATAATGGGTGCCAGAACTCTTCGTAACTCATTATACCTTGTTTGTTTAGTCCAGTATTAAATAATAGACCGATAAAAGATTGTATTTCGATGTGGTCTACTGGCTACTAGTTAGCGTTGCCATATGTGCCTCATAGACACATTTTGACATGATTAAGAACATTTTTGATTGAAATAAAATAAAAAATAAAAAAAATTAATTTATTATTTGAAATTTGTAAATTCTAAAGAAAACAATTGAAACTAGGAATTCAAGAAGCAGTAAGAACTAGAACCTTTATTTAAGGAAGTTACTACATGATAAAGTGAAAAATGTGTCTGAGAGGCACATGTTGACTTGATTAGGGTTAATGGACCATGTTGAGACAGCTGGCTTCTTAACATAACATCAGTTATGGTATAAACATCAGCTACATAACTGTCAAATGATCGCAAGATTTAACGGGATTTAACGCTTATGAACTATACTCTCTGTAAACTCAAATAGAGATTTTATTTGAATAGAAATAATTCGCACTCTTTTTATATGGAAGATTATTACTTTATCCTGACAGTAAGAATTCACGTAATAAATAACAATTAGCATTTATGAATACAAAGTATTCTAAATCATTATTTTTATTTAGTATTATGGTATTTGTTGTTGTTTCTTTTTATATTAAAAGTTCGAGATTAATAACCTGTTCCTTGAACACAGCTTTTAAATAAACAAACTGCCAATTACCAGTTCCCCCAATTTAAACAAATACTCGTAAAAATTTCTTTTATTCTTTTATTGAAAGTAAAATTAATTCTAACTGCTAAATACTAAAATTTAAGTCGTAATTACTATTTTTGGTTGAAAAATAATGTTAAAAAAAATTAAAAAAGCATTTAGAAACGTGTTAATAAATTTGATTACACAATAAAAAAGGAAACAAACAACAACAACAATTATTAAATAATAAATAAAAAACACAACAACAACAATAGAAGTGACAAACTAAACTGTTTCAGATTTGTTAACATTATTTATGATTATTTTATTTTAAAATTTATTTGTTTTTAAGAAATAAAAATTTTATCGAATTCACAGTTCGTAAATTGTTAATAACCGAATAAAGAATGAAAAACTTGAAAAATAAAAACAAAAAATAAATAAACAAATAAAGCATTGGGGTTATAATTGAAGTCTAATGTTTTATTACGATCAAATTAACACTTTGAACAACAGAAGCGTGCTTGAAATATGACGAATACAAAATCTAACAAAATTAGTTTTTAAATTAAAAAAGAAAATAAATCTTATGGTATTAGACGAATAAATATTGAGCTATACCAATTGGTAATAAGAAAAGGTTTTGCAGCGAATTTTATTTATTTATTTACGTATCAATTACAATACAATTACAAATTATATTTAATTAATACGAGCTGAGTAACGTAGTCTAGTAAATAATGTGTTGGCTTATTAGACGTGAGGCCACGGTTCGAACCTCAGGTCAGACATCTGTATTAAAACGAAATTTTGAAAAATATTTTTACGGCGACTTCCTCTCAGTAGATTTCTTGCAAAAATTCTGAGTGTAAATAAAAATTGTCGTCATCAGTTTCTCAAAAATCTGTCATTCGGAGTCGACTTTAAACTGGAGGTCCCGCCTCTCATGTATAAAAATAACACACGCAACATAAGTGATGTAACTGAAGGGTTGTAATGACCAAGTATGTATGTGAGTAACATACACCTTATACTAGGTATAGCATAACAATCCAGAGCCTCTAGTGGGAATCAAACCCACTATCCTCAGGCTAATAGTCTAGCACACTACACACTAAACTACCAGGGCACCCGAAGCGTACTTTATCTCTTACATATCTATTGTATTTACGATTATATTGTGTTTATTATACAGCAAAAAATATGCACAGATGCTTGTGACTAGATGGTGTTGCCATCTATGTATATGGTATATATCGTCCAATACTAAGTTGTTTGGTTTAAACACACATGTCTTGGAGCGGTGACATTCCAAGTGACATTTGTGTAGACATTATTCCTTATCGTTGATCACTCGTGTAAAAAATTATATTGATTTACAATTTGTGCTCCTTTTTTAATTTAAAAAATGAACAAAATTTTCGGAAATATTTCAAAATTTTACGATGAAATTATTGTGAGTGAACTCTAGAGTCATTAGTTCTATTCTGGAAATATTTTTTTTCTCAACACACTCTGATTGGCGAAGCTCTGAAATAGCTGCAGAAATTTTGCAACTAATAGAGCTGCAGCGCTCTGCAAGTTGTTAGCAGATAGTGAAGTCCCTCTACGTAATATTGATTACTCGAACAAGATGGATATTATACCACAATAATCAGCATAATAATTGCAGTGAAACGATGCGGAACAGCCAAGTATTTTTAAGGAAGTTCATTACAGCCAAATATTTTTTTTATTTATTAATTATAATGCAATTACAAATTATATCTAATTATAATTACGAGCTGAGTAACTTAGACCATGTGGTCGGTGTAGTGTAACAGACCAGAGCCTCTGGTGGGAATCGAACTCACGACCCTCACGCTAACAGTCTAGCATACTACCGACTAGACCACCAGGGTGCCCAAATGACAAAATATCTGATCTCTTAAATAGCTGCAATAAATTTGCAACTAATGGAGTAACAGTGATATGCGAGTTGTCGACAGATAGTAGAGTCCCTCTGTGTAATACTCGTAGTAATTACTCGAAGAAGATGATTATTGTGCTACAACAAAATAAAATTGATTAAATTGTAGAATATTTAAAAGCCAACGATATACAAAGCTCTGCAACCCTGAATTGATGGAACATATTGGAGCTTTAAAGGAAGAGAGTTACACATTATAAACTCATCGATGGTGATCTCCACCATTGTTAACTTGACTATATTAAAAAGTATTTGAAAAATAGCAATTAGAACTCATTAGCAGAAAAGGTTTTGTATGCTATCAACACAATATTACGCTACAAACGTTCTCGATAACTAAAAATTTACTGCCCTTATGTGAAAAGCCAGGACTTTGCACAGTCTGACTATCTTTTATATTTCTCGCTTGCAAAACTCTGTTGATAATAAACAATCAGTCAAAATCAGTTGGTCTAGTTTTTTGCAAAGCACAGGACTTTCACGGTGATTCATTTCATTAGTTCCAAAGCTAAATTAGGTATTCGTTGACCAAAAACTATGAACATTTAATAGATTCATGATATTTTATATAATAATTTCTGATTTTTACTGAAACGTTTTTTAATGCAATGAATTTCTTTATTTTTTTAGGGGATTCCCTGTGGTCAACGAATGTCTACCTGAAGACACCATCAACGCTAACGGTAAGTCTACTCAGATTAAAAATATTTTATAAATATGTATTACCAGTTCATTCATACAATTAAAAAAAAAATACTGACGAATCTCTCTATGGACACTACAGCACTTCAATAACTGAAGTACGTTGAATTTTCAATAGAGAAATCCGAGCGATCTCATTTAGTTTGTACTATGCTTTTCAGCAAAGTGTGTTTCAACAACATCCGCTGTAATCTGGTGGATATTAGGCGTGAAGCCACGATTCAATTCAAAATGAAAAAATATTTCTCCTGCGACTTCCTCTCAACATCTTTCTGAGATTAAAAAAAAGATTGCCATGAAAAGTTTCTTAAAAATCTGTCGTTCAGAGTCAACTTTAAACGGTAGGTCCCATGTATAAGCTCAACGCACACAACATTAGCGGTGTGAGAAGCTAAGTTGTAATCCTGACCAAAATGTTGTAATGACCAATGTATGTATGCATGTTTGTATTCCACCACAGATTAAATGTGAATATCGCAAGAGTACCATTACAGTATAGTGAGAATTATAATTTAATTTACTCAAAAGATAATGAATTATAACTGAAATCAAACTCCAAACAATTATTCACCAAATAAGATGACAAGTTGGTCTTTGCCACTATATTTTCAAAATCAAGGCACCTACATACATATATAATAAAGGAGTTTTTACAGTGAATATGGAAATAAAGAGTGTACTATCGAAAAATAATTTATAAAAAAAAAAACATTCTGGGATATAAAAACGATAGATTCTATGGATCAACAAAATAATATTAGTTTGGCATTAAAGTAGCCGCAGTCTAGTAGGTAGTATGTTGGCTTAGTAGACGTAAAGCCCGGGTTCGAGCCCCAGGCCAGACATCAAAACGAAATATGAAAAAAATATATTTTCGGCGACTTCCTCTCAGCAGATTTCTGACAAAAACTCGGAGAGTAAATAAAAACCTGCCATGAAAAAGTTTCTCAAAACCCTGTCGTTCGGACTCGACGTTAAACTGTAGGTCCCGCCACTCATACACAACATGAGTGGTGTGAGAAGCTAGGCCGTAATCCAGACTGAAGCGTTGTAATGGCCAATTATGTATGTACATATGTATGCAATTTGACATTAAAAAAAAGATGACAAGTTGACCATCCACAATACATTGACTTGTGGGAATATAAGGCGACTATTTATAGAAACTGTAGATACGCCAACAGAATTTAAAAAATTTACAATTCATGAGTAAGAAACTTAAATTATTAAATTTTCTATTCTCTCCACAAATGAATTAAGTTTTTTTATTTTTTATTTATTTATAAATGGTTTTGAAAATCTATCAAACATCTCATGTGAGATAATAATTGTTTGGAAGGCCAAATACAAACTGCAGACCCGACCAACCACTAGAGACCTTCTCAAACCACAAAATTTCTTGTCAATTAACAATGAAAATAGTAAGTCTTTGAAACTAAAATATATTTCAATCAAAAGAGATAAGCAAACAGATGTGTGTATCTAAAAAAATATTCAAGAAAAAACAAAACTTTAACTCCTCTCACATAAACTCTCACATAAACTGTGATTAAACGGCGAACCCATTTATCAAGATCTCTTTCATATAATAAAGAATAATTGTGAATAATCACAATACGAATACGAGTACATATTTGCATTAGAAACTAACACTTGCTGCACGGTTTATAAAACCGCCAACCACCAACCAAGTCCACATACATACAAAAAAATTATATTTTCAAATACAATAATACAGTCAATAATAATTAAAAACGAATCATTTTAATTTAATTCCCAACACTAAACTAAGAAGCAGAATTGTTTTCTTCTCTTTCTTATTTTGCTGCATTGTTCACTGACCACAAAGATTGTTTAAATGCTATTGAAATTAAGAAGAAAAAAAAGCAAATATGAAAACAAATAAGAATAAAATATAATGATAATGGTAATAATTTGAATATTTATTTATAAAAAAAATTTTTATATGAGTATTTTTGCAAACAAGTACAACTGCATCAACAACACACAACAACAACAATGACAATGTTGGTAATTTACTACAACAAATTCTGGTTTAAACAAATTTTTAATCAATTAACACATGCGGACAAGTGACCTTTACAGTAAAAAAAAAGCAGAAAAAACACAAAAAAAATTTCAGAAGAATAAGAAGTAGAAAAAAATACTTGAATATAAAAACGTAATAAACAAATTATAATGATACTAATAATCGAATGATTGTATGTTAGTATCTGTCCGTCCTCCAGTTGGCCGGTATTTATACAACTTTAATCAGCAATCGCCGTACGAAACCAAATAGACATGTAAGCTACAACGCCACTTTAGTTATGAGTGAGAATATGAATGAGAGAATTTTACTTTCATTTCATATTTGTCATCGGTCATCGTTAATCGAAAACGAAAGCGTAAATGCATTAAAAAAATTTTCTCACATTGATCACATTTCGTTCGTAATACTCACACACCCAGTAAACCTTTCCTCCTACACTTGAGCTTACTTAGATGCTGTTTTTCTAGTTTTTTTTTTATTTCATGTCCACTTAAATGGTAAAGTTAAGTAATTAATAAAACAATGTTTTTCATTCATGATTATAGTAAATAAACATGATTTCAATACAGTTCTAATGACTTTAAAAAAATTCTCTGACAATTATTCTAGGCTTACGTATGAGTAACTAAAATCTTTCGGAGTTAACATTTAAATTTTTATCGATAAAGATAAAGCAGTACAGAAAACCTTCCTTTCGGAAAGTTTCTTTTTGCAACATGTCCTCAAGCCAATGTTATTTTCTGCTTCGGTTTTCAAGTAAGCAAGATTCGTAAGCGTTTTTTTATGTATGACAGAATTTTTTGTGAGATCGCTTTAATAAAATGCTCTTAATGCACGTCTCCGTTTTGGTAGCCTAAAGCAATTTATTTATTATTGATCAAGACTTGAAGATGCAAAATAGAAAACTTTTAACTCGCCTAGTCTAATGTCAGTATCTTCAAATGTGGCCGCAGTATAAGTCGAAATGATACCTTGATGTTCCAAGGTGGATAGACTTTCAGCAACAAAATTGCCAATAGGCAGAACAGGCTGATCCACATACAGCTTACTTCAACCAACACCTTTAAGAAAAATTAAGCTCCTATAATTTCGAAACAAAACAAGATATTAAAAAATTTGAATAAGAGTTTATAGAATACATATGCTTAAATATTAAAAAAAATGTTTTGTTCAGTCTCAAATGTCTTCTCTAAAAAACTTACAAACTACACACCAAAAATATAGGAAAACAATTAGTCACAGCTTATTTCAACCACTGACTATAAACAAGCAATTAAATGATTAATCAGCAAATTGTTTAAATTTAAAAATTTTGTATGACCTCCTTTTTGCTCAATTCACTTTTGCATTGATTCCACCAACTTTCTAGTGGTTTGGGGAGTTATTTTTGCTCATACCTCTTTCAGAGCTGCTATAAGGTCATTCTTGTTCGAGATCTGATCTAAAACAGCCCATAAATTTTCAATTTCAATTAAATCAGGTGATTGTGCTGGCGGTTGCATCAAGTGGGGACAATTCCAAATAAGCCATGACTGAACGATACCTGCTTTACCTTTCGGATCGTTATCCTGGTAGAACCGAAACTGATCCGTTATACCCAGTTTTGCGACACTTTGCAGTAAATTGGCTTTTAGAATGTCGAGGTACATATCCTTGTTCATAGTACTCTCAATAAACTGCAAGTTTCCTATCCCACTTGATGACATACAAGCCCAGACCAGATTTTGAATTAAGTTTGACCATTCGAGTCCAAAATATTAAATTTGGACTACATACATACATACATAATTGACCCTTACAACCCTTCAGTCAGGATTTCGGCATACCTTCTCACACCATTCATGTTGTGTGCCTTAATTTTATGCTTGAGTGGCGGGACCTACAGTTTAACGTCGACTCCGACTCATCCGCAAAAATAACTGATTCTCAAAAGCTTATATCTGATATAAGCCCAATACAGAGCTACAAATTTGATGGTCAGCCTCCTCTGTTTTCATTTCCGCTGAGACAACTTATCAGTAATATTCGACATCACAGGCAACATGGCATACATATCACCGTATTCTCATTACCGGTCCTGTACTAGCTCATTCACCAGACAGTTTATTGCTATGTACATATGTGTACTTAGTGTTATGATATTAACGGCGCTTACTGTATTCAAGACCACATTCATAACGTTTTATAATATCGATTTCTGATTATAAGCTTATAATCTATTACATACATACATACATACATAATTGGCCATTGCAATCCTTCTGTCAGGATTACGACCTAGCTTCTTATACCACTCATATTGTGTGTTTTAATTTTATACATGAGTGGCAGGACCTACAACTTAAAGTCGACTCCGAACGACTGAGTTGTGAGAAACATTTTCATGGCAATACTTTTTACTCTCAGAGCTTTTACTAGAAATCTGCTGAGAGGAAGTCGCTGTAGAAATATTTTTTATATTTCGTTTTGTTGGAGAAGTCTGACCTTGCGTTTGAACCGAGGCCTCACGTCTAATAAGTCAACATACTACTTAATAGACTACGTTATTACAACTTTGAATTTTCCTTTGAATCAACTTATTAACCATTTGCAAAGTATTTATGATGACCATAAATCTTAATGGTTTATAACTCTTGCCGATGGTTAAAACCATTAACATGCTAAATTGTATTTTTTGTATTTTTTTATTTCCTTTTATTTACTAATTTTGATTCGCACGTTTTCCAATAGCCAAGAAAGAAACCGACTGCCAATCAAAATAATTAAAAATTTTAAAGGTTGAGAAGTAACTGTCAATTAAAAGGTGTCATATTTTGATTTTTTATTATTTTCTTTAATGTTACAAAAAATGTTTTTAAATGTTACAAATACATTATAAAGGCTGTTATGGCTCCTTTTAATGAATTTACGATTACTAACTTAAATATATATGTATAATCAAAGACATTAAACGCATAAATTTTTTTATTTTTTTTTTCTATATTATCGTTGTTGTTGTCTTATTATGAATATAATAACAAGAATATATAAAAACACGCAAATAAAAAAACACATGTTTAAACAATAGATAGTTTATGTTTCATTAACATTTTAATGCATATGCAAATATTATTATTTTTATACTCGTAAAAAATATGCAAAAAATATGTATATATGTTTTCATAGTTTTCGATCATTATTTGTAGGGTACACTTATCGGTCATATAATAAATATGATACAGCACATACATACATACATAATTAGCCATTACAAACCTTCAGTTAAAATTACGGCCTAGCTTCTCACTACAGTTTAACGTCGACTCCAAATGGCAGATTTTTGAGAAACTTTTTCTTTGCAGGTTTTATTTACTCTGAGAGTTTTTGCCAGAAATCTGCTGAAGTTTTTAAATCTGAACGAAGATCTGTAATCAGCGACACCAAAAACGTCTGAGTAACAATTTTCAAGCAAATCTGATTAATTTTTAAGGACCTCCGTAATGCGTTTCTTTTTCTCTTGCAACCCTTGACATAAACCCACCCCGTACTTTAAGGGTGCATGCCAACAATTTGACTTTGGGCTCATTTTAAAGAGCAAGGATCAATTGACAATTTCTGACAATAGCGATGGTTCTAGCACGTCAGTGTTTAGTTCCACAATTTTTCAAAAATTGCCAAAAACGCTATTTTTAGGGGTTTTCTCGAAAACCTGACGTGATGGAAAGTCGTGTTCAGCGCGCAAATTCCCTTCGGAAACACCTGTGTTATCATTACATTACATAAATTTGAAAATCTATTGGTTTAAAATCTAGAGGTTTATGCAGAATATTTCTAAAGAAAACGGAAGAAAAGTCTGCTTAGTCTTTTTTTGCTTCTTTTCTGCACTAGAAGGCATTTCATCCTTATCACGGTTATTAATCGTTTCAAAAAGCTGGCAGAGTTGCTTCGAAAAATTTAATAGTATTTCTTGTACCTTCAAAATATGGAGGTATGGAGCGCAAATAAATAAATATACTAAATAGCTATCTTAGGAGAACCACAACACTTTATTGCAATTTCCTTTTTTTAACGAACTGTATTTAAAATTCGTTACCGCCTTACATATTGAAAAGTTTTTCCCCCTGATTCTATTGTTGCTGCCAATGTGACTAACGATGATCGTAATGCTAATAATGGGATATTAATGCATTTCAATGATGTTATTCACTTTGGATATAAAACTGTTCGATTTTATAGTTGTTGTAAAATGTTAGACGTGCGAGTAGTTTCGATGTCTTCAATAGTATTATTTTGTTTTAAATATTAATTTCGATTTTTTTTTAAATAAAAAAAAAATATAAAAAATATTTCAGTTCATAAAACTCTATATGAAGATTTCGTTTTCGAACGAATATGCCATGGACATCAAGTGCGTTAAATTAATAATCAGGTTTTATAATAAATTATCACAAAAATTTGACAATTTATTATCATGTTAAACACAAATACAGACTGATATGATATATAGTGAGGGCAGCAAACGCTGAGAGGAATAGGGCGATATTTAAAATTTTCAAGATCAAAGACAATCAAATGATAGACAAAATATTTAAGCATCAACGTCACTGCCATTCGGCTCTTCAATTCATACATATTGTGATGTTAATGGGTCTTAATTTCCATAACATATCATATCATATCATGACAGTTGTTTGACAAGCCCAGAATCTTGTTTAAATGTTAATTAGCAAAACCCATAAAAAGAAAAAAACAAAAAAAAAAAGCCTAGACCATTATGACATTGTTACACTGTAGGTCGTAAAACTTTACGTGAATACTGGTCAATCATTTAAATAAAAAAAAGACAAATTCAGAATTCGATATTCTTCACGTCAGCCACAACGCCATGACCTGACAAGCAAAAATTCAGAAATTATTTAACTCATCTTGATATTTATCTTTATTGTATTTCTTTGATCCATAATGATCTTTATGTCATTGATATTCTCTGCTATTGGCCATCATTTTGACCTGATTAGCTATCAGTCGGTCTTATGTTGTTTACAGCCAAAATAATTTTGCTTATAAAATTCATTATCAAAACTGCAAAAATTGTTTGTTATAACTTTTTTATTAATTAAATACCATAAATATGCTAAAAAATATTGCCAACTCATAATTCCATAAATATTATGCAATTGTCAAGAATACGGTGTAATTAAGATTGCAGATACAATTTATTTGCGAAAAATCTCAAAAAGTTCATTACCATTTTGGGGAGTTGTTTAGAATTTTTAATGTGTTGTTTATTCTTTTCGATAGCCTTCAGCAAATCAATAATAAACAAATATTGTTATGTTAAAATAAAGAATAAAAAAAAATTATTAAAAAAAAACTCCGAGAACTGTCCTGACGTTAACTAGCATGAGCATTGCTGCCAGTTTTGACAATTTATCGTCATTTTGACGATTTTGAGCTCCAAAAATATCATATTGACGATTTGACGATTTATGCCCTTTTTTAACGATTTTTAAAAATTAAATATTTACATCATATTCTTTACTTTAGTACCTTAAAAGACACTTTAAGCTTTGTATTTTACTTTGCAATTGTTACTTTTGCAAATATATGTTAGTAAAAACAAGGAGTAAAGTATTATATTTTTAAGTTACTTTCGATTTTTATCCCTTAAAATCCAAAACATTACAACTCCTAAATAACCTCTTAGTTGAGAATAATGTATCACTTGTCGTTGCAGACTTTTTTAAAAATTCGAGTATAGCTTCTAATATTACCATCGGAAGAACAAAGTCAAGCGTCGTTATTTTTTTTTTTTTTTCATACGACCAACACTCAGGGGATGTATGGTATTATGTTTGGAAATATGTATGAAAATACATATGTTATGGGAAGAAGGAAAGAGAGAACAGTGTTTATGGGCACTAGGCTTGTATATTTTTATACCATAAGCAACAGGATAGACCTCTGTAGGAATTGAGTTCCACATACGAATGGTCCGACTAAAAAACGTATTTTTGCTGTAATGCAGTGTGGAACCACATGCGTATGTGCTGGCCGAGAAAGATGAGCGTTACGTAGGAATATGTGATTGTCGGGAAAAAGTTCCCTTATTTCGTTCGAGTAAAATCCTTTTGTAGTAGCGATAGAACAGTGAAACACAAGCCACATTGAAAAGATGCTCCAATGATTCAATGGAGTTGGATACACCACCATCATTAACGAGCTACTACGGTCTCTGCTATACACGGTCGAGAAACCTCAAAATAGACGTTGAGGCACCGACCCATACATGAGAGTTGTATTCCATTCTCGGTCGGTTATAAATGGTATAAATAGTAAGATCAGATGATAAGATCTTAAGAAGGAATTAAAAAATGTGTGTTCCAGCCAACATTACACTGAATTTCCATGCTCAGAATGTCAAGAGCTTCTGAGTCCTTAATATTTGCACCACCCATAGATTAAGATGATGCAATATTATTGCTGCACTTACGTGTCAATAAATAACACTGGGAGAGATTGTTTAATATTTAAACAATTTTTTCTGATAATTATATAAAATTTCTCCATTTTTGGAAAAAAATTAATAAATGAAGATGAGGAACGCATTCTTTTAATTACTAACAAATTTTTTCAAATGTTTTATTTTTGAACTCAGATATTTTGTACATACAATATTGACTTTATATGTTTTACTACAATAGAAATAATTTTGGTTTTTAATAACTTCTAATTTATTTATTTTTTCTGACGATTTTTTTACGATTTCAATAAACGTCTTTGACTATTTTGACGATTTTTTCTCAAATATTTGACTATTTGGAGTCTCATTTATCCGGCAGCTATGAGCATGAGTGCAGTGGTTTCACTGATGATTTTGAATAACAAATTTAGTCTTAAAATTATTATGGTAGTATTGTATACGCCGTACAATGGGTCAATTCGACCTCCGGGTACTTTACTTAATTGACAAGTACACGTCCTCTAACCTAACCTAATTGTATACGCCACAAATATTTTATTGTATTTGTTGAGCTCAAGAAATAGATGAAATGCCTCAGAAATTTTAGAAATTTTGAAATTTTTGAGAAGCTACACTTGTCAAATGGGTAGTCATTTATTCAGGACCTTTTTAGGTGGTGGACCCTCTCGAAGGAAGAGGTCCCACTTAGCCCAGCATTTTGGTCCATTGTGATAATGGAGGAATTTAACATGTTGACTGCCGAAGGGAACGCAATCTACGAGTTATCTCGTACTCACTAAACCTGCCATTTTTGTGTAGCTACGAATAAAATCGTATTATATCCGTGCTAGTATCGATAAATGGATTCTGGGAAAAGAACAAAAATTCAATGTTGGCTTGCGTGGCCAGTTTTCTCAAAATTGTCACGGCAGTCAAAGTGTTAAACATCGACGTGTACCGCTCAATAGGCTCTAGTGCAGTAAGCACCTGACCATAATTTTCATAGACTAAACCATATGAAAATTAAATTGTCGAATTTGAGTTGATAACCAACCTACAAGAGATGCAGAGCGTCCAATGCATCTCAAAAAAATCAGTTTTTGATGACTTGCCGTGTCATCTGAACATATTTCTTTGAAAACGAAAGGCAATCGCTATTAACGACGGAACACTAAATGATTACCAACATCTTTTGGCCTAAAGAAAGGACGGCGCTACGTGCCATACAGACCATGCCACATTGGGTACTCTGCACGCGCAATATGAGTTCGTAGTCATCTCACGTGAAACGGTCACCGAGATTATGTGATAGCCGTCAGCCTTTTTCTTGTGGTATTTTCTTATGTTGGAGCCACAAGTTAGGTTATACCACAAACCATGACGATCCTCAAAGTCAGCGTAACGCATGCCATCCGTCAAATTCAGCCTAATTTATGCTCTAAAATCATCGAAAATTTTACATTTCGGATGCGTTCCAGCCAGACAAGCAGTGGCATAGATTTAAAATATTTATATTTTTATGTCGCCCTAGTCTAGTATTAGAAGTGAGGCCATGGTTAAAGACATGGTTTAAACACAAAACGAAATACGAAAAATTATTTCTTGGGCGGCTGAATCTCAGCGAAGTTCTGGCAAAAACTGAGAGTAAATAAAATTGCCATGAAATGTTTATCAGAAATCTGTTGTTCGGTGTCAAGATTAAACGTACAGATCCCGCCACTCATGTATAAAACTGACACACACAACATTAGCGGTGTGAGAAGCTATGTCGTAATCTTGACTGAAGGGTTCTAATGACCAATTAACTAATTAAGTAAGTTTGAAATGTCATGATATAGTATAATCGGCCATTGTCCTCTACCTAGTGAGCAATAAGCTTTATGTCGAGTGTGTGATCTCAACTATGACACCCTCCTGCACCAAAGCATTGATTACTCGTATAAAGTTTTAAAAACAAATTGATAGCAATAGTTTTAGGGATCAGCTGCATAAAAGTCGCTGTAGTACAAAGACATGATTCTTGTTCTGACTTTTGCACGACATTTCCGTTGTTAATTTGAATAAATCCTTATTTATGGGAGATTAATTGTTAATAATTTCATAAACTTAAAATATTTAAAGAACCATTAATACCATTTTAATTAATCGGCTGTTTGTAAAGTGTCTAATGACATGATTAATTTGATTTTTATTAAAAATCATTTTGAAAAAAAAAATTATTCTTCTTTTGCAAAAAAGGTGTTTTAAGCCATAATTAAAGAGGCTCACGAAATCTGATATAAAAAATCACGAAAAACGAATTAAAAATAAATTATTTTCCTTCATTTAGCAAAAAAACAAAAAAAATACACTTTTAATACAATTTATTCGAAAGCTTTAAAAAAACATAAATTTAAAGCCTACTTAATTAATTAAATAAAAGCTATTCAATAAAAAACATAAATTTGTATATATTAACATATTGAAAACGAGCCACTCTTTTTTGAAAAAAAAAATAATAATATTTTTAAAATTCGTAGTATTTTTAAGTAAATTTATGTTATAAAAGAATTTATTAACAAAAAGAGACAAATATTATGGTGATAAATGTAAAGACTGGTTTAATTATAAAATTAATGTTTGATTGTCTTATTTATGGCCACGTTTGACGTCATAAAACCAGAACTATAAAGAATTATGCAATACTTAATAAATTGTAAAGTTTTTGCTTCTTTCTTTAAGAAAACAGAAGAAAAAAGCAATTCAAATTAAGTTTCTAAAATCAAACAGGATGTCGTGATCAATGGAGTGTAGATGCTTAATGACAGATTTAAAATTGATGAGCATTCATCAATAATTTCTTTACATAGATTTAGGCTTGAGTGAGTGATTGTACAATTTTTTTTTTATTTTAATTAAAGTAGGGAGTAGTGGGCGAAATGGTCCCGACTTTTCACAAGCAAGACAACTCAAGCAATGGTCGTACTCGTACAGTACTCGTATGTAATACAAGACAGTAAAACTGGAAATACTCATACTCGTACAGTATTCGCCTGTAATACAGGACAGTAAAAATGGAAATATTTCTTTTTTTTTATTTTGTTCTACATGTCTGAGCCATGGTTTATCTAATAAAGCAAAACTCTACCTACGGCGACTCCAAAAACTTATAAAACCTGTCTTGTATTGAACTTTAAATTGTAAACCTCGCCCTTAGGGTGAAATTAACGCATATAACGTAGTTGATATGATAAAACTAATGTTTAGGTTATATAGGGGCTTCCAAAAGGCACTTCTTAACTTTGACAATTTATAATGGCCATCTTGTTGAAGCTACGTCTGTCAAATTAGTTGTCTTTTATTCAGCATGTTTTGCCAGATCACCATGAACTACCATAGACAACGACGAGTGTGTGCAGAATAGGCTCTGTAGCAGTTTGAACTGACCCTAATATTCAATGAAAAAGCAACTTAGCAAAGAGGCTTATTTCTAAATAAATCTGTACGTAAACAAAAAAAATTGTCGATTTTGGCACGATACGAATCTATATGAGATTCAAGAAAAAATAAGCGACTGGTGTGGATTTTTACCTGGCAGTGTCATCAGTCCATATATTTTGAGGACGATGTTGGACAGGCTATCCCTATTAATGGCGAGCACAACAAGTAGATGTTTTGGCCTGAATTAGATGATCTCTTTACCAGCGACGTGTGCTTTCAACAGAAAGGCGGTACGTGCGACTCAATTCATGCCTTATTATGTATTATGTCGATTTTAGGGTATGGTAATATGGAGGTCATGTAAATAGACCACCCAGATCGCGTGATTTGACCGCGTTAGAATTTTGCTTTTTGGTTTTTCAAATAAATTCATCTTCATATATGCGCCAGAGTCGTCGTAGTCTAGTAGGTAGTGTGTTGGCTTATTAGACGTAAGGCCCGGGTTCAAACCCCAACTCAGACATGAAAACCAAAATATGAAAAATATTTCTTCGGCGATTTCCTCTCAGCAGATTTCTGGCAAAAACTCTGAGAGTAAATAAAACTGCCATGAAAAGTTTCTCAAAAATCTGTCGTTCGGAATCGTCTTTAAACTGTAGGTTCAGCTGCTCATGTATAAAATTAACACACACAACATAAGTGGCGTGAGAAACTAGATCGTAATTCTGACTAAAGGGTTGTAATGACTAATTATGTATTTATGTGTTTGCCCTATAGTTATGAAAAGTGGGACACTCCGCATGCGCTCCACGCAAAAATACTGTTGCGGGCGTTAGAAAAATCATCAATACGTCTTTCAAATGAACAAGAAAATATCGATGATATCTCACACACTTTGTTTAATTTTCTACTTTATCGGTGATATTATAAAATAACCGACCTTTAATAGCTACTACATACAAGACTGTGCTTTGCATTAACACGGGTTTCTTTGGGAAGACCGAATAAGCACTGAACATTTATTGTACAAACTTGGAGAAGATACAAGAAAACCAACAAAGACAAAACAACGTAGTAAAAACACATAAGATATGAATTCCAGAAGTTGCCAAACTGAAAGTAAATAAGTTGTAAATATAGTAAAGAGTGCTATAACAACAAAAAAAATTTTTTTTTTAATTTAAAGAAGTAAAATGCGTATTTAAATAAAGTGATTACACTTTAATATCAACTGCAATAACTGTGTTCTTAGCAGGGATCAGCAATGAATCATTTTTTCGCTGCTCATAAGTACTCATTTTGAGTATGAGTGAGTCAACAGTATTGAAATTCAACTACACTGATTCATTCGTACTCACTACAACATTGATTTATAAGTACAGGTTGCAATGAGTATGAGTACAACGTTGACATCAAACTCATAACATTCGAAATATATTTGATTCATACGCCTACTCATTCAAATTCATAAATTTAGAAAAATACTTATAATACTCATAAATGATTCGAGTGATTCGAATAATTCATCAAAATTTACAGACGTTTAGTTTAGTTGTTGTTGCATTTACAAAAAAAGAAGAAAGAAAAAGACAAAAACAGCAAGCAAAGCAAACACACAACCTTCTTGTGAGTATTGTTGTGTTCGTACGCGAATCATACTTATTTTCTGATTCTTGTAAATGTTGAGTAAAGAAGAGTCGAAATCAACAACATCATGCGTATTGTTAAGTATGAGTACGATGAGTACTTCAAACTTTGAATATGAATAGTTTGAGTATGATATTAAAATAAGTATGAATGCGTATCAGTATCAGAAATTATGAGTATGATTCGAATCTACTCATCTTTTTGAATACTCATTGTTGATCTCTGGTTCTTAGTCACATCATCGCCCCATTTTCCCTTCTGTTCCATACTAAGTTTTTAGTTTTTCTTTGTTTGTGCTGTTTTTTTTTTTTTGAAAAAATATTCATAATTTGCAATAACTCAACATATTTCATTTTCTTCATTAATTTTATGTTTCATGCTTTGATTTGTTATTATTGATTTTCGATGTTTTTGTACAGTTTTAACGATAAATTGCTTTAAAAAGGCAATAAAAAAATTTAAAAAGCTTATTTTATGCAAATAATACGCATATCAAAAAATTGAAAAAAAAGATAAAACAAATAAATAAAAATAATTTAAAAACCATAAAAAAAAACATTCTTTAAAACTAAAAATAAAACTTGTTCGGTCTTTTTTTTTGCTTTTCATCATACCAAGCAACAAACCATAAACCATATATCAAATCAAAATATTTAATAAAAACAGTGATCATGCTTTATGCTGTTTTTTCTTATTGGTTTTGCTTTTGTTTTTGTGTTTTTTGTGGAGTTCTTTCGAAGATGACTATCATAAGCATTGGCACCATAAAGCCTGTAGATGAAAGTGTCGCTATTGTTTAGTGGGGAATAATAATAATAATGATGATAATTATGATCACCATGATCATCATTATTGTCATTATGTAGTTAGACACGTTTTTAATTATTTTTTTTAATTTTTTGTTTTAATTCACTGTCATATTCAATTCTGTATTCAGGTTCTATAAAAATAAAAAATCAATATTTTTTAATCAAATTTTAAAGATACATAATTTAGAAATTTATTTAAAATCTATTGTTTTTAAATTGAAAACAATATGTCTTAAGACTGAAAGCATATCAATTTAAGTATGCATTTTAAGTAAAAGTAATATCAGAAAAAGTAAAAGTTGTCGAGCTATTTTAGCGTCATTTAATAATTTTTAATATATAGTTGCATTATTGGCATATCCATACATATACATATGTACATACGTGAACAATTGTAGCTACTTTCATAATCACATCACATGTATGAGAAACGAGTTATACAATATTTTCAAAATTAAAGTGATCCGTAATTCCGGGTTTAACAAGATTATTCCGTTTTCTAAAGCAGGTTCCCGTTTATGAATTTTTTAATTAATAAATTTATATTCTATTATTTTAAATATTCTTCTGAAAAGCATTCTTAGTTAATTTCATTAAAATATATTTCACTGCAATTCTTTTGAATAGTAAGTAACATAGTTTTTTTTTTTTTGAAGCTTCAAATATTAAGCGAAAAAGAAATTTCATTTATGGATATAATGACTTAGCTTAATATACCATACATATCTATGATCTTCGCCAATTGTAAAAGATAGTAGAAAGTAGTAGAAATCGAACCTCAAAGTTGAATTACCTAGCACGATCAACATAAAATCCAAATACTAAGTGTATGTAGTTTATAAAATAGATCTTTTAACTTAACATACCTACATTAAAAACCTTCAGTCAGGATTACGACTTAGCTTCTTAATTTTATACATGAGTGTCGGAACCTACAGTTTAAAGTCGACTCCGAACAACAGATTATTTTTGAGAAACTCTTTCATCGTAATTTTATTTATTCTCGGAGTTTTTGCCAGAAATCTGCTGAGGAGCATCCGCCGAAGAAATATTTTTTTCATATTTCGTTTTGTTGGAGATGACTGACCTGGCGTTCAAACCGTGACCTCACGCCTAATAGTCTAGTGGTTTCACACTATCATGTTGTTTATGCATGTGGCTATAGAGGAATGCGTTTTAAAAGTGAAGGTTTTGTGTTCATTTCAATGCTTTTTTGTGGTTTCTACTTTAGTTGACCTAGTGTCAACGTCACAAGAATTTTTCACCTTCAAATACATCGGGTGGCGATTACCACTGGCGCGTCATATTGCTGTACCTCGTTTTACACAAATGTAACATTTCACACCATGTGACGAAGAGCACTGTAAAACGTAGTACATGAATGCAGAATGTATTGGAATTAACTAAGGGTGCTGGCGAAGGCCCAATTCTCTAAAAAAGAATTGACGATGATGATGGTTTAGATTAGGTTAGCTGGCATACATACATACATAATTGATTATTACAACCCTTTAGTCAGTTATGTTGTGTGTGTTAATTTTATACATTAGTGGCGGGACCGAACGACAGAGTTTGGGAAACTTTTCATGGTAATTTTACTTCTTGTCAGAGTTTTTGCCAGAAATCTGCTGTGAGGAAGTCGTCGAAAAAATATGTTTTCATATTTCCTTTTGTTGGAGATATCTAACCTGGGGTTTGAATCGAGGCCTACTAGACTTCGGAACTTTTTATTGCAGTTTTTCGCATCTTCATGGCCATAGCAGGGATCCGACACATTTGGTTAGAGATAGACTCTTTCTTAGTCCTACAGCTCCAGCAGAAGTGATTCGACAGGATGCTAAGCCTGTCGGTATATAACATATATTTTACACATAACTTAATACAGTTTCTTTGATTTTTCGAATAGTAAAAAACAGAGAGCACCCCAAAACTCGGCTAACCTTTTTATCTGTCAAAAACAAACTGACAATTAAAAATGGCTGATATTGTGAACATATGTATATAACATACATTTGTACCAACATAACAAAAAAATGAGAAAATCGAACATACGTAACTCACGAAATTTGAAAGTAACGGTTATTTTTTTGATCACACCTTGTATATAGGTGACTTAAACAAGACTGCTTAATTCATTTCATTTCAGATAATTGAAATATCAATCCAGTTAAGATCTTTTGTAGTTTTAAATTTATTTTCTATCTTTTTTTTTTTTTTATTTCAATGTCTGTTTGTTAATATTGTCAGATAATTGAAATATCAATCCAGTTAAGATCTTTGGTAGTTTTAAATTTATTTTCTATCTTTTTTTTTTGATTTCAATGTCTGTTTGTTAATATTAAATTTAAAATGTTTTTTATTATTTTTATAAATTAATATTCCTTACTTCTATTTTTTACCGTTATTTCAGACAACCCCAAGGTCTCTTTCAGGATTTCAAATTTATACAAAATACTTAAAGACAACCAACAAAGATATCTTTTTGGATAACAGGTTAGTAATTAATTGTATATGCAAATTAGAAAACAAAAACAATATTCTCCACGAACAGGGATAAATTCAAGTAAAAGAATTATTTGACATTTAGAAAGAAAGAATTAAAAGACTGGCTTCATAAAGAGTATTTAAAATCTACTCTTATCCATTGTTTCTAATGGCCAATCTGTTATGTTTTTGGTTTTTTTTCCTAAAATTCATTTTTCTGTTTTGTTTATTAATTAATAGAAATAAAATTTAAAAAATTATTTTATAGATTATGAGTAGATTTTTTGCTTATGAATTTTTTTCTTTTTTTTTTGATTTTTAATTTTTATTTGACAATCAAAAAAATAATTCATATAACCGCTATTACTGATTGTGTTTTAGAGTGTCATTATCGCTTTTTATTTATTTATCTTTCATTTATTTTGCCATTCTAACTGTCGTTCCTTTAATTAATAACTTTGTTTTTTTTTTTGCGAAATATCAACGAACTTGTTTCTTGATTTAATAAAATAATTTGTATTTTTTTTATTTATTTATTAAATAAGTGATAAACAATTAACAATTTTCAAATTAAATCTACACTTTTTAATTAAAAAAAAACCGCCCGCTGTGCTTCGCTGTCTGATTATAGTTTCTTTCAATTAAACATAAATCAACAGCATTGAACATCAGATATTAATATTAATTGATTGTATATTCAATTTGCTTGGTTATGTGTGTATTGAGTATATTTTGAAGTGTTACATCCATTATTCCAATTCTGTTGGATTTGTATTCAAATTTGTGTGTAAACTTACATAAAATTTGTTCTGTAGCGCTATATGCCTAAGATCCTAACAGTAGTATGTACTTTCTTACATATTTATAAATATTTACTTTTCATGGGAGGTGCCACGCCCTCCGCGCAAAGATTCTATATGTACGTAGTACAAATTTTTACACTCAAATTTAGCGGATTGCATTATATGGCATCTTTTATTTTCTTCACTTTGTATGAGTGATATCGCATACGTAATTGGTGATTACAACCCTTCAGTAAGGATTGCAACCAAGGTGCTCACACCACCCAAGTTTTATGCATGAGTGGCGCGACCTACAGTTTAAAGTCGACTCCGAACTACAAAGTTTTGAGAACCTTTTCACGGCTATTTTAATTATTCTCAGAGATTTTGCTAAATAAATAGTTTTTCATATACTGTTGCGCCGCTCAATATTGTCTAACCCCGATTCAATGAAATTATAATAATCTCAAATTGAGACATTGTTTCGTTTGTCCATGAGCTGTGCATTGTGCTAACAATATTTTATTAGAATAAGATTAGATGTTAAAAAGGAGTTCGTTGTACAGGATCAACACCAGTTTACTCCAGACCATATTTTAGCCGTATTACCATCTGTGAATCGCTATTTAATTGCAATAAAATGCACACCCTTCTCACAGATAGTGCCTGGTGATAAAAAAAAGAACCACAAACGCAATCAGTTGTGCAAATTAGCCTATAAAAATCAGAATATGTCTGGTGATAATGGCTGTAATTATCTGCAACGAATTACTTCTTTACAACCTAAAGCTTGATCCGAAACTATACTGCTAACAATTTAACAAAATTGAGAAAGCAATCGCCCACAGCACCAACACAAAGTTTTATACGTAACTCTATAAAAAAAAATTAAGGCTCTATAGTTTAGTAAATAATGTGTTGGCTTATTAGACGAGAGCACATGGTTCATGGCCCTGGCTCGGAAATCTCCAACAAAACGAAATATGAAAAAATATTTCCTCTCTGCAGATTTCGGACAAAAAGTCAACTTTAAACTCTTAGGCCTGCTACTCATGTATTAAATTAACACACACAGCTAGGTCGTAATCCTGACTGAAGGGTTGTAGTGACCAAATTTTGTGTGGATGTATGTATGTAAGTCCTTAGGTAAGATATTTACATAAAATTATCCAAGGACAAGGAAGAATAAGAGAGTTAATGGTTATTAAAAGGCGAATGACGGCAAATTGTCTTTTTGGCATGTACTTTAAAACTTCACAATACAGCAGCAATATTCTCTTTTTGGTAAATTCAAATCGAGAGCAGCAACATTTGTACGAAAATGATCAATAACTTTACGAATTACTTGCTCACTAGGATTTATTCTTTTTTCTCTTTTTCTTTCAAAAATGTTCACAACTTGAAAGTGTCGTTACGTTTTACCAAAGCTTTTTGACTAGAAATGCCAACAAAGTTAACCATTATCAGGTATCGATGACTTGCCGCAGTTTGTTGAACAGAAATGCCAGAAAAGTTTAACATTCTCAGCTATTGATATCGATGGTTCTCATATATCCAAAAAACCAAATACCAACTGAATGCATGAGAGGGGCCATCCCTTAAGTAGAGGTTGAGTTTATAAAAAAATAAGAAAATAGATTGATTTGATTTTAATACAGACCCACATACAATTTAATACAAATTCTTTAAAAGGGTTCTTACTGCTAGTTTCATAGTTTAAAATGTGAAAATACACTCTACACCAAAATACTATTACAGGTTAAAAACGAAAAAGTTCGCCTTTGAATTCATTAAGTGACTCTGTCTCAAGGTTAAAGAGTTAATATAAATAATATTGAACTCTAACAATATAATCATCCTTCAAGGGGATTATTTTGAAGGTAAATTTCGTATATAAAATTAAAAAAATATTAATATTGTTTTATATTCTTCTGTTCTTTGATTATTTCCTTTTAATACAATACATTCTTGCAGACTGACATAATAAATCTTTTCATTTATCACTGACCTGGCCGACAACAAAGGTCAATAAAATTTAAATACTGCCCTTCTATCCTTTCAACAAAAAAAAAAAAAAAAAACAACAAAAAATTCCGAATGTTTTAAGTAAATCATATTAATTTCATAATTTATACCGGAAATACTTAAACAACAACACCTTTTAAAACAAAATTAACTGAACAATTTCAATCATTCTCTATAATTATTCTCACAATTTTTGAATATTTTCCATAAAGGACTTGATTATGTACAGTGCTAAATACAACAAAAGAAGAAATAAAATTCAAGAAATTTAAATACGAAATGAAAAACAAAAAATACTTCTTTTTATTTACGCACGTGATAATGATCGCATGGAGGTCAAAACGACCAGTTTTTTTTCTGTTTCTTAAACCAGTTCCACACAATTTCCATTATGTAATAATATCCCATGGATGCCAACAAAAACGCCACCAGTTTTCAACAGACTCTGTGGTGCTAAGCCAAAAAAAAAGTTCAGATGAATAAAAAGAAGAAACAAAAAAAAAACAAAAATTCAAAAATAAAACAAAACATTTTTAATTAACGAAGATTAATGGAAGTGTGAGTTTATTTACAAGGAGACCTCATAAACAGTCTGTCTGATGAGTTTCTTTGTAATTTTATTTTTGCAGTAGCACATCATTATCAATCCCAAGAGTATTTAATCAAGTTCAAGTAGCATTTTATTTGTAAAAATATTAGATTTTAATGTATGACGACAAGTCATTGAACTTCCTAAATTTTAAATTGTATACTAACTTCCTAAACTTTTTATTTCCTAAATGACTGACTTCAGCACCACTTTTTATAACAAAACAGACAAAAGAGCTCCATTATTTTTGCCTCCATTAAAGGTTAGAATGACACTACATACATATGTCTTTCTTATATAAAGGAAGAATCTTTCTTTTTCCTTTCGAGAAAATTATTTTCCTTAGTCATGAACACATGATCGTCAATCGATTTCAGTTACCAACTTTAAGGAAGTTACTTAAGAAATTTCTAACCAAGCTGCGATCTGCCATTGTGTTGAAAGAACACAAATTGTTTCCCTTTATCCTCAATGAAAGTCTGAATATGAGAGAGAACTCATAGTGTATGATTCCAATTTCATCATTCATTATCACGTTCGAAAACCACGGTTTTCCACTACCAATCATCGTCCGAGTTTGAAAAATTTTAGGATTTTAGGCTGGTATCCAGCCTGATGTTAAGAGTGTTATGGTTAGAGGACGTGTACTTGTCAACTGTGACAAGTACAGTACCCGGAGGTCGAACTGACCCATTGTACAATAAGAGTGTTATACTTCATTGCAAAGTCTTGCAGGTACATAACAAAACCGGTTAATTAGAGCATGTCAGCTCTGAAGTATCACTTCACCACAAAAGACCATTGAATGTGCTCCCTGCTGACCTCTTCTTGTGTGAGGCCAAGATCACATTAAATTGGTAGCCGCCTTAGTAAGCACAACTTACTACACGGACTAGTTATAATACTGATTTTACATTTTCGGTCACAAAATTATTACTTCTAGTTGCCATTATCCCGATAGTTTTATGAAGGTATGAATTCCGTTAAAATCACCCTTCGCTAGACACTTTCTGTCATTAAATTAAGGGCGCCCATTAATTTTTCTTCTTAGATTTCCAAGCGTCAGACAACAATAGGGAAGCCATTCTATAATATCTTCTGCTCAACTTCTAAAGCAGTTATTGTGAGCTATGCCCAGTCTCGAGGCGTGTGCACACGGAAGCTAGCGTTCCTTTTTACTTGCTATGAAGTCCCTATAATAGAACCTGGTCAGGTTTAACGTTTTGTTTTACATATATGCAATGAAGTTTGTCTAAGACCATTTCTCCTCCATAGATGACTGCCGATCTCATGTAAGAATTTAATTGAATTTGCCGCTGTAAAAGCCTTTGCAATGGCGTCGGCGTTGTTGTTACCTTCACTGTTCTCGTGGCCAGGAACCCATGTGACACCCACTGTCCTTAGGCAATCTTAGATGTGGTGCAGACTATCTAGGTATATAATGTCCTCTTCTACAATAATCGAGTAGTGCAATACAGATTCCACAAATGCTTTTCCATGTCCTGGATCCATCTGTGAATACTTGGGTGACATTTTCTTGAAGATGCAACCCGTTACCATGAAAGAGTCTATCAAGTATCTTCGTTGTAAAATCGGGATGAATAGTGGGTTCAGATATCGTGTAGTCAATACGAATATGATAGTATGACCATAGCTGCTATATGAGACCAATAAAAAGATTTTGTTTTCATATCCAGCCTTTTCAAATGGTTCCCAACAATTTTTTTTATCAATATTCCGCTCATGGCTAATCGAAATAAAACGTATTTAACCCCTGAACTCGCAGTAGTCTAGTAAGTAGTATGTTGACTTATTAGACGTAAGGATACGGTTCAAACACCAGATCAGACAACTCCAACTAAATGAAATACGAAAAATATTTCTTTGGCGACTTTCTCTTCCTTCGGCAGATATCTGGCAAAAACTTTGAGAGTAAAGAAATTTACCATGAAAAGTTTCTCTAAAATCTGTCGTTCGAAGTCGACATAACAATATAGGTCCCACCACTCATGTATAAAATTAACACACACAACGGAAGTAATGTGAGAAGCTCGGTTGTAATCCTGACTGAATGGTTGTTATGACCAATAGGTTATACCCAAAATTTTTATTATTTTATTAGGCTCATATAGAAGACATACGATTCTATGTGAGCCTAATAAATAAAACTTATGCTCTAAACGATCTTTCAAAATATCAAAAGATGCACGTGTATCCAAATCGAACTTTATTATGGTCATTATTTCATCTGCATTCCAGAATGTGGTATTTATTTAAACATCAGCATTAACGTAACGCCATCGATAACACCAAAATTGGATACGAACAGGAGTCCCAATATCAGACGGCTTCTGTTTTTCTTTATTTTCTCTTTCTTAATCTAAACTCCTCTATCCCTTCTTGCAACAGAAAACATCCGAATAATAATGTGAAAAACATAAAATGTGTGCCAAAAATAAAATATGTTTGTGAGTTTCGCAGACGTTGATACGTACGCTTCGAATATATGTATGTATGTTTAGAGTTTCTACTGCATGGCATTTTGTTCATAATTTTAAATTTTCTGCTTTCGATAAAATGCAAAGTATTTGCAACAGACTAAACTAAAGAGAGCTTTCGACTGGGTGTAACCTAGGCACCTCTCGTTAATTTTATTATTTTCACTTTTGTTTTTCGGTCTTTATTTTAAATTAGCATTTCCTATTAAAGACAAAATGAAGTGTGCGCATTTATTTATTAAAATATTTTTATTATTTATTTATAATGCGAATACCAAATAATTTTCAAGTTTAACCTTATAAAGTAAAACAAAAATAGAAAGAGCTACAGCCATGACTGCCAAGTAAGGGCAATATTCGTGTTAGTATTTCTTAAAGAATTTCGTACGACATGCTAATAAAATGAAAAAAAATTTAATAAAGTTGTCAGCCAACGCTGCTTCGTAAGTATGGCATTAAACTTGTCTCTTATACCGCAATTTATATCAAAAAGCTTAAGGAAACCAAACAAAAAGAATTAGTATAACAGATCAGGTCACCTACAAAATGCTTCAAATGACTATTTGTCACGTCAACTTTAATTTCGTAAATTGAAAAAATAAAATTATTTATAATTTGTTTTGCGTTTTTGTTTCGTTTGTTTTCAAAGATTTTCTTCCGTTTTTCTATTATATTTTTTTTGGGATTTTAACATTTCCGGTTTAGAGATGAAACTATTTAAAATTCATTTAAATAAAATGGAAATTCATATAAAAATGAATTATTAACATTTAGATTTATTTATTTTTGTTCTTAATAGTACCAAGCAACCCATATTTTAAATCTCATTAGTTCCGTATCTTCTTGTTTTTTCAAGATATATTCGAAATTTATTTAAATTCGGTTTCTCTACTCATTTAGTTTTAGTTGCCTTTTATTTGATTTATTTTTTCATTTATTTTTTCATTTATTTTTTCATTTTTGTTAATGCAGATAGATACATATTTGAAAAATATGTGCGTGTTAATTTCTTCTAATGGCTTCTGTCAGCATGCCAACCGGAAGATCTTCTGTTTCAATTCGCCAAAAAAAAAAAAAAAAAAAAAAAAAAAAACTTTGAATGCATACCTCTCAACTGTAATTCAGTTCGGTTTCAGTTCGGTAGTACCTAAGAAACTCTGTTGATTTTAATTCTAATTATGTTTTGTTTTAATACATTTAATTAAAAATAAAGCCATAATGAGATAAGATTTATACCTTCCATGCGGGCCACTTTTAAATTTTTAATTTCTCATAAAGCCTTGGTATTTACAACCTAAATTTCTAGTGATTGTGATTGTGATTTTATATTTCTTTAAGTGAAGTTCTTTAAAGCTTAGTTAATAGTTTATAAAGTCATACAAAATTTTAATCAAACAAAGTAAAAATGCTTTAGAAAGGTGATGATTCTTGACTTGAAATCAATTTTCCATTATATAAGTCCTCCATACAGTTAAGATCTGTCCCCAAAAGGAAATATGTCGACTAGTGTGATAATGTACTTTCCTAAGGATATGCCCCAAAAATTCTTCACGAAACCAGAATTTGAAAGCTTAGGGCCTCGATGACATATACTATACATATACATTCTAGATAAAGTATTCATTCAAACGTTTAAAACATTAAAATAAATTTCGCTATGCAACCTGGGTTAAAACTCTGAGAGTAGTAGGTAGTGTGTTCGCTTTTTAGACGTAAACCCCAGGTTCGAGCACCAGGCCAGACATCAAAACGGAATATGAAAAAAAATATTTCCTTCGGCGACTTCCTCTCAGCAGATTTCTGGCAAAAACTCTGAGAGTAGGTAAACCTGCCATGAAAAAGTTTCTCAAAAAAATTCTGTCGTTCGGAGTCGACGTTAAACTGTAGGTCCCGCCACTCACGTATAAAATTAACACACGCAACATAAGTGGTGTAATCCTGACTGAAGGGTTGTAATGGCTAATTATGTATGTATGTATATGTAACCTGGCTTACATTAATTGGTCCCTCCTTTTTCTATACATTCAGCTGTTTCTTATTCGCATTCATAATATATTGACATTGGCTGGTGGTAGTATTCCGAGTTTTAATGATTTTTTGCTCCATGTTAGACAACAACTGTATCCGTCCCTTCTAAGCTTTATGATCGTATCAACCATCGAACAGCCTTTCTGCTGCATAAATAACCATGGGACCATTAGAAGTAACAACTACATTAAAAGTGAGACACCCACAAAAGACATCCACATACCCCAGTGCAGGCGAACACAAACATTTTCCGGACTTTACTTACAGCGACTCTGTAATTAAATTTGAGGCGAATCACTCTAGCTTCCCTCATAAAGGGGACATTTGTGATGCAAGTTTTTCTGTTACGAAAACCAAACTTGTTCACTACCTTTGCTGTGGGAAAAATTACCATGCCTGAGTATTCCTCTGCTGGCGTCAACACATGGACTAACATATCAACAACGCTGGTTTCAATTCGAGATTTAAGGAGAGTCTAACGTAAGCGCCCAGAGAGCACATCCTGTAAATTAAAAGTTGTTAGAACTAGTCCTACTAAAATTATTTCTCAAAATCATCAATATTTGCCTTGTTGTTACATGGAGCGTACAGCCATCTCTAATCAGGTCAGATATTTTAACGATATCTTACATTCGTGATAGAATACTAAGAATCCAATACCCTCCGTTGACTGAAGGTTATGGTCACGATGCAGTCATTATTCTTAAAGAACAAAAGCTGCCATTAACAAGAGTCCCCGATGGCATGGTCAGTTATGACTTCTAAGCTGTCACATTTAATGTGCAGCAGACTAACGGCTATGTGACCCTACAACTTCAGTCCAGGTAGCAGATGCCGCAAGAACTGTCATCTGCCAGTTCTAACCCAAGAGTACATGTACATGTAATGATGACAGCCTTCGGTGTTGAAGTGAATTACGGCCTAGCTTCTCACACCACTCATATTGTGTGCCTTAATTTTATACTTGAGTGGCGGGACCTACAGTTTAACGTCGACTCCGAACGAAAGATTTTTGAGAAACTTTTTCATGGCAGGTTTATTTACTCTCAGAGTTTTTGACAGAAATCTGCTGAGAGCAAGTCACTGAAGAAATATTTTTCTTTTCATATTTCATTTTGATGTCTGGCATGGGGCTCGAACCCTGGCTTTACGTCTAATAAGCGAACACACTACCTACTAGACCACGGCGACTACCTATAAACAATATACTTAGCAAAAACAAGCTCAAATCATCCCACTGAAAAGGGTTAAAAGAAAAAACAAAACCGAAAACTGTATGAAAAATTCAATCAATTAATTTCATTGATTGTCTTATTAATTTCATTGATTTTCATGACATAGCTCGTCGTAATAAAATATCTGCCCGTTGCTACTAAGTTTTTTCAATGTCAATGCTCTTCCTACTCCTCATTCTTTTGCATTTTAACAATTCATACGATATGATTAGCGATATGATTTTCTATCGTTTACTTTTAAATTAAATTAAAAAAATAAATTTTACATAATTAAACTATTTTTATGCTGCTAAAATATGCTGGGAAAAACCATTTCCTGTTTATGGCAACTTTGTTGTTTTTTTTTATGGACACACACATCTTATGCTAATTACCAATTTGACAAGAATCGATCTTAATTTAAATAATTATGTTTTAAATTTTAAACATTTTCAAGTTATTTTTAATTTTCAATTTTATTTTTTTCCGATTTCTTTTTCTATTGGCGAACGTTTAATTTCATAGATTCGAATCGGTAATTTAATTCGCTAAAACTAAAACCAGAAAAAAATAAAAAAAAAGAGTTTAAAAGCGATTTTATTAATTTGAAAGACATGACCAAAAACCGGTATAGTTTTAAACAACAGGCAATAACTTTTCAGATGATATTCTTTAAAAACAAAAAATATTTTTTTGTTTATGTTTTTTCGCTGATACCAAGTCAGAGACACAAAATTGTTGATTTAAAACAACATCTTCAAGGTCGACGCAACAGCAACATTTTATACAATACTAATGGAGGGAGAGACCTACCCAAAAAAAAAGTTAAAAATAAAATCAAATAAAATTAATATATCGTATGCACAATAAAAACAATTAAACGATATGAGATCGTAGTGAAACAATTAAACAATAAATTAAAATTATAAAACAAATTTGCCAAAAAAAAAACAAATCTTTGCTTTAAATAATTTATTATTTTCGATCAAATAGCGAATAAATCTGAAGCTTTAAAGCACACAATACGAGTAACTGTTTCAAAGTTTTTGCTCACAATAACCAAAAGATCAAAGACCCGATTGACAGTGGAGACTGCATAATTTCGCTGCTCTTTTTTACTCTTGCAATAAAAAAATTCCCACGTTAAGGTGAATAAACAAAATATTTTTATTTTTTTTTTCTTTTCTTTAAATTAGGTAAAGAGTACAAGTACATTTAATGAATAAAAGCAAATAATTTATACAAACCAAATTTCTTTGTTTAAAGCACCATCTTGTTGACGACTAATTGCACTAATTGTGCCATCCTCGTACCATTATTAACACTTTACATACATATGTATAGAAAAAGTTCAATTAATAATTTAAACATTTTTAATGTTTAGAAAAAAGTAAAATAAGGCAAACATTTCAAATTTATACAGTCATAAACAATCGTTTGACCGCATTTAATTTGTTGTTATTAGTTGGTTTTCTTTTCTTACTTTCCTTTGTTGTTGTAATTAATACATAAAACAATAACAATTATTATTCCAAAGGTATTTTAATGATAAATATGTCTGGATTGGTGAACTTGAGGATGTTTTTCTGTAAGACATTCGTTTGACCGCAATTACCAAAAAGCTCAATAGCTTGTGGAATACGATGTGCAAACCAGAGATCAGCAATTAGTATTCAAAAAGATGAGTAGATTCGAATCATACTCATAATTTCTGATACTTATGCGCATTCATACTAATTGTAATATCATACTCATACTACTCATATTCAAAGTTTGAAGTACTCATCATACTCATACTTAACAATACGCATGATGTTGTTGATTTTGACTATCATTTACTCAACACGAATCAGAAAATAAGTATGATTCGCATACGAACACTACAATACTCACTAGAAGGTTGTGTGTTTGTTTTGCTTGCTGTTTTTGTCTTTTTCTTTCTTCTTTTTTTGTAAATGCAACAACAACTAAGATTGTAAATATTGATGAATGATTCGAATCACTCGAATCATTTATGAGTATTATAAGTATTTTTCAAAATTTATGAATTTAAATGAATATTTCGAATATTATGAGTTTGATGTCAACGTTGTACTCATACTCATTGCAACCTTTACTTATAAATCAATACTTTACTTGAATTTCAATACTGTTGACTCACTCATACTCAAAATTTCACTTATTTACTTATGAGTAGCGAAAAACGATTCATTGCTGATCTCTGGTGCAAACAAGTGTTTTCTTTAACTTTTTCATTTGAATTGAAAATTTGGGTGGGCCCCAAAGCTATTAGCTATTAAGACCCTATTAAGGTCTTCTCTATTAAGAGAACAATGCTTCAAATGTGATTGAAAAGGTCAATAAGAGGCATTGATTAGTCAACGTAGCATATGAAAACCTTCGTTGCAAATAAGATTCGTTGAAAAAAAGATATTGTCGTAGAAAGTGCAAATCGTTTACAAGTTGCTGACCAACAAGGCTAAAGTTTTTAAGATACAAAGAAATTTTATCGAAATCTTGATAATGATATTAAAACTGCGAGTTCGGGCAATGCTAATAAGGATCTTTAATGGATCTTGAAAATTCTTTGCTCATAACGAAAAACATTAAAATTCCTATAAGGAATGGCAAATTTAAATCAAATTTGTTTACAAGCCCCTTTTAAAAATGCCGCTAATCGGGTACAGGTGCTCATTAACACGGTTGGTGGTCAAAAAACTGTTTTTAAGTCTAAAACCATAATATTTCATTAAACCGGAATGTATAATTCCAGCTAGAAAAAATTTGTTTAACCTGAAAAGATTTCTTTCGCAATGTTATAATAAATTATAAGTATTGTCAAGCGGATTGTAAATCGAAAATCTCAAAAAAAAAATATTTTTTTAGGTGCGGTTTTTAAAACTGTAATTAACACAATTAAGAAAAAAAAAACAAAAAAAAGTAGGCTACATACATGTATACACACATTGTCAAGAAACCTGATCAATAAATTTGTTTTTTTTTTATCGAAAAAAAAAATTAATTACAATTCAAAAATATTTAAAGCGAATTAAACAAAAAGTAATATTTATAGAGAGTTTGCATTGTCAAAATGAAATTTTTATTTATATTTGTGTTCTCATTGTTATTTTTAATATAATTTTATAGCATCTTTTAAACTAGTTTAAGGAACTGAGAGCAATTTCTAGATGCATATCAGGTTTACCTCGAAAGTAATCAATATTCTTCTAATTCCTCATAAAAAATATTAAAAATAGGAGGAAAAAAAACAAGGCACAAAACAAAAATATACACTCGTTAAATAAAAATTTAAAACAGTTAAAATCATAATGAAATAATAATAATAATATATGTATACAGTAGAGCTGGTAATTATTCAAACAAAATTTTAAGGATGATGCAATATTTAGGTCAGCGTAGTCTAGTAGGTAGTGTGTTCGCTTATTAGACGTAAATCGAAATATGAAAAAAAAATATTTCTTCGGCGACTTCCTCTCAGCAGATTTCTGGCAAAAACTCTGAGAATAAATAAACCTGCCATGAAAAAGTTTCTCAAAATCTGTCGTTCAGAGTCGACGTTAAATTGTAGGTCCCGCCACTCAAGTCTAAAATTAGGACACACAACATCAGTGGTGTGAGAAGCTAGGCCGTAATCCTGACTGAAGGGTTGTAATGGCCAATTATGTATGATCACATGAGTGATGGATGCTTCCGGACTACAAATTCCAAAATTTCTTCATACCAATTTTATTCACTCTCTTGAGTTTTTGCCAAAAGACTGCTGACAAGAAGTTGCCGAAAATTTTTTTTTGCATAATTGGTTTTGTTTGAGATATGTGAGCTGGGATTCGAATCACGGACTCTCTTCTAATAAGCCAGCACCCGACCTACCACTCAGACCGCCAATATCAATACATGACAGTTCATCCAGATCCTCTACATAGTAGGCACCCAGGTGTCCCTTTCTCCTGTGACCATGTGCCGGGCATGTACACAGTAGGTGAAGACGACGTCTTGTGATGTATTAAAAACCAGTCCACAATAATGCGCGGAAAATATAGTGGAAAATAGCATGGCAGGAAGTATTGTGACGATAATATCGGGTAAGCTCGATATCCAACATTTTGAGAAACACATTATACCAGGCATAACTCATCTTAGAGGAGTGGACAGGTAGAAAATAAGGATCTGTGTACAAACAGACTTTCTATGGAAAGCATGGTTGCTGAGGGCACAACAGGCCTACTTGATGTCTTAGATGTGTGGCTATCTACCGATTTATCAGCAGAGACCTTCTCAAAGAATTTTTGAAAGTAATACTATGTTCAGACATGCACTTTTATTGCGTAAACCGCAATAAACGCCATTATTGAGCTGAATATTTCATATAGTTTCAATTAATTATTGCGCAATAGGTACGCAAATTGTTGTAATATTGAGTAAAACTTAAAATACAGCACTGTCATAAGAACGTTCAGTGAGCATATTACAATAATCCGAACACTTTCTGTTGATATTTGACAACTCAAAGGTCAACAACGGCAACCAAAAAAAAAAAAAAAAACAAAAAAATAACAAAACAAATCAAAAACAATGATGTTGAAACAACCAGCTGTTTTGTTTACCAGCTGTCAACTGAATATTGCTCATATTATGTCTGAACACTTAAAGTATTGTTCTCAAATAACCGAATATTGACTCAATAAAAGTGCATTTCTGAACATAGTATAAATAATTACGATAGGTAGGAATTAGATTTAAATTATGCAACGACACTACGAATCCGATATTCACAAGAGGCTAGATTGCATCAATTGTCAAGGTAGTCTTTCCGGAGACATATGAATTTTTCATCGGCATCTTTAAAGGCTGTCAGCTGTTGCCTTATAGTATCCAGAGCTATGGAATCATGATGCGTTTTTACTTCTGACTCCAAGCGTCATAAAACACAGTAGCTCCAATCACATTAGGAAATCGTTTAAAAATACATTTGCTGTATACAAATTTTAAAAGTTTAATGCTTTATTACTAAAAATTATATCGATTAAGCGGCTTGAGATCGAAACCTGCCACTGAAATAGACATATGAGATAAAGCTCAATAATTTAATAATACAGTTCGCTCGAATCATTGTGTAGTTCTTGTGATTCTATAAAACAGACATAATAAGTCCTTTAAGAAAACCTAGAGTACCAGAACTGTCTCCTCTTCCTATACACGTGTACGGCTTATATGGAAGCTTATATGGAAGAACTATGAATCTTTACATAATATTTTCAGAAGCTTTATTATATTATTAAAGTCGTCGTAGTCTAGTAGGCAGTGTGTTGGCTTATTAGACGTAAGGCCCGATTTCAAACCCCAGGTCAGACATCAAAATGAAATATGAAAAAAAATATATTTCTTCGGCGATTTATTCTCTCAGCAGATTTCTGGCAAAAACTCTGAGAGTAAAAAACATTGCCATGAATAGTTTCTCAAAAATCTGTCGTTCGGAGTCGACTTTAAACTGTATGTCCCGCTACTCACGTATAAAATTAACGCACTGAACATGTGGTGTGAGAAGCTGGGCCATAATTCTGACTGAAGGGTTGCAATGGCCAATTATGTATGTTATTATTTTATCAAAAAAAAAAAAAAACAAACAAATTTGTACTCTTTATTTCCTATCACATTGTTAGAATTAATTTTTTTTTTCAATTAATATCATGTGTTTGTCTTGTGTTATTTTTATTTTTTTGTTTTTTCAAACCTTTAGCTAATTAATGACTGTTTAAACTCGTTCAAATAATAAATTAATGATCATTACGACCAGATCATTCGATGACATCGGTAACTATTTTTTAACGTTTTGCTCAGCCACTGACTGCTCACTTCATTGGTTCTTTGGAATTGATATCAATGCCTAGCATCTTAGTACGTAGACCGAAAGCAATAGTTAACGAACATTGTTAATTCATTCATAAATTCGTTAGCTTGAAGATTATGCTATGCACCATTCATTTTTGCTACAAATCCATAATTATGCGTTCAATTTTTTATATTCAAATTCACGATTCCATCAGTCAATAATAACAATGAATTATGATATGAATGGTTGGATTATTTCATATCTATGTCTGGTTTTGTTTTTTCAATTTCCCCTTTCAATGTTTATTTTATCGTTTTGCCTGTTTTGCTGTTCAAGTTAAATCAATAAATCGATCGATATCTTTCTAATTAATATTAATTTTATTTCGTACGTAAACTGTTTTTGCTTTTTAGCCGTGTATTAATGATTGTAAATAAATTTTTAATTTTCTAATGGCCTTAAATTAAAATAAATCAATGATTTAAAAAAAATATTGTGTATTTTGCAAGAATTAAAATTAAAATTGAAATACATACAACCCTTTTTTTGCATTTTTATAGGTTTTTTTCGCTTACTGATTTAATCTGGGTTAATTTGTTTCTCAGCCTATTTAAACATAAATTTTTCGAAAATAGTAGGTAGTGTGTTGGCTTATTAGACGTAAGGCCATGATTCAAACATCAGGTCAGACTTCAAAACGAATTTGAAAAATATTTCTTCGGCGACTTCCTCTCAGCAGATTTCTGGCAAAAACTCTGAGATTAAATAAAATTGCCATGTAAAAGTTTCTTAAAATTTTGTCGCTCGGAGTTGACGTTAAACTGTAGGTCCCGCCACTCATGTATGAAATTAACACACACAACATAAGTGGTGTAAGGATCTAGGTCGTAATCCTGACTGAAGAGTTGTAATGACCAATTATGTATATATGTATGTATGTATCTGGAGTCGCCATAGTCTAGTAGGTAGTGTGTTGGCTTATTTATTATTTTAAACTTACATATTTCGAATGTTATCAGTCTGATGTCAACGTTGTACTCATACTCATTGCAACCTGTACTTATAAATCAATGTTATAGTGAGTACGAATGAATCAGCGTAGTTGAATTTCAATACTGTTGACACACTCATATTCAAAATTTCAAAATTCTAGTGAATATTGTAGTGTTCGTACGCGAATCATACTTATTTTGTGATTCTTGTAAATGTTGAGTAAAGGAGAGTCGAAATCAACAACATCATGCGTATTGTTAAGTATGAGTACGAGAGTACTTTAAACTTTAAATATTAGTATGATATTAAAATAAGTATGAATGCGTTTAAGTATTAGAAATTATGAGTATAATTCGAATCTACTCATCTTTTTGAATGCTCATTGCTGATCTCTGATATAAGTGACACCCAAAAAGGGCTTAATCGCTAATCTAAAGCAAGAGAGATATTCTGATAGAGTGATTGATAGAACAATAATGCGTTCTCCAAGAGTGATACAAAATTGTCTAAAGGTTGATAAAAAGTATAGAATTAAAGCTCGAACGAAAAGAAATTCCAAAAGAAGAAATCGGCCGAGAGAACATATTCGGCATGACGGCACGAGGAATTGTTTAACATATCGAGAAAGAAGACCTATAGCCTTTATGTTAAATGCCATCCCCGTCCATTATATGTAAAAAATGTGAAGTCTAAGCCATCTTTAGCTAAGGTTCACAGTGAGAGACGTCATGGATTTGCCTAAACCCACATGTCATAGTCCGATGAATGGTCCAAACTTCACCTGGAACATAAATACACAATCCAGCACAACTAAAGTGTCAATTGTTTTTTATTGTTGTAAGAGAGCAATGGGCTTAAACTAGCGTATCAACTCTAAAACTCTATTTATACTGCCTGTACGTCTTTATAATCAAATGAACTCTATTGTAATTGCTGGTTGAATTTAGAGATAAGTTATTACCAAATCCGGTTTGATAATATTTGAAAATGGTGGAAATCATGGTAAGAGATCTACTTAGAACTACATCATCTAAGACAATGTCTTCTGCTGCCACCATACTGGTTTGCTAAATAAGTGGCTGCCTAAGGAGAAATCAAGTATGTATAGCAGCTACAGTCATGCCAAAATCTTAGGTATACTTGATGTACGTATCAACTAGACAATAAATGAAGCCGCTTTGATCCTGATTTTACAATAAAGACACCGAATAGATTCTTCAAGACGATACAATCCAAGTATTCACCGACGAATCCAGATCACGGGACAAGTTCAAATGTGAAAACCTTTCGGAATAATTGAAACTTTTATTGTGCCATGCACTACCCAATTACTGTAGTACTATTTAAGATGAAATAACGGCTATGAATATTTCCGCTATGCGAAAATATATCGATTGGAGATATACTCATATTTACTGACAATAAAACGGGCATTAAATCCCTCAAGGTTGTGCAAGAATATCGGGTACATTCGATAGTTATCGCTCTGAACACAAAGACGCTGAAAGTAACACAGCACAGCAACGTACTTTCAAAAGTTAATAATACAACATTGGAACATTGAATTGAATTCATACATGAGATTGATATTACCCTACAGAGCGGCATATATATAAATGAGCCCACAAAAACTTCATTCATTTGCAAAAGAAAAATTGAATAATGAACCTATTTGTAGAGAGACCAGACAGATCTGGCCCGATATGGGTAAATGTTCATATTAGGAACTTTACATACATACATACATAATTGGTCATTACAACCCTTCAGTCAGGATTACGACCTAGCTTCTCACACCACTTATGTTGTGTGCGGTAATTGTGTGTATATGAGTGGCCTTAAAGCAGTTATAATGGAATACTAGTCACTAGGTGCACAAGTTAAATAACTGGGAATGCCTAATAAAGTCTTCAATAGAAGTTTTAATGACGAGGCAGAAAGGAAAACCGCAAATCATTTTCTCCGTCATTGGACGGTGCTTGAAAACCTAAGGAGTTTTGAGCATTCAGATTTTATTTACAGACCGTGTCTAGTCAAAAGGGATTTGAATAATATTCGCAGGTGAGCCACACCTCTATGGACCGAGCGATGCCAAACAGGAATAGGTAATGTCGGTGTTTGC
The DNA here is from genome assembly GCA_930367235.1 of Sarcophaga rosellei. Taxonomy (NCBI): domain Eukaryota; kingdom Metazoa; phylum Arthropoda; class Insecta; order Diptera; family Sarcophagidae; genus Sarcophaga; species Sarcophaga rosellei. The sequence goes on from OV884020.1 coordinate 51,722,638, forward strand.
AGCGCTAATATTGAATCCTTTCTTTGTTGAAAATCCATCGCTTATCTGTATTATTAAACATTTTGATGAATTCAAGTCTAAACGTCTTTCGACTATTTGACGGCGTATTATCTTAAAGATAATCCAAAAGGGTAATTTGTTGCATGTTGAGTGCAACGTATTGCGTATTATCATTCTCTATAAAAATATACGTATGTATTTTTGCATGATTAACTCAATGAATTAGAGCTCAGCTAAGTGAAATCCCCTTGACTACAAAACCAGAAGATTTATGTTATTTTAAAGAAATTTTTATTTTTTAAATTCTATGTACTCTTCTTATCATTATCATTTTCGCTTTTATCTTTCAACGTATACAACTCGATTTTACTGTCCAAAAATCTAAAATCATTCAATATAGACAAATAATTGCTAAAGCCAGCTATAGACATAAAACGTTGAGGTTCCATTTGCCATACAGCGGAATAAACTGCAGTATTTTCAGTCTTAATGTCGGCTCTTAGAGTGCCATTCATGGCATAGAATTGAGCATTTGTATGTTCTCCACCAGCAAAAATCATATCCTCAACAAAATCACACACATGTACTTTGCCTGGGAATGGAAATTCATTTGTACATTCCATAGTCCGCAAGTGCCAGAGAGATAATTTAGGACCACCACCACATATCAACCAATCTTCATTTACGGCTACAGCACCCAGCCATTTACCCATTTCGGGACGATTTAAATTTTCCTTTTTATATGGTTCTATGCAGCCAACACTTTGTTTCTCATTAGATACCCAAAAACGTAATGAGCCATCTTCCGAGGCGGAATAAAGTTTATTGGTACCATAACCACAAACACTATGGATATAGTCATCATGACCTCTGAAATCCCGAACTATGCGGCCATCCTCCAAGCTAAGTTCATAAACAACATTGTCTCCACAGCCGACATAGAGAAGATCCGAGTCTGGCCTCAGCCACATATAATTAACATCGGGCACTTCAATTGCATCTGACTCAATGGGTATTTTTATTTCCCAAGCTTTTTTGTTAACTAATTCACCCTTTTCCTCCAACCATTTCAGACCATAAACCACACCAATCGATCCGACTATTACGAAGTCACGATGAAAACACAAACAATTAATTTCCACATCTTCGCCTTGGCCATAAATTTTAATAGGTTCCAAGGGTTCCTCAGGGTTCTCTAAATCCTGTAGTCTAAAATATGGGCGATTAATTAAAGATTTTAATTTATAATTTACAATTAATTCTCCATACCTCTGCACAAATATATCGCCATCTCTGTTGCCGGCAAATAAGAATTTGCCTGAACTGGATATGGTTTGGGCTAAAACACAGTTATAATAACGTTTTATTTTATAATCTATTAAAGGATCACGTAAGGGAGCAAGAGGGGACATGTTTATTAAGTTTTTTTTTATAATAACTTATTAAGCACTTAAATTATGGGATGTAAACAGACTGATAATATGGCCTTTATTTTGGAAATTTTAATTCACATTGAATTGATAGCATTGCATTTTAAGCTGCCAGATCTACTCAGATTGTTAGAACTATATTGCATTGCCCACTAAATATACATAATTGGACAGGATTACGACCTAGCTTCTCACACCATTGATTCCGAAAGACAGGTTTTTTTTTGAGAAAAATTTGGCAATTTTGTTTACTCTCAGAGTCTTTGCCAGAAATCTGCTGAGAGGAAGTCGCCAAAGAAATAAAGCGCTAAACGAAACAGCGTTAAACGAGGCAACAAATAAATAAACTGTGATGCAAGAACCCTGCGTTCGTACTGTGATCGCGACTTCGGAAAATACAGTTGAAATCTTTATTCTGGAGAGACTAACAAAAGAGCGTAGTATGCACCGTAGCTATCAATACAAGAATACCACTTCCGGGTAATATTGAAACAGCGTTAAACGGGGCATCGTGAAGCGGGTCTTACTGTATTACTTAAAATTATTGAATCGGAATTCGAAAAAACTATTAATTATTTTGGAAAAATTTGAATGTCTAAAGTAATGGAATTAAAATATGTGATTTCGACAGGCTGGAATCGGAAAGACTTATTTTATTTCCGTTTAAAAATAAATTAAAATGAATCATAAAGGCGAACTTAGTAACAATTAGTTCCGATAAGAGTGAAACTATTTTGCATTTTTGGTCCAAACCAGTTGCAGATTAAAAACCACTAACAAATCATTACTAGTTTTACAAAGAATTAAAATTCCGAAAAGTGTCGTGCAGACTTTGTTAACTAAAATTGGGGATAGTCACTATGTTTTATGTTATTTTAGAACAATTTTTTGTTTTAAATGTATGTATTGAACAATTAAATGATATTTTTTCCCAATAAGAAGTAGATGATTATGTACATTTTACCTAAAATAATGAAAAATTCGCTATATTTTCTGAATGCTCTTATTGCATATAGTTGGCAATTCAATTTGTCTACTTCTACGAAATAACTTGGCATCACTATTTTATTTTTGACATTGCATTACCAATTGATACTATCAACAAATATTTTTGTAATATCGCGCAATTTAGTGTGAAAAAAATCTATAAATTTAAAAGAAGCGTAAAAAATTCATATAAATATAAACAATAAATGAAAAACAAGAAATAAAATGATAGAAAATGTAATGATTGTAAAATTTTTGTTTATTTTCCAAACTAAATATTATTTTTTTGTTGTTTCTTAAGGTGCCATATGCAACAATGTTTCTGGAAATTAATAGCCGACGCTTGCCTTTGGAACCGGGGCAATTATATTTGTTGGGTAAAGAAACAAATGTTAACAATAAATTTGATAATAAATATTTTATACATTTAGAGGATAAGGTAAGCCTAACACTTTGAATAAAGCTATAGTTTTTAATTGATTTTTGTTTGCTAACAGGATGAGGTTAATCGAAGGCATTGCGTTATAGATGTTGGTCACAGTGATAATATTTACATTTACGATTTATTCAGTTCCCAAGGTACTTTTCTTAATAATCGTTTAATAAAAAGTCTGGAAAAGGTACGCTTAAAAAATGGTGATGTCATAAAAGTAGGCCAACAGGAGATCAAATTTTACTATCAACAACCGGACGGGGTGAGTTATTTTTATTTTTTAGTTTATGAATAGTTATATAAATAATATAAAACGAAATCCATTATGGCAACATATAACATAATTATCATAATCTTACTCAGATCGAATATGCATCGCGTCTGTGTTAAGTTACCATTTACGCGTCTCATAGGAACTCTCGGTCTTATTGGCAAAATTCTGTACCGCGAATTGATTTAAATTTTTTTATCAGACGGTTCTATGTAACAACGTCAGCCAAGTTGCTATCATCGCTCTGATAATTCACAATTTCTCTACTATTGGTCGTAGTTGACCGCGTGACCGTTTTAGATCATGCAGCCGTCGGCCGTGTTTGAATTTTTTATTGAATTTCTGTTTGGATCCAATTACCTTTATGAGTAATATTTAGTCTTTGGGCAATCCAAATAAAGTTGCGTGACACCTCATAGTTATTGACATTGACAATAGATCTTCCAGAGCTTTGAGTGCTTTTAACGACGTGCTTTGAATGCAATATGTGGCGTATTTCTCCCTTGCCTGGTCTTGATTATTAACGCCCTCTCAATCAAAACAATTTTTAGTACAAAATCCTATATTTCACTGCAGCAAATATGCTCGAAGCCACATCTTTTTAAAACAATTAATATCGTTGTCACCCTATACATTATAACGGCATTAAAAAAATGACGGCAGTATGTGAAAAACTTGCATTCATCGCCATTTTTTACTTAATACCTTAAAAGAAATTATTTTTTGTCGTTTAGTAAGTCAGTGTTATTAATAATTTTTAGTCACGCGATAGCAGTGGTTTCTTAGAAGTTAACAAAAATACTTCGAATATTGCCTCTAGTCCTGAGTCAACATCACAGCTTGATAATGGCAGTAAGCGTACAGATAGCAACAATTTCTTGGTGCCTTCTATACCAAGCCGTAAATCAGCAGGAACACCCAACACAAATATAGTTAGATCTGAATTTGAATGCGATAAGTCAAGAAATTCTTTAAATGTCTCCTCCGAAGCGAGCAATCGTCGTAGTGATAGTTTTACCATACCTGAAACACAGTATTGTAAACCTCGTGTATCACTTAATGGCTCAGATTTTTCGATAGCCGAAAGCCTACCCGAAGCGAATGCTAGCAAAATAAAATTTAATTTTGGTAACCTAGACGATGATGATGACGACGAATTTTGTATACCAGAAACCCAAGAAGCTATTCCAGTACCTAGCAGCCAAAGACCACGACTCCTTTCGGAAGGTATAAAACCTCAAGAGCAAACAGTTATTGAAGAAAGGACATCGGAATTGGAAGCAGAAGACAGTACAAAAGAAATAGATGGATCACAATTCCGCATCTGTACTCAGGACTATAATGAGGGCTTTGGTGAGGAAACGGGTAGTTTACATTCCCAAATAATACCTTTAAGTGAACATAAAGCAGTTGTTTTGAACACAAGCTCCGTGTCAGTAAAAGATACCTCTAAGAATCAAACACAACTTGAAAGTGATAAAGAGATTTCGGCTATAAAATGGTCCGCAGACAAAGGTGATCAAGAAACTACAAGTCTAAGGCCAGATTGTTCTACTCCAGATATATTTGATTTTGACGATATAGAACAAAATAAACAACTGTGTGCCAATGATCAAATTAAAAAAATACCACCGAATGTATTAGAAGAGGATGAAGAAGATTTGTTGCCTACACAGGTGTTTTCTTTAGAAAAATCGAAACCAATTGACAAGAAAACATTAAATATCGTTGATAAACCTTGTTTGGAGAAAGAAAATGAAGAGATTTTAACGTTAAGCGATAAAGAAAATAGGTGCCCAGTTACTTTGGATCCAGTTACAGATTTCCCACCCACTCAGCTGTTTGCCACAAATGAAGGTAAGATAATAATAAACTGTTTATGTATGTATGTATTCCAATAGAAAATATGTTCTTTTACAAAATATTTTTAACCATAGCTTCCTCAGCCAGATCTGCATTATCTAATTCTTCACGCTCAAGTAGTTCTAGCGCTGCCAAACTCCATAGTTTTACTACTCCTTCGACTTCCGATAAACCTACGGAAAATAAGAACAACCCAAAATTATTACTAAACTTAGACTCAGATGATGAGGACGATCTTTTAACCCAGGCATTCTTACTTCCATCAAAACCTGCATCAACTTCCGCTAGCACCAGCAACAAGACTGTTCCAGTCAAATGTTTTAATTCTACTCTTTTGGATGGTAAATCTATGGATAAAAATCCTGCCAATTTCTTTGCTGAATTGGAGAAAGCACCTCTTAAGCAGGTTTGTTCTACAGCAGCAACTGACATATTTAAAGTTCCTGAAAAAGAGTTTCTAGTTCCAAGAAAAACTTCTTCGGCAGCTAGTACAACGTCAGACAATGACTTGGATTTGCTCATGTGCACACCACTACTAATTAAAGAACATTTGCGAGTGGACAAAGAGGATGACCTAAAAAAGAATATTTTGGCTGCCAAAAATAAAGATCTTTTTGGCGATGATACCGAAGAAGAGGAGACTAATGATGGCCAAACTGATTTGGTAAAACTTATCAATGTTCCTAAAGATTTTAAAGACTTTGATAAACTGTTGCCTCATTTGAAAAGTGACAAAGAAGAAATAAAAAAGAAAGAAAATGAAGAGCAAAAGTTAGCTAAGGAGACACAAAAGAAATATAAATTTAATATACCTTTTGGAAAGGAACTAGAGGCTCAACAATCTACCACCTCTAAATCCAGCAAGGCCAGCCGTGACGAAAGGCATATGGCCAGAGATAGAGAACGGGAACGAGAAGAGAAAATGAATGTAAAAAAGAACGAGAAAGAAAAAACTGTTGAAAACAACGATTCTGGCAAACAGGGTAGAACGACGCGTAAGCGTAATAAATCGGAAGTTGTACAAGATGCAGAGAATAAAAAGTCCAAAGATTCTAAGCAAAATAAACGTACGGAAAAAGAAAAATTAAGTTCAGAAGAGGATTCAAAAAAGAATTCAATTGAAACAAGGTCAAATAATTCCAAGCATGAAAGAACAATTGAAGATAATAATAAATCTATTGATACACATGAAGGAAACTCAAAAAGGAAGAGAGGGCGTAGAGCGAAAAAGGGTGAAGAAAAGGAAACAAAGAAATCTGAAACAACATCCAATGCTTCTATTAGAACTGAGGAGTCTGAAAAACCTTTGCCAGTCAGGAGAATGACACGTTCAAAATCAATAAATGAAAATAAGGCTTCCACTACTTCCAGTGCAGATCACATAAATAAAAGTAAAACAAAAGCCTCTCACAACGAAAAAGAATCGGGAGATGATATCGACAGTGTATCTACACAGCCATGTAAGTATTAATAATACAGACTTGCAAAGAAACTTATAAAACATACTCGATTATTTGCAGTTGTGCATATAAGACGTTGTCGCTCACGCTCTAAGAATAGTGAATCTCAGCATAGTTTAACTTCTAGTAGTTCTATGAGTAAATCAACACATAACGGTAGTGAAACTTCTTTATCTTACAATACTTCTTTAAATGGAAGTGTGACAAAGACCTTAACAGAGCGTAAACGTAAAGTGGAATCAACATTGGTTCAACCGCCAGCTAAGGTTGAACGGAAACGTCTAAAAAGCACAGTATGTTAAAAGAAAATTATTTATTTTATAATATTAAAACTTTAAATTTTAATTAGCATTCCCTAGACTCGAATAGCTCAAGCTTAACATTAAGCCATGCTGCTGACAGTGTTTGTATATCCATGACAATGGTTGATCCGGAATTATTTAAGGAATTAGTTAAGAAATCAAATGGTTTTTGGAATATGGCCATGAACCCGGCAGAAAGTGAAATATTGATAATGGATAAAGCTTTTCGTACATTTAAATTTCTGCTGGCCATGGCTAGAGGTATACCCATTGTGACCTCAGACTATCTAAGAAAAATCAATGAAATGCAATCCATAAAAAAGGTGCCTATAGCTGATTATCTTTTCTCGGATCCTGAATTCGAAAAGAAGCATAAGTTTTCGTTAGTGAAATCTTTACATATGGCGCAAAAGCAGAAACTATTTAAAGGCTATGAATTTTTAATGACAGCCAATATATTACCCAGTCCCAGTGAAATTAAAGGTAATTAAAGTTAAAAATAAATTAACTCCTCAACGAAGAAAAACTACTAATCTGTTTGGTATAAAATCAACATTTTCAGCTATTATTGAAGCTTCTGGTGGCCTGGTTCACCATAAATCTCCTCCGGAACCTAAGGAAGGCCAAAAAATCTATTTAGTTTCCTCAGCAGATGACAAAAAAGAATGGCATAAATATCGGCGTTTAAATAAAAATATTGTTATTGTTTCCACAGAGGCTATTATGTCGGCTATAATGAGACAAACTTGTGTTCGAATGTCCAATTATGAATTGTCCTAATTCCATTATTAACTCTTTAACGGTATTATTATTTCTTATAATGTCCTTTAGATATAAGTTTTTATATGTTTATCTACCTATATTTTATATTTACAAAACGAACACATTTATTTCAAAGAATCGAACCTGGTGTTCGTTTTTTTTTGTGTTTTTACTGTTTAAAAAAATTATATTTGTACTGTGGTCCTGAATATTATTTTGTTTTTATATATTGTATATGCCATTTGTTTTTTTTTTTTTTTTTTTATAAAATAATGTTATGTTGTACTAAATATTTGTATGCGAGCCATTGAACATGTTACAAAATTCATCAAGAATTGTTTTGTTTGTTTTAAAACTACTATTTAGAGATAAGAATTTAATATTAAAAATATAAAATAAAATTTCCTGTATGAGATCTGTTGCTGGAGTAGCTAGTATATACATCTTCCTATCTACGATAATTAAATGATGCGGTAATTAATAAAGATTAAAGAAATTAACAACAATATTGCGACATCTGAGACAGCCTCAATTAAAGCAGATAGCACTAGATGTAGTTGACATACAAAAGATCCAAGACCATTTCAGGACGAAATATGAACTCCACATCAGAAGTATGTATAACAAAACCCTTCTGCTTTAATTTTATTGACTATAGCCTTCTTTTTTTTTTATCAGAGAACTGAATAAAATCATTCGCCAGGCAGTGATGACCCTAAATGAGCAATATCTCCCGTTGGTCAACGCTTGCGGTGGTGTGATAAAATGCGGATTTGGCTCGATCGAGCTCAGGATTAATAAATCTTAATCCTGAGCGGTTTTGCAAACCCCAGTTAGGGCGGCTGACGCTCGCTCAGTACCTCCCCGGACTGAGGGCCCCACCACCGAAGACATCGAATGTGGCCACTCCTCATTATGCTCCTCGGCCAGTTAAATCTCCAACTCTGAACTGGTTGGAGAATTCTACAACAAAATGGATGTGGACGCAGGCGAAACCCTTCTGTTAGCGGCCGAAGAAGACGCTGATGCGACAGTGGTTGCCTCTCTCGACTGATGCTAAGTCATCCAAATTAATCTCCAGCATTCACAAGCTACCTCCACCGCTCTACTTCTCCGTCTAGCTGTAGAGGATGGGTTGTCCATCGGAGAGTTTGTGAACTCAACGACAACGGATGTCGCGTTTGTTCATGATACAGGTAGGCCTAGGTCTTGTGTAATGGTCAAAGCTAATATTAATGCTTTTCTCCTCCCCAGATACAGCGACAATTATACCGTCACCATGGTCATCGACCCTCTGGATCACATCGACATAATTCAGTCAAGACTGTTGTCTCTCTTTCCCCTCTAGAGTCCATCAGTAAATTGTTAGCAGATACGCACCAACGTGGGATTCCAATAGTTATCGGAACCAACACCAACTTTCATCGTACGATATGTTGCAACTCCGATACTAATGAACTTGGTGAGTACCTTTTTGATTTTATTATTTTTATTTATGTATTTATTTCTTCGTTAAATTCAGTGCAACAAGCATATAATTTATTTAATAGTACTGTTTATACAATTTTATAATGATTAAACTAATTATAAAGGGTGGGCCATTTAAAAGTTTAAATTTAGAAATGCAAAAAAACAAAAACGATTTGCCGAATTAATTTTTTTGTTGTAATGTACAATTTAATTCATAGCTCTGCCGCGGCTTGCCTTACATTACTTCATTCGATCGGACAAATTTTCGCGCACTTTTTCGAGTGTATGCGGTCGTATCTCGGCAATGGCATCACGAATGTTGGAATTCAAATGCTAAATTTTCTCTGGTTTGTCGGTATAGTACTTTTCTTTAACGGCGCCCCACAGAAAATAGTCCAATGAACGAATGTCAAATCGCAGCTTTTTGGCGGTCAATTAACGTCACCATTTCGGCTAATTAAACGGTCATTAAATTTTTGACGCAATAAATCAATTGTGGCATGAGATGTGTGGCACATTGCACCATCCTGTTGAAACCGAACATCAATACCATGAAGAGCAGGTACAAAAAAATCGACTATCGTCTCCATTGACCGTAACGGTTTCATTCATTTATTCATTTTCAAAGAATTATTGGCCAATGATGCTTCCGCTCCACAAGCCGTACCAAACAGTCACTCGTAATGAGTGCACTGGCTCCTGTAAGACCACGTGTGGGTTTTCTGAGCTCCAAATACGGCAATTTTGCTTGCTAATTAATGTACCCACCAAGATTAAAATGTACTTCATCCGAAAAGATGATATTTTTTTCAAAATCGCATCATCGTTGGCCCATAAACGAAGCGGTTGATAATGCGGATTCAACTCTTAAACCGGTTGAACTTTGTAAGGCGTCATACCGAATTCTTTTAGCAAAATTCGACGTAAACTGGTGCGTGAAATGTTCAATTCTTGAGAACTTCAAACGTTTCGGGTGTACGCACTTTACGAGTACGCTCACGTTTTGACACATCAAAAATGAAACCAGTTTCACGAACTTTAGCAATAATCTTGTGTGTACCGGGCACTGTTGGTTCTTCTCTGTGACCAAATTTTGTACATTTTCGTGCAATTTCTGATTAATTGTCTGTTTTGGAAATAAATTTTCGATAAATCCCAACGTTGCTCAAGCGGAAATTGGTTCATAACGTTCAATGGAGATAATATACTGAATTCTGTGACAGAATAAAATTATTCGAAATAACCGATGTTTCAAATTTAAATCGATAAATGGCTTACCGGAAGTGTATATGTATATAAGTTTCATAAAAAAATGCAAAGAGTATACTAGTTAATTTGAATTATCCTTGCGAATTGAGAATTCTATCTAAATGAAAAGTGTGTTAAAATTGCTGTCTTAAATTGCCAAACCCAAAAAATGGTCCTAGATAGATAATTTTGTTAATTTAGATACCATAGATACTTGTGTAGGAAAATCAGCATGCGATGTTTCAAAAAGTTTTCTACTGTCATATCATAGATTCTGTGAGAAAAATGTGAGATACTACTATATCTACTGTGTATTCGTAATAGTTTTACTGCTGACGATGCAAAATTAAAGGTATTTTTCAACTTGTGATAAAGAAAGTCATGATCAAAAGTATCGAAGATTTTCGAGTGATCTAGAAAAGACACAATGTTTTGATCGATTTTTGTCCTTAATTCATTTACAACGTCCACCTACTGCAGTTGCGTTCAGGTTTGAAATCAGCTTTCCTGTTGGTTAGTAATGAGTTTGCATACAAGTGTTTATTGATTTGATCATGGACTATACGTTCAAAACTCTTCGACAAGTACCCTGATCAGCACAAATTTCATTGACTATCACACTGTCCGCGGCCATATCTTCTGTCAAAACCCTGTGTTTACAGGGGTAAGCCCAAACCGTAGGCGATCGTAGAGAGCTTCGTGGAGGAACTAGCACGCTAGCGTGGAATCATCTGCCGAATATAGCTGAATATTAAGAAAATACAAATCTTTCGACTGCATTCAACGGCCCGACGGCTGCTGGACTGCATCCAGTTCAAAGACGCTTGAGCTTCTGCTTGACACTCATTCTTCTGGTAGTTTCGGCATTGGGGAAAAGCTCTATCGATCAATGAACCTCTATCTGGAAACCGTTCAAGTCGCCATGGTATCATTCAGGAGACATTCAACATGTGGAAGAGCTTATCCTTCCTTGGATACTTGCCATTTATAAGGCTAGCCTTAGACTCCTCTGTATTTTTTGAAGTTGAAGAATAACTAAGGTCCTTGAGGTTCATATCAGAACCTCGATTGATCCTTCACTCTTGGCTGTATCCCTACACGCCTATATGAGGGAAGAATCAACACTACACTCTCACCTCACTGGTGGAAGAATCCTTGCAACTTCAAGAACACACTCTGGCTGTTTTCCGTGATAACGTGCATTCATTAACGTCAATGCAGACGCTGTAGTTTACTATTCTTTTAATTCTCTTCACCTGGGACAGGATCTGGTTAGGTTTATTGAACTCCTTCACAAGTCGAGAATAGTAATCTCCTCAGTGGGCACTACTACGCTACAAGGCAATATTCTATCACCAATTTCTGGAATCTCGCAGTCAACTTGTTCTTGAAAAAGTTCTTATCCCCTGGTAATAACGCCATAGCTTCCGCTGACGACATCGCCACTGCTGCGTTGTCGACTGTACTAAATTGGTGCAGGGAATTTGAGCTGTCTGTCAACCCCTCCAGGACCGACAGAATTCTTTTCACTAGAAGATGCAAAAATCCAATCTTCAGCCCGAAGTTAAATATCTAGACCTCATCGTCGACCTCAAACTCAACTGGAAAGCAAACTTGGTTGCTAGGGCACTCAAAGCGGCCTGTGCTGTCCAACGTTTAGGGTCTCCGCCCTAAAATCACGTGTTGGATCTTTTCTGCAGCTATCGCACCCAGTATCCTGTATGGAGTTACTTTCTGTTGGACTGCTCGGAATAGGCAACATAATACAAGACATCTTGACAAGGTCAGAAGATCTGCAGCTATTCATATCACTAGTGTTCTACGTATCAGTCCTGCAAAAGCCTTGTTCGCAATGCTTAATTGGTTTTCCACTGCGTTTCTTGCTAAACAAGCGGTAAAATTCGTCGTGACTAGACTCAATGCCTTGCCTCACTGGTGTATCATTGCTTCTAGGCATTCCTCTCTTTTAGAGGTTAATCCCCCAGTTTTGATTTTCTTTGATTCCGAGTAGGAAGGACTGGGTCTCTAGCACGATTATCTTCCCAGAATTTCTGGATGTGTACACGGATGGTTCCAGACTCGATAATAAGGTTTGTTCACTCTGGAAAATTCGACCTGAATATTTCACTCCAACTGCCGGATCACTGTAGCGTACTTCAGGGGAACTGATGGCCATTTAGCAGGCCGCTCAATGCATCCTCATCAATGGTGCTTCTTTTACACGTGTCTCAATACTTTCTGATCGTCAAGCCAGTATTAGATCCCTTCGAGCGTTATGATTAACTATATACTCGTTAGACAGTGTTGCCGTAGCTTTACGTTCCCCGGGGGCTTCACTTATCTGGGTTCCTGGGCACGGGGACATTCCAGGCAACTGTATGGTGATGATCTCGACCACGCAGGTCCACTACTTTCGGAACCCCCACCAATTGTATTGGGTATGTCAGTTACCTCGGTTAATTGACAATCAGGCGAGAATTCTTCCGGGACGCCAACCATTCTGGGTCAATGAGGGATCTTACTCCACTGTTAGACTCAATTGGTCCCTGATGGATAGAAGCGTACCAACTAACTACTCAAACTTAATTGCAATATTATCGCGATAACAGGTTATTGCGTGATGGGACGATACGCTGAAAGTCTGCAGCTCCTATCTTACGACTTTAGTCGTAATTCTGCTGAAGAGGAGGAAGCTGTTATCCACTTTCTTTGTCAATGCTCATCTCTTGCGAGGTGCAGATTTAGGTTATTTGGCTCTCCATTCTTTGTCAGCTTAACGGAGTTATCATACATTGATATCAAGGATATAGCTTCATTTATTAAACTTTCATGCTGGTTTCCAGCATAGGGTAGTCGTGCTTTAATATTCAATCTCTAAAGGTTTTGTAGCACTAAAATTCTAAATTGATTTCCTTGGTAAGAACTACAGTGGCTCATTCGTATAATTGGACACTAGGTATGAAATGATTTGAAAGCCGATTTTTCGATTTCATTGGAAATATATCAAAAAAAAATTTGTTGCAAATTTATAGATGATTAAGAAAGCTTTTAAAAATAATTTATAACATTTAGCATATTTTATTTAAAAATATTTTTAAAACAAAAAAGCAAAACAATATTAACAAATCTCATGCCAAACGTATAATTGAGCAGTCAAATGAAAGGCACTATTTTAATACTTGGAACCAAACTATTTGGTTTTATTACTGATTACGAACGTCGCAGCGTCGACTGCACAATATTGGCATAAGATTCTGGGGTTATGTTGTTCCATTCTCGCCTAATTTCTTATTTCAGCGGCTGCACGCTGCTGGTACTGGATATATAGAGCTTACGGGCGAGTTTTTCCCGAACACGCTCAATAATGTTGAGATCAGCGGCCTATGCCGGTGTTCGGAGTAGTTTTAAACAATTATGGATAATTTACATGTGAAGTGTGCTTCGGATCGTTGTCCTGGCAGAAACAAATGTGCCCAGTATATTTAACTTATCGGCACTTTCCTTCACATTTTGTTTTAAAATGTCCAAATATTGGAATGGATGCAGTTTATTGTCTATATAATAAACATACCCAACTCCTGCACTGGAAACACATCCTCACACCAGCACCGACACTCCCCCATGTTAGACTAAAACTCAGTATTTGACTTACGCTAAACGTAGTGCTTTCTATCTGATCCATATAGGTTAAATTTACTTTCATATGTAGGGACTACCTGCATATTGCCTACATAGGTATTCTTTACTTATAAGAGTAATATTTAACCTACATGGATCAGATGGAAAGCACTACATTTAGCGTAAGCCAAATATTCAGTCAAGCATAGGAGAGGTTCTGGACTCGTGTTTCCACGTACAGGAGTATGGTATATTCGTTATATAGACAGTAAAATGGATCCATTCCGATATTTGGATATCTTAAAACAAAATGTGAAGCAAAGTGCCAATAAGTTAAATATGCACATTTGCTTTCTACCAGGAGAACGTTCCGAACGAAGCACACTCCACACGTTGCGAAGCTGTCGCTTATCCACAATTGTCCAAAATTATTCCAAGCACAGGCACAGTCCTCAGAACCCTATAAATCCAGTACCAGCACAGTGGAGCAGTTGAAAGAAGAAATAACACAAGAATGGAACAATATAACCCCAATTCTCGTGAACTCGATACCCCGACGTTTCTAAGCAATAACAAAAACAAAATGTCTTGCTTCTAAGTACTAAAACTGTGCCTTATACTGGACTGTACAATTATGCGTTTGACGACGGCGAGACGGAGACTCCTGATGGAGGTAGAAAACAGCATTACGCTCTATTGGAGCGAAATTTGGGCCGAAACGCTTGATGTTAAAAAGCGGGCAAAATCACTTGTATCGGTACAGAGAACGGCTGCATTGCATATCACGTCGGCAAATCGTACAGTGTCCGCCGCATCCGTACCTGTGATAGCAGGTATAATCCCTGTGGATCTGCTGGCAGCAGAGCGGATTTATAAGGCGAAATCGGCTGGAAATCACATAACTGGTCACTTCAGTGAAAACACCATTTCAAAATGGCAACGACGATGGAACGATGAAAATAGATGAAGGTGGACGACGAGACTTATTCCGGCATAAGGCCATGGATTGGTCGGAAATTTGGAGAGGTAAATTACTACGTTACACAGATGCTATCGAGTCACGGATATTTTAGGAAATATCTGCACAGAATGGGCAAGACCGCCTCTCCTTACTGTCTTTACGAGGAAGAGGAAATAATTGATGATGCAGACCACTCTGTTTTCGAATGTGCACGCTGGCAGAGCTATCGTTCTGTACTGACGTCAATGATTGGAACGATCACGGCCGCTAACATTGTCGGGGTTATGATTGCGAGTAGAGAAAATTGGGCCTCAGTGGCGAATTACGTTAAGCGCATTCTAAGACTGAAGAAGAGAGATATAAAGGCTGCAGAACATGTAAGCACGCCGGCATAGATGATACTGGCACACGCGTCAATCGAAATTCAAAACAGGGACCTGGACAAAAGGAATATTGGAGACACAGATGTCTATTCAACTTTCGACACACAATCAGGATGCACGTAGGGGCCAAAGGGCCTAAAGGACTCCACTCCGAAGTAATACCACCGTAGTTCCAGAGTGGGCACAACAAGTCCACTAGACGAGGGGGGATTTAGTGGGTGAGAGCCCCACACACAGAGGATGAGGCGACTTCCTCTATGGTGTGGTTAGGTACATTTACCCCTCCTCGACGGAAACAAAATTATGCGTTTAACGTGTTAATTTTTTGTTTGTTTTAGAGATATTTTTGAACAAAACATGCTAAGAATTCTACAATGTTTTAAAGCTTTTTTGATTATCTACAAAACTGCATCAACTTTTTCTTAGAAGTATTTAAGTGGAAAAAGCGGCATTTGAATAATCTCATACCACATCTAGTGTCCAGTTATACGTTTGAGCCAACTGTATGCATTACTTAAATAAGAATTTTACAATATTTTTTAATTTTGTATTGTTTTGCTTTTAATTATATCGTATATAGTTTTTATTTTATATTTAACAATCTAATTAATTATAGGCGTTTTGGCAATGAACGTCTACTAAATTTTTAAAATGTAAATCTAATTACATCGTACTATATATGTATTATTATTTGTATTTTTAAATTTGAAAACAATTGGATTTTTGTTAAGGCGTTCAATAGACCTAGTTTAATAAAGTAAACAAACCAGAATATATTATGTACATACTACGTACATATGTATGTTTTAGAATTTGTTCACTTTATTTAACCGTCATTAATAATAATGATGATTGATAATTAATTACCAAAATTGCACGCTTAAACATTTGATTTGTGTATGTAAAAAAAATATTGTTAGATTTTTATTTGGTAGTTCTTTTTCTATATGTATGTATATAGTAGTTCTAAACCAGATATTACATAAGTTTTATTATTATAATTTCTTTTTTTTTTAATCATTATTATTATTATTATTAAATAATTAATAATTTCTTTTGTTTTATTTATTATCTATTATAGTGAAGATGGTGTGTAAAGTTCGATTTACATGGTGAATTATTTATCGTAATGATGGCAATTCTGGTGGTGCACCTACAGCTGACATTGCAGAACCTGGTCCTAACAGCACCTGTTTCTGTTGTGATTTTTGCATTTCCTCCATCTGAGCACGTTCTGTTTCGAAGACTACAGGTGCGAATAATATTACAGAACTAGTAAAAAAGATCCACGAGGCATTACAGGTGAATTTGTATAGGCCCTTAACTGTGTTGACGGTACCATCCACAACAAATGTGGTAAAATTACGGACTGGCTGTGGGAACATTTCTGCTAGACCCATAATGCGTTCGCCAATGCTCTCATCGGGTTCCTGCGTATAAGAATGTTGAGAAAAAAAAAGGATATGAATATTAGTGGTGCTGCAATTTTAAAAGTTTTGTGAAATCTATATCAGTATAATAGGTTTCAATTTAACGGTATCACTTTGCAATGAAAATAATGCAGGGTATTTACAGGTACTTAATCTATTTCAAGTAAAATGTGTGGAAATGTGACCTTGCTAGGTTAGGTTAGTTTAGCGGGCAACTTGCCCTTCGCAGGGAAGTTCACTTGCTGGCCATATGGCCCATTTTGTGTTACCGAGTGAGGTAAGCCTATTTACAAATGTTCTGTTGTACTAAAATCGATGGCGTTTGTGTTGAAGTGCAGGGCACTCCAGGCAACCAGGTATGTCGGACCACCGACGGTTTATTGAATTCCACTCTGCTTTTTCCAATTTGGAATATATATTTGATATATATATAGATATAATCGATATATATATAGATATAATCGATAAATATATATATAGATATAATCGATATATATATAGATATAATCGATAAATATATATATAGATATAATCGATATATATATATATAGATATAATCGATATATATATATAGATATAATCGATATATATATAGATATAATCGATATATATATATAGATATAATCGATAGATAGATATAATCGATATATATATATAGATATAATCGATATATATATATATATATATAGATATAATCAACAAATATATAGATATAATCGATATACAGATATAATCGATATATATTTATATATAGATATAATCGATATATATATATAGATATAATCGATATATAGATATAATCGATATATATATATATAGATATAATCAATAAATATATAGATATAATCGATATATAGATATAATCGATATATATATATATATAATCGATAGATAGATATAATCGATATATAGATATAATCGATATATAGATATAATCGATATATATATAGATATAATCGATATATATAGATATAATCGATAGATAGATATAATCGATAGATAGATATAATCGATATATAGATATAATCGATATATAGATATAATCGATATATATAGATATAATCGATATATATAGATATAATCGATATATATATATATAGATATAATCGATATATATATATAGATATAATCGATATATATATATAAATATAATCGATATATATATAGATATAATCGATATATATATAAATATAATCGATAAATATATATAGATATAATCGATATAATATATATCGAACATATTCGATATAAATATATATATTCCACATATATATACACGATCTTCGATATATATATATATATTCGATATATATATACATTCGATATATATTCAATATAAATATATATTCGACATATATATATATATACGATCTTTGATATATATATACGTATCCGATATAAATATATATACGTATTTGATATATATATATATACGTATTAGATATATATATACATATTCGATATATATATGCGATATATATATTCGATAATATATATATGTATATCCAATATATATACATATATATATTCGATATACATATATATATTCGATATATATATATATATATTCGATAATATACTTTACACAATCTAATTCTATTAACTTAAAATTAGGGTGACCAGCGTAAACCTATATATTTGATATACATCGAAAACCGGGGTGGTTCAGCTCTACTTTATGCAGTATTGAAGCGCGGCCCATGGTACATGGCGTAAATATATCTTAAGCTAAGTACAGTTCTATCAGCCGAGCTTCGAAAAAAGATGTCCAATGGTTGTAGAGACAAGATGATCTTGCGGCGTGGAGTTCAGAGCATCCGTGATGCCCAAACATGGCAACCTATGTACCTTGTCCAACGTAGCGAGAAAGGTCGTCTTTCGTATAGCCGCCGACTAAACTAATGTACTGTAAGAGGGTACAGGCAGTACAACCGCTGTATATATCCATTGGATGATACGTTGCAGGTTGCAGGCCACATGCTGACTCCATAATAACAAGGATTAAATTATCTTAAAATAAAATGTATTTATTAGAACATAAAAAATAAAAAACTCATAATAATAAAGTTAAGATCGTAAGAAAACATATAAGAATTATTTTAACCCTTACAGACATTAAATCGAAATAAGATAAATAAATAATAATATAAAAAGAAATAAGTTAAGATAAAATTCTAAAAATTTTATTGTGACTTAATGAGAGGCTACTGATTTATATGTAAGTAAGGATTTCAGCCTGCTTTAGCACATCTTTCCAAGCGCCTCTGATTATTGCGCGCCTTCGGCAGTTGACACACCAATCGATGACAGCGCTTTCTCGACAAGTTCTTCCAACGCAGACAAGGTCGTCATCTGCAAATCCCTGCATCAAAAACCGCCTCGCCGGAGTATCTTCGTCCGATCGACCGACATGGCCGAGCCAACGCAGCCGCTGGATGTTAATACGCTGCACAAATTCCACATCTTTGAGGAACTCATAGAGCTAATTGCTGGATCGAATGCGGAAATTATCGCCAACGCACACTGGATCTTACGTACGACTTTTCTCTCGAATACTCTCAAGGCTGCTGCATCAGTGCTTAAAGTGTCCATGCCTCTGCGCCATAAAGAAGCACGTGTAGGATGAGCGTCTTGTAGAGTATTATTTTTCTCGTGCGAGAGAGGTCTCTGCTACTCAATTGCCTATTGAGACCATAGTAGCACTTGTTGGCAAGAGAGATCCTACGCTTGTTCTCCAGACGAACATCATTTCTGATGCTAACGGCGGAGCCAATATAAACAAATTCACTGACTATCGAACACATAGTTATCGGCCGTAATCTGGGATCCAATATGCCGCATGTTATTACTTGTTGACAACATATACTTCGTTTTGCCCTTATTTACTGCCAGACCCATCTCAATAAACTCCAGTTCAATAGGTTCAGTTCATCATATTGATGCCAATGTCGTCAGCATACGCATGCAATTTCCGCAGAACACTCCAATACGAAGCTGAAAAGGCCGCATGATAAGGGATCGCTTTGTCTGAAACCTAGCGCAATATCGAAGTGTTTGGAGAAGTCCATTCCTACCTTGACGAGAGCTGCAGAAGTTGCTTAACACCATTCTGCACAGCTTTATCAGCTTCGCTAGTATACCGAGCTCAGACATTACGGCATAAACACGATTCCTTATGGGGCTATCGAAGGCTGCTTTCTTTCCTTCGATAGAATTTTCGAGCATCATTCCAACATTTGCACAACTCCAATATATTGGATAAAGTATTCAAATTAATTTACTATGAGTTGTTGACGTGGTACTTCGAGATGGTCTGCCTTTACGAAGTACCTTAATCTCATTCTTTGATTTCGGCAACTTGATTAAAATGTTTGCTAGTTCAGCTCGAAAATTCAGAGAACGTTGTAATTTTTTTTTTTTTTGCAAAACACCCTTTACTTCACACGTTTTATTGTACTCCATCCATGAAGCGGTGAGCGCCAAATCAGAAAAGTGCATTATTACAAGCAAAGTCCATTTCATCTAGGAGATCCACTCCATCCATATTTAAGAGACGACTTGGAGAACGAATGGATAAATAGGGTGGAAAATTTCAAAGTTTAAAGAAACGGTTTGATTTTGTTGTTGTGAAGTACAATTGTTCCGGTTAGAAATTGTATATAATATGGCTGGCCTCACAGTACCTCATTTGATCGGACAAATTTCGTGCACTTTTACTAGAATATGCGGTCGTATCTCATCAATGGCATCACGAATGTTGACCTTCAAATGTTTTTGGTTTGTCGGAATAATACTTTTCCTTATAAGTGCCCAAAAGAAAATAATCCACCGGTGTCAAATCCCAGATTTTCGGCGGCCAATTAATATCACAATTTCGGCTATTTAAACGGCCATCAAACGTTTGACGCAATAAATCGATTGTGGCAAGTTGCACCATTCTGTTGTAGCCAAACATCGTTCACATCAATACAATGAAGAACGGGTGTAAAAAAAATCGGTTATCATGGTGCGATAGGTGTCTCCATTGACCGTAATGGTTGTGCCGTCCTCATATTCAAAGAAATATAGGCAAATGATACATCTGATCCGCACCAAACAGTCACTCGTAATGGGTGCACTGACTACTGTAAGACTACGTGCGGATTTTCTGAGAATCAAACATGGCAATTTTGCTTATTACCAGACCTACCAGGATGAAAATGTGCCTCATCCTAAAATAGAATTTTTTTTTTTTTTTGCAAAATCGACATCATTGTGTAGTTCTCGTTAGCCCAAATTTCCAATAAATCTCAACGTTGCTCAAGCGTAAATCGATTCATTATGGTCAGTGGAGATAATATACTGAATATTGTGACAGAATAACATAGTACTGTTAGATTCGAAATAACCGTTGGTTCAAATTTAAACTGATAGATGGCCCAGCCGGTACATTCGGATATGATATTCAAAATATTTTTGGAAATATTGCAATGGCTTTACTTTACTACTATTAGGTAAATCTAATCCAACAAGTTTATGATTGCGCATGAGCCTTTTCTTCCATAGTATATTGTTTATAGGAGTAAATTGAATTTGAATGCTGTTTGTATCTTTGCAAACATTTTCTGAATGGGAAAGATTTTGCACCTCGTCTCATTTAAAACTTCTGTCACTGCTTCATGACGATTCTCGTATACCACTAGTTCAGGAAATTGGCGAAGCACTTCATCATATTTTCTGTATCGCTTATAATACAAGTTTTTTCTAAGTTTTTCAAAATTTCCTTTTCACTTCACTAAATTCACTTTTTAAATTTCCAAAAATTACACATGCACAATAACTTTGTCCAATATATGGGCAAACACTAAAATTTGTTTGATAACTACATATATGTTATAAAATGTTGTCATTTATAAAATATCCAAAATAATTAAATTAAAATAATAATTAATTAATCAATTAATAGTTAAAATTTTTTATATTTTATGTTTTTTTTATCACATTTAATTAGCACTGAGTATTAACGAACGCGACGACGTAAACACATTTCAATCAATAATAATTTCAATGTTTTGGCAATATAACTTTTTAAAAACCGGGCAGTGTGGATAAGCGCATTGTCCTATTGATATATCCAAAGTAGAGGCCTGAAGAGATTTTTTTAAAGTAAAGCCGTTTAAAGCACCCTAATGTAGGATGTAGCATTAATTGTCGTTTTTAAAAAATGAAGATCACATGTACCGTAATATGAAATTGCTCCCCATACTGTGACACCGCCGCCCATATATCTAGACGATCCTTATATTGCGGTTCCTTCCGAAGATCATGAAAGTAATAGCTAGAACCGTCAGGGCCTTCCAAATTAAATTTTTTCTCATTTAAGAAAACTACACGATGCCACTCCGTGGTCCATTTCAAGAGATGACTTTTGAACTTTCGAAATAACGCGGCGTATAGTGGTTAAACTTACGTTCACTACTGTGTTTGTCTTATTTCCGTTATTGTGTGATGTAAATTAAAAGCTTCGCTCAAAATATGTCGCTAGTCTCCGTTAGATAACACTCTGTGTGTGCGGCCTATTTTTTTCCATATGTTGACTTATTGGACAAAAATTATGTTCAACTGATTTTAATATTTTTTGAACACATACATACAGCCATGGACATTAAATTAGCACAAAATCCATATATACATTGATTGTGATTTTTTTTCTCATTTGTATCGTAATTAGCCCAATTGTTTTGGTCTGCAATGTTGCACGATGACATGTAACTGTTGTTTAACAAAAAATATTACCATTATCGTATATATTTTTTGTTTTGACTGCTAATTTGTATCGGTGCCTAAATTCGAGCTGGACAGTAAATTAGCACAACGTGCCTAAAAGTGTTTTAGGTACAAGTTTTGTTTGAGTATTTTTATTCTTACGGTATATTCTTTCAATTTTGTGGCATTTGAAGTAATTTTTCAAAAAAATGGTACGTGGAAAAGATTGCTCACCAGAGGAGAAGCGCATTATCGTTAACTTGTGGCATGATGGGAAAAAGCTGGCTGATATTCTTGGAATTTCGAATTGCTAGCGAAAAATGATTTATGACGTCATCATTTCCTTCAAACCAAACATAATAATGTCGCTAAAAACAAAAATTGAAGGCCACGTGTCAAGAAAACAAACCGAAATCGTTGACCGTGCTATTGTCCGGAAGTCAAAGAAGGAGCCTTTCATGTCATCACGCGATATTTTGAACGAAATTAACTCCCAATTCAGGTTAAATTTATCGGACAGGCTCCTATAACGACGTCTTAATCACAAAAAGCTCTTTGGACGCTCTTGCCGAAAGAAGCCACTTCTACGAAAAGAAAAATATACTCAAGCGTTTAACGTTTGCTCGCATCCACAATGCTAAAGACCTCCCATTCTGGAAAAAATATTTTTGAGTGATGAAACAAAGGTAAATCGTGTGGAACCGAATGGTAGAGTAGTTGTTCATTGGCCAAAATGTCAGACATTCAATCCACGCTATGCTCAAAGGACCATAACACATGTTCGAGGAAACACAATGGTGCGGGGAGCGTTTTCAAGGCACGGTGTAAGTCCCATTGTAAAAATTAATGAAAAATGGACTATTATCAGTATTTGGACAATATAAAGAACAAAATGGAACCATAAGCTTTTAAATGCATGTCAGTTTTATTCATATTTATGCAAGATAGTGACTCCAAACACACATCTAAGCAGGCAAAGGATTGGTTTTATGAAGAGCACAGGCCCGTTTTAGACTGGCCGGCGCAAAGTTCTGACTTAAACTCGATTAAAAACCCCCGAGAACGATATGAAATGTACAATTGCTCAACAAAAGTACACAAATTTGGACGATTTGTGCATTGGAATACGGGACACTTGGTACTCGCTTCCCAAAGAACTTTCCAGAAGAACATTGTCCCGTAGATGCCACGCGGCGCTTGAAAATAGGGGCTACTCTACTAAATATTAATCAAATAAGCTGAAAATATTAATATGTTTTCTATATATTAAAGCACCTCATTTTTATTCCAGAAATTTTAATTTGTGCTATTTTACTGTCCAGCTAAAATCTGGCGTTTGATATGTTGCAGGTCTTAATGAGCAGACGACTGGCAATATCGTAAAAATTTTTGTTTCTTTTATAAAGAAGAATATGTATTTTAAGTTCCTATGTTTACATTTTTTATGAGTAGAACTAAAATACTATAAAAAATATGATTGTTTTTATGACGAAGTTTTGTGCTAATTTAATGTCCATAGCTGTACATAGGATCATATCCCTTACAGGTTTTGAATTTACCTTTTTCAATTTCCGACAATGCTTTGTCTCGTCCCATTATCATTAAATTGGTATAACAAAAGCTGTATTAAGGCACTTGTTAACTGAAGCGATGATCCGTGTATAAATACCGAATGAAAACTTGAATTTTACTAATATGTTCTATCCCAATGGTGCACTTTTTTACATAACAAAATGAAATACACAAAAAAATTATATAACTGTACATTTCTTTAGAGAAATTTCTTTTCTTTAAGAAAAGATACAAAATTCAAAATTTCCTCTTCACTAACTTGTCACTTTAAAATTGTCACAAAATTCACTTTTTGAAAATTTTAAAAAAATTACACATGCACAGTAACTTTATTCAATATTACACCTGCACTTGGATATGCATTAAAATAGGTCTGATAACTATATGTTATAGAATTATTTGTAAGTAAAATATCCAGCTCACAGTTACATTTTTTTTAGAATTCACATTATGTATTTATCATATTTAAGAAGCACAGAATGTTGAGCCCGACGACGCAAAAGCACTTACAAAAATGATTTAATTTAACAAAATGTAATTAGAAATCGAAACCATTTTTTTTTTATTGCAGAAAACACTCTTTTAATAACAGTATTAACGGTAAAAAATATTTATTATGGTCAGCATTATATCACTTCAAAAATATAAAGTCAAATGTCCAATATATTGGACAAAATGTCTGAAAGAGTTAATTAAACAAGTAAGGTATCAACAATTTATGAGAAATGAAATAAAGTTCAAAGACACCTTTGCAAGTTCGTCTTACACGCAAGACTATGTAATTATTTAGCTTTTTGGTACGTCAAGCTTACTTATCTACTGTTCCATCTACAGTAGAATGGTAACATTTTAATAGTAAAAGTCAATTCCATATATTCTGTTTTCCAACATTCAAGCATATTGTATGATATACAATAATTGAACATAATAATATGAAACAATTCCACTAAGAATTGTAGTATAAATATCCTATTAAATGAAGGTCGAACAAAACAACAT
This sequence comes from Sarcophaga rosellei, assembly GCA_930367235.1. Taxonomy (NCBI): domain Eukaryota; kingdom Metazoa; phylum Arthropoda; class Insecta; order Diptera; family Sarcophagidae; genus Sarcophaga; species Sarcophaga rosellei. Next base: position 51,747,572 of record OV884020.1, read on the forward strand.
GATGCTAATAACGTCAATTTGGGAATTATTCATTAAATAAATCATAGATTATTGAACTAATTTTGAAAAAAAAGGCCGCAAACAGGGTATAGAGAGGTAAAAGAAAAACTTCTTTTGTTCTCAGAATACTGTAACCGTAAATCAGTAGCAACTTTGCTTGCAACTTGATGCTAATAAGCGACGTCAAATTTGGAATTATTCAATAAATAAATCATAGGTTACTGAACTAATTTTGAAAAATGGCAGCAAACAGGGTATAGAGAGGTAAAAGAAAAACTTCATTTGTTCCCCGAATACTGTAACCGTAAATCAGTAGCAACTTTGCTTAAATCGATTGTTTCGTATACACAATGCTTGGAAGATTAGTTGTCGAAAATGTTTATAAATTAACGAAAATTCTTGTGTTCTACCTTCACGTTAAAGTATTGTTAACACAAGTTAAACATTGTACAAGAAACTGTTTTGAATATTATAATAAGGCTGGATTAAAAAAAGTTCGATCCCATTTCACGTTGAAACACAAAATTGTTTCACTTATTAAACGACTGTAATTGTCCAGCACTTAGTTTGCTGAGATTTTTCATGAGCTTAAGCTGGTTAAGACATGCTAGGACATTAACGGTGTAGTCTTTTTCCTGCGCTCTCTTAAGTGATGTGGTAATCTTATCCACTTTTACATACATACATACATACATAATTGGCTATTACAACCCTTCAGTCAGGATTACGGCCTAGCTTCTCACACCACTCATGTTGTGTGTGTTAATTTTATAAATGAGTGGCGGGACCTACAGTTTAACGTCGACTCCGAACGGCAGATTTTGAGAAACTTTTTCATGGCAGGTTTTATTTACTCTCAGAGTTTTTGCCAGAAATCTGCTGAGGTAGTCGCCGAAGAAATATTTTTTTTTTTCATATTTCGTTTTGCTATCTGGCCTGGGGCTCGAACGCTGGCTTTACATCTAATAAGCGAACACACTACCTACTAGACTACGGCGACACTTCTATCTAAGATTAATACGTCTATCCACTTATCTTCTTTCTGTTTCCTTTCATCTTTTTATTAACTATTTTTAGAACGAGTACAATAGGGCAGTTCGACCTGCAGATCATCACGACCTCAAATCTTGAGGTGGATAACAATGAATTGAATTTTCTTAATGATGCTTTTTCAGGAACTTAGTTAAGAGAAAAAATGCTAGGTATTCGCCATAATAAATGATTTGCAATGTAATATAGTTGCAAATGTAATCGAGTGTTCCAGGGAAGACGAAGAATTCGGTGAGATGCATAATGAGATTAGAGGAAAACAAGTTATTGAACAAAACGTTCTATATTCCACCTGAATTGCATCATTTTATAATGAATATTTCCTTCGCTCATAAAATACACTAAAATTTTGAATTTTAGGCGGTTGATAAGGATCACCATGGTTTCATTGCTAATTGTTAATACTCCTTATTCATCATGAATTGGATGACATTCTAAAGCTTTTAGGAAACTAACTACTCAATATAGAGATAAACAAAACTGAAAGGGGCACCTTGAAACAATACAATTGTCCAGGTTTTATTCTGCCTACTGCATAAATACACCATATAGTGGAAAATACCAAAACGGGTTAAATTTCTCCTTTGGAATTAACTTGTATAATCTATACAAAGAAATAAAAAAGTTGAATGCCTATCATTTGTATATCTAACGAAAATAGCAACAAAATGATAACAACAATGAAGTATGTAAATATGTATGAAAATATTAAAAGATTGCCTAATACATAGAATGAGGTTATGTTTCTACTCTGATAAAATAAATGAAACCTTAAAAATTCTATCAATGAAAATTTTAAAAATGTTATAATAATTAATGCTTCACTTACATCATCATAATTTTCCTCATTTTTATTATCCTTGTCAGTGGTCTGAAAAAGAAAAAGAACAAATTTTAATACATAGAAAACGAGGTACAAATAATTTTATTGATTTTTTTCTATTGCCAATGCTGTGGTCAGTATCTTTAAAAGAGACGGAAAAAGAAATGTGATCTTACTGTGGCTACAGTTGTGGTTTTCCTTTCAGGAGTTTCATCTTTGCTGCCACCCAGTGAAGACATACCGCTGTCCTTTTCGATAAACTCGATATCGGGATCGGAGTCTACCAAATCTTCAATCTTTACGGAATCCACTTTGGTGTTTTTTTAAATAAATACAACCGGAAAATTAATTAAAACACTTTTATTCGCTTTTTTTAGACGGTCGCTTACAATGTTTTCACTTTATTGGAAAACTTTCGAATGTACGGAAAATGCACTTTTTCAGTTAAAAATAAAACAATTGGGAAACTAAATTAAATATTGTGTTGACGTTTTTTTTTTAATTTAAAAACCGATTTGCTACAAATTTTAACAAATTCTACAATATTTTTTACTTTTGCGCAACACACACGACTTTTCTGTATAATTTTATAACAAAAAGAAGACAAAATTCGATAATCGTCAAATCACATGCGATAGCACAATAAGAAATGTCAAAAAGTGCATGTGCTGATTATATACAAAAGGTCGCAAGTATGAAAATGTAATTTAAAACAAAAACTAGGCAGCATTTGGTTTATGTATATACTAATGTTTACTTACCTCACCACCACCTCTGGTACGTAATGGTTTTGGTTTTGAAAAATGTTCAATTTTTTCCAATTTTTCTTCTTCGCTCTCAGTTTGTGACACATTTTCACCGTCTGGAGGCATTTTTAATTAATTTTTTTAACTTTTTTTTTTAAATAAAATTTATCAGAAAATATAATGAATTCGAAATAAATTTATATGTTATAAGGTTTTTTTTTGTATATTGTTTTGAATTAAATTTGAAGGAGAACTAGAAAAATATTTTTTTTTATAGAAAACAGAAGCATGAATGAATGCAATCAAATAATATTGCCATGATGGAAATGATAAAATTTTAAATATAAAGCATACGACAAAAGTGCGAATACATTAACGGCCATTATTACAACTTGCCGTTAAAGTTGGGTTTAGCTAAAGGTAACTTTAGCTAAAGTGAACTTTAAAGTCACCTTTAATTTATTTTCATTACTACAACAATTAATAACAACCTAATGAATGCAATGCCGATAACACCGCTCCATTAAACATGGGCCTGTTCGTAAATGCATTACTGCGCTGCATATTATGCGCATCATGTTCAGAAATGCAAATCTTGGCAGCACTGCATCTGTCAAATGTTCGTAAATGCAACATTAAATCATATTATGCGCAAATAAACCCAAAACACTCATCATAAAAATGGCTGATGCATTGGATGAGTGAGAGAGAGAGAATGAGAGTTTTAACAATAAGTTTCTTTTTTTCTTCCTTAAATGTCTTCTTTTTTGCACAAAGTACACTTTTTTGTGCATTTAACAACATTTTGTCATTGTCGTCCAGTTCAAAAATCAAATTTATTAATAATTTTTCCATTTCTGCAGTGTTTGTTCGTTCATAAATGCAAACATATAAATCAGCAAAAAGAAGCATCAGCATCATGTGATTAGCAATGTGAGCGCAAAATAATCATACTATGCAGCGCAATGATGCATTTACGAACAGGCCCCATGTTTTTTTTAAACGTGGTGGCAACTCCGGGCTTCTTTTTGTGGTTGTATTTGCTCATTTTGTTTATATTTGAAGTTGCCATATTGAAAATAATATATAATATGGCAATTCAATTTGTAGCAAACAAATGCAGATGCGATAGCAGATGTGTTTTATTGATTTTAGTCACCACACAGGACAAATTCACCACACTTTTCAAAAACTCACCACTCTGGACAGATTCACCACATTTTGCAAAAACTCACAAGATTGCTATAATAAATGTCTTAGAAGCCTTCAATTAAACTGGATACAAATCCGTGTTCGAAGTAAGGCCCAAACTCACAACAAAATGATTTCGTTTCTTAAGCGGTGACGAAAAGCGGATCACTTACAATAATGTCAAGCAAAATCATGAGACGGCGCGAACTAAGGTCAAGCCAGTTTTAACGGTTAGGAGAGCTACGTGCGTGCGACTAATCTCTTAACTTCATCCTACAGTGAGCGCCAACAGTGAGTAAATACCACTGAAATAATTCATTTTCTTAGGATAGCGAGAAAAGTAAATGAGAATAGTCGAATAAATATCCAAAAATAAAAACGTTTATTTATTACTTATAAAATGTTAAAACAAAAACAACAATTCATGATAAAGGAACTTTTTTTTATACTTAAGAATATAATAGAGAATTTAAAATTATAGTGGGTATTGACTCAATTATGGCGCTCACTGTATATTGATATGAACTTCCTTAATAATGACTTCCCTGACTATCTGAGAACTTCATTGATATGTGGGACGTTAGGTATACCCCATTATCTTTACTGTGATAAATGAATTCGTTGGTCAAAATTCGTTGGAATTACAGAAAAACAAAGTTATTGAACAATGGAATTAATTATCCCATAAAGACTTTACTATCACAAAAGACTTGAAGTAATTTATAAGAATGTCTGGCCTTCATTTATAGTCACAAATAAATATTGTCGTCACTTCTGCAAACTTTCTGCACCTTTTTCAATTTAAAAACATAAATCGTTATTTTACAATTAAATTATTTTCTAATTTCGGTTGCACTTACTTTTAACTTATCGAAATGAAGACAGCAATATTGTTTTTTAAGTTTTTTTTAAGTATAATTTGTTTATTTTTATTTAAATTATAATGTTTTGTTGGTTTGTTTTGCTTTGTTGTTTTAGTTCGGTTTAGGTAATTGTTATGCTTGTATTTTTGTTTGTATAGTACGAGTAGTAAGTAGTATATAGTAGTGGTTTGTTTTGTTGTTTTTCACTATACATCGAAGAGAGTTAAGCAAAAAATTAATAAAAAAAGAAAAAAAAATAACAACAAAATATGTAAACATTTAAAGATTTACTATGTATGTATTGTATTGTATTGTATATACTGTAGTTGTATTGAATAGCTAGTGGTATTTGTTGTTAATGTTAATGTTTATTTGTTTTATAGACATACAGTGGTATATGTGCATTCACGTATATTTTACGTTTTTTTTTTAGCTGTTTTGTCTTGTTTTGTTTTTTTGTAAATGTTTATGGTAAGACTTGTTTTATTATTATTATTGTTTTGTATTTAAATAGTAGGTTCGTTCGTTAATATGTATTTCTTTTTATTATCATTATTATTATTATTTGTTGTTGTAATTATTGCAGCACCCTTAACACAATATCACTCTCACTTTCAGACTTATCCGAAATTATAAATTATTTTTAATTATTATTATGTATTATTAATTAATATTATATTAATAATTATTATATTTTTTAATGAATAAATTTTTGTTATGTTTTAATTTTATTTTTATGTGTATAAATAATATTCAGATAATTAATATTTTTATGTTTGTGTTTATCTTTTCAAAAATAATTTTATTTTGTTTTGTTCTTTGTTTTACATTATAATTTAAAACTTAAAATTAAAAACAGAAACAGTGTCAAATAAAAAAAAAATAATAATGAACAAATTAAGTATGTATGTTGTTTTTTATGTATGTATAAATTATTGTTAACATTGATTTACTTTTCCTTTAAGATACAATATTTAATTATAAATATTTTATTTTTTTTTTATTTTTAATAAAAACTTATGAAACTAATTTTTTAAATATGTATTTTATATTTTTTTCACTTTTGTTTTGTTTGTGTTTATTAGTTTTATTACATCATTTCTTCTCCTATAAGCTTAACAAAAATATTTTTTATATTTTTATATGTTTAATCAATATTAATAATATTGTAACAAAATTTTAATTTTTAATTACTTTATATATATATGCCTTTTATAAGGTGGTGTTTTTTTTTGTTTTGTTTTATTTATTTTAAATCTCTAAATTTTAAGTTTTAAAAATTTCCCAAAAATTAATGGCTTCCTTTAAAGTAAAGCCCACTTTTTGTTTTTCTTTTTAAATATAAATTTTGATTATAATTTTAATAATATTTAATATGCATTATTTAGTAAAAATATATATTTTTTAAATTTGTTGTTTTTGTTTTTTCTTTCTTTCTTTTTCATTGAGTATAATTATTTGTTATAAATTTATTTTGTGTTTTTATCTTTTGTTTTTGTTGTTTTTTTTTTAAATTAAATTTAAGTAAGAAGAATTTGTTGTAATGAGGTTCTTAACACACGGCCAACACTCTCTCCATCTTTATTGCGCTTCTTAGAGTAAAAGTCTTGTAAACTCTGGAATGTAAAAGGATATAACAAAATTTATTGTAAATAATTTTATAAAATTTCAAAAGTTACAATGGCAGCAAAAGTTTCTTAAACATTTCTTTAATATTTGTTTCAAATTTTTAATTATTAATTTAAAAACGTGAGCATTTTTTTTACTAGACATAATAAATAAAACTGTTAGTCACTCGTTTCACTAATACAAACACATACATTTTATTGTTATTTTGTTTTTGCCTAATTACCTAGTAAATATTTACTTTTGTTTCTCTTGTTCTAAAACTCTAATAAATATGAGTATCAATTACAAATAACCCAGCAAACAAAAGAAAATTTTAAGTATTAAACATAAAAATAAATTAAAAATTAAATTCTGTTTAATTTAACACACGTACACACAAAATATGTATGTTTTTAAATCTTAAATTATTAAATTTCCGTTTGGAGAAACAGCTTGCATGTGAATTAAGTCGCCATATGTTTGCTGGGTTATTAAATATTGTATTAATGCAAGAATCTTGCTCTTTTTTATAATAACACTTACATAGGACAACATATTTTCACTTGAATATTGTTGTATTTGTTTTTATTGTATCAGTCTCAATTTAACGGGATGGACAACAATACAACGAGTGCAAGAACAATAACGATATACTAGCACAGTTTTAACAAGCTGTTGCTTGATACGTTTATTAACCTCATTTTTTCTTAAATCCACTTACGCTAAAGCTATTCGTTATCGTTACACTTTTCTCAAAAATACCCTACACGATATATTTTGGATTTAAGCTGATTTCTATGAACTTTAATTATGACACCTTCCAAAAAAAATAAAAAATTCACACACACTCCTTTTTTGATCTCTTTTACTATTGTAAAAAAAAAAAAAAAGTTTATTTATGAAACACAAAATTAACTTTATATAGAAACAACAGTTAAAACTATGAACGGATGATAACAGTATCACTATAGAGTGAATTTTGCCAAAGTACTTTACATCACGTTACAAATCTCGAATGGCAACATTAAATTGATTTATATTTTGTAAACGTGTGTAATTTATTTTTTTCTTCTGTTTTATTTACGCACTTATTGTCATTTCATATGTAATAACGCACAAACAACACAGTGTAAACAAATACGTATTTATTTTACTTTACTTTCGCCTGTAAAAGTTGCTAATCAAATTCTTACATTGTTACAGTGTTTGTTTGGTTTAATGGTGAGAATTATTTTGCTTATTATTATCGTATTTGTTTACATTTCGCAGTAAATAAGAGTATGAGTGATATCGCACACTCATACTCTAATATTCTTTGTTATTACAGTAAGTATGTACTCGCATTACTTTTTCAAAGTTTTGTTTTAATGGGTTTGTTGGTTATATTTGTTTACATTTCTTCGTCTTACACTCGCGCATTCATACTCATGTGTTATTACAGTTAGTACTCTTAGTATTTCTTCAAATTCTTGTGTTATTACAGTTTGGTTTTAATGGTGAGAACTATTTTGTTTGTTATAGTACTTATTTAACGGTTCATTGTAAATAAAAGTAGTAGAGATATCGTCTCCCACTCACGCTCTCACACTTTTGTGTTATTACAGTTGTGTATACTATTTGTTTACATTTCGTAGTAAATAAAATTACTAGAGATGTCGCTTATTAATACCCTCAGGCTCTTGTGTTATGCTTTAGAGGGTGAGAGTTTTTATTTGTTTTTCTTTCTTCTTTTCGTTGCAATTAATTTAATTTCTGTTGTGTGTGCTTATGTTTAGCTTAACCCTTTAATTGTTTTTGAAACTGTTTATGATTGCCAAGAGACCAATTTTGAATTATTGCCGTAATTGAGGACAATCATAAAAAAGTTTACAAATAAACAAAGGTTTTGCTTAAAAGCATTATAATAAAAATTTATTATAAAAAAAATGTAATTGTTTTATTAAACTCAAAACTTTCAAGCAATTTTTTTTTAATTCTTCTTAGTTACTCACCTTCATAATTTATTTTACCATCATGATCTAAATCCGCTATGGCTAAAAGCTGTGACAGTTGGGTTTCATTCAGAGGTTCACCAATCATTTCCATGGCGGTTTGTAATTCATCACGGGTAATAAAACCATTGCCATCACGATCAAATACTCTGTAATGGGCAGAAAATTAATTTTCATGTACATATATGTATTTGTGTAATTTTTAAAATTGAAAGCATTTCACGTGTTTTGAAAATAATTTTTCCATTAATTCCAGTTGTTAAACACTCAAATTACACAAATGATTACACAAACACATAGAGTTTGTTTTCAAACGTTACATTTTAAGTGGTCAGTTGCAGTGGATGAAAATTGAAAAAAAATTTCTTTTTAAATTCCATTTAAACAGAAAATTAAATAAATTGTGCAATACATTCCATTGATATTGGGTATATATGCGGCGTTCGTATGAAAGTATACAAAAGTGGTTTGAATTATCATTCGGATAAATATGTGTTGCAATGGCAGTGGCATATAGACCATTAAAACCAGGACATTAATATGTCAGTATTTTGTTATACATGTAAAGAACACAATTTTTTGAAGAGTTTAGAAATATTTGAATAAGTTAGGACACTAGCTAGGATTCCACATAGAAATTAGCTTGTAGGACAATCTGCATTGATTTTAAATGGACGAAATATTAGAAATAGTTAAATGACATGAGTCAGTCAAAATGACAACCTCATTAAAACATCTGCTAAGATAATTTGTCATCAATATTTTTACACTTCTAATTGCTATGTTGTAATCTTTCACATACATACATAATTGGCCATTACAACCCTTCAGTCAGGATTACGGCCTAGCTTCTCACACCACCCGTGGCGTGTGCGTTAATTTTATACATGAATAGCGGGTCCTACAGTTTAAAGTCGACTCCGAACGACAGATTTTTTGAGAAGCTTTACTCTCAGAGTTTTTGCCAGAAATCTGCTGAGAGGAAGTCGCCGAAGAAATATTTTCATATTTTCGTTTTGATGTCTGACCTGGGATTCGAACTCGGGCCTTTCGTTTTATAAGCCAACACACTACCTACTAGACCACGGCGTAATCTTTCACCGTTTCATAAAACAGAGAATGCCAGATATTGAATATTCTTTAAAAAAAAACACGACACTATTTAAGAAACTGATTTTTCAATCGCTCGATCTAGAAATCTAGTGGTTAAATTCCCCTGACACATACATACGTTCAGAATTGGATATAACAACCCTTCAGTCAGTATTACGGCCTAGCTTCTCACACTATTCATGTTGTGTGCCTTAATTTTATACTTGAGTGGCGGGACCTACAGTTTAACGTCGACTCCGTACGACAGATTTTTTGAGAAACTTTTTCATGGCAGGTTTATTTACTCTCAGAGTTTGTGCCAGAAATCTGCTGAGAGGAAGTCGCCGAAGAAAAATTTTTTTTTTATACATATGTCGTTTTGATGTCCGATCTGGGATACGAACGCGGGCTTTACGTCTAATAAGCGAACACACTACCTTTTTTAGTGTGTTTTTTTACCTTACTTTTCTCTCAGTGTTCTTTCTCTAAAGTACCGGTTTTCAATAAAAATTCTGTTTTATCATCACTATAACTATACTCTTGCTGTTGTTGTTGTTTTTGGCTTTAGTGAGGTTGATTTGAAATGTGGTATGTATGTATTTGGTATTTGTATTTAATCAGTGGTGTTGTCTACATTGCACAACAGTGCGTATGAATAACACAAACACAATATAAATGCACTTGCACACATACGCTCTCCAATATCGCACATGGATGTAAAACATTAATTTCTATGGCTTTTGTTAACAAAAGGAAAGAATTTGTTATATAAAAAATTCTCTTTTATTAAATAATTTAAAAATAAAAAAAAAATTCTTGAACTTATTACGGCAGCAACCTATCTCTACTTAAGACAAGAAACAAAAACATGATTTTATTGTTTCACTACTACACTGCTATTCAATTCTTATGCTCTCGCTTTTCGTTTCTCTTCGGTTTATTATTGCTGTCCATTTGTTTTTATAATTGTCTTGATGTTATTGCAATTGGTGGTAGTGTGTACATACCTAAATGCAGCAATTAAATCCTCGGTGACATCATCCAAATCATCAGGTTTGCTGGCATTTTCTTGTTGTTGTTCTTGTTGCTGCTGTTGACTTTGTTCATCGCGTAAGGCCTGTATACGACCAACCCATTGTAAAAATTCCGCTTCGTTTATTAAACCATTACCTGGTGGTTTATTGAAAACACACAAACACAAAAAGAAAAATGCAAAGAAAAAAAAAGAGAATGGGAGAGAGTAAAAAATAAAAAGAAAACGTTATAAGTTAAAATATTCTTTTTAAATAATCAATTGAATTGAATTGAATTTTGTTTGTTGTTTATATGTATTGTGTAAAGGGTTATAAAAGTTAGGTTTTTATGGCGTTTTGTTTAGTAATAAAATTGCTTATGTTACATGAAATTATTGTAATAAAAAATGTTAAAACTAAGGAAGAATACTTTTAAACATATTGACATAAAGGTTAAACGTTAACATTATGAAAATTGCATTGTCGTAAGGAGAAGAGAATTCATACATTTTTCTACCTTAACATTGCATGTACAGTTGAGGGAAGTTGAGTCTTCATGCAGCAAAACATTTTAAAGTTTAAAAAAGAGTGATGTTATTGGAAAAAAATGTCAGTATTTAGAACATTTATTGCAAAATTTTCTTTGAACTAAATGCAAACATTATATGGATATTTTAAAAATTACACTATGCGACAATATAAAAAAATTAAATACACCCAGCTAATGACAAGTTGTGAGTTTTGCTGAATAGAACTCTTCTTTTATATTTCTTGAACCCTCCACAAATTTATTGGTTACACAAACATTTCTGAACCGATGTCCAAAGTTTGAAAATAGGTTAAAAAATATTTGGGTAATCAATAATTTTGTGTTAAAAGATCAAAAAACCACTTTTTGTGAAATAAAACAAGTTTGGAGGGTTTGAAGAATATAAGAAAAGTAGTTTTGAGTTCTACTCAACCTAGTGAACAACTTAGACTATGTAGTTACTCGGGTGTATTTTCACTTTCGCACCGCGTTATTGTCGATAAACATAGCCTAAAAAAGAACAACAAAAACATTCAGAGTAGCATTATTTTTTCTGTTTGTTTATATTTAATAAGCAGTACGATTGTTTAAATGCAGAAAACTGATATGCTTTTAGTCCTGGAAAATTCAAAATATAAAAGGAAGTTCAGCTTTCATTCCGAAAACGTGTGGTAAAACTTCGAAATAAAAACAATTTGTAGCAAAAAATCGCATAAAATGAAAGATTAAGTCACTCTATGAGTCACTCACTCTATGATAGAATTAAAAACTAGCCATAATTTGGAAGTCCTCAGACATTTACTACATGCTATGTAGCAATATTCTTAAAATGTTCAATCAACACATGCTTAAAATTGGCGAATTATATTGGAAAATATGTCAAGAAGAATAATTCATTTAAAAACGTTAAAATATTGACTTTTGGATAAATTTTGTTTTTACTGATGAGAGGAGTAACTACACCATATTTGAAGATGATGACTGAACCAAATTTTCATACAAAAATTTTTGTATCAACAAATCTTTGGAATGGCAATGTTATAGTTGGGGGACCAACGCCTTGAAGGGTAATATGGATTCCTAACAATCTAAGAGCATATTAGAATAGAATCTGAAAGCATTGGTTGAAAGTTGAAATACCAATTTAATGCATACTGCATACATTGTTTGGTAATGGCTGTTATATTATGCGCCCAGGCAGCTTAATACATCTGCTCAACCCCTAGACATACATAATACATACATAATTGACCATTACAACCCTTCAGTCCTACTGATGTTGTGTGTGTTAATTTTACACATGAGTGGCGGGTCCTACAGTTTAACGTCGACTCCGAAGGACAGATTTTTGAGAAACTTTTTCATGGCAATTTTATTTATTTTCAGAGTTTTTGCCAGAAATCAGCTGAGAGGAAGTCATCGAAGAAATATTTTTTTACTATTATTTTCGTTTTGATGTCTGACCTGTCAACCACTAGACCATTAATTTTTTAATCGAACGTATTTGAGATGTTTTAGAAGATATTTTTGGAAAGTGTGATATAACCAGTTGAGAGCCACGAAGAATTGAACTGAAAGGAAATACCACCCAATATTAAAAAGGATTTGTTGATATCAACTGACTCTTCGACTACAAGCTTTAGTCGATGTCATAGTGGACTTATTATGCGACTGTTTGTCCCATGGACTTTCAAAGTTTTTTATTTCTATTGTTGTTTTTCCATTGAATTAATTTTCAGTTTTATAGCTAAACTTATTTCTTGATAATTTAAAAGATTTAATGCAAATTTTGTTAATTTTCTTTATAATATAATAAAATAATTAAAAAAATGGGGGGAGGCTTATTTCTCTGACTGTATATTAAAAATTTCTCTTAATGCTTTTCAAAAATTTAATGTTTTTAATCTACTCTTAATATACATATGTATATATTTATTGTACTTGGCATACATTCCCCTTAAGCATTTCCCAAATACTTTAAGCAGTTGTTGATAATTTAGAAAAATCAAGGTAATCGTTTCTTTAACATTTTATTGTCGCCTTTAAAACATTGTTTATTTTGTTTTTCTCTTATTTTTAATGCAAGTATTTCAGTGTCTCACCACTACTTTCAAACAAAACACCTTATGCTCATCCTCCTTTACTTTCTTCACTCATTGCACTCACACTACGTTTGTCTGCATGTGTGTATACATATATGTTTTATAGACGCCAGAAATTCAAAATCAAGGTCAATTAAAGAGTAAAAAAAAACGGAAAATGGAAACATTAAAAGAGAAAGGCAGACACTTACAAAAACAACAAAAACACAACATTTGACATTGTCAGTAGTTGTTATTGCATTTGCCGTTGTTTGTTGTTGCATCAGTAGCAGCAGTGATGAGAAATTTTACTGGTGGTGACAATTATATACCAAATCAAAAACAAAAAGAGAAATAACAGTAACTCATGTTCGACAGTACCTGTACCTTATACCACAAAAAAAAAAGTTTTTTCAAATCACAAATATAGCGGCAATTATGTTTCGCCCTCAGTGGTTGTAATGTAGTGTACGAGTATAACTAATGCGTATTTATTTGAATACTAAAATTCAAGTGAGTGATTGAATAGATTTGAAATGAGAGAGAGAGAGAAAGAATTACCAGTAAAGCAGTTACTTTTTGTTTTCTTTTGTATCATTGTTATATTTTTAATCCTTGTTGTTGCTTAAATAATGATATAATAGCCTTGTATTTACAAAAAAAAAATTGAAAGAAAGAGAGAGAGAAATGAAATCAAAACAAAATAAATGCCGCTTGAGTTTTATAGTACGGAATATAAACAATGGCATTAAAACTATGAGAAAAGAGGAAAAATAATAAGAAAGAATAAAAATAATGTCATTGATAATAATCTGGTTGAATAAGATTTTATTTTTCGTTAAATCTTCATAACAAAAGCTGGCTTAAAGCCTAATAATTATGTTTTTTTTTTGTTTGGGTATATTGTAAAAAGGATTTACAAAAAAAATAAAAAAAAAATGAATAAGAAAAAAAAACAAAAATTAAACAATAAATTCTATTTAATTTAGCAAAAGTTTACTTTACATAAAGTTTTACAGACACATTAAATAAATAAATATTTCAAATATTAAAACGAAAAAAAAAATTATGAAAGAAGGACATTGAAAAAATTTAGAAAACAATGTTTGTAAATTGATTAAACAGGGCTGCTGTTTGCTGGTTGCCTTTAGAAAAAAGGTACTTATTAAACCCGTCTTGAGCGTATAATTAAAATGGTGGCGATCATGAAACCGATTATCTTAGAACTACTGCGCCATTTAGGACACTGTTTACTATTCATAAGTGGCTTCTACCAGACAGGTTGGAGAAAACAAGTGGTTGCGAACGCGGCAATGAGTCTGAGCACTGTAAGATCATGGTATGGCTGGTTTGAATAGACCTACATATATACCACATGATACCCGAACCAATTTCAATCCGGGTTACATACTTACATACATAATTCGTCATTACAACCCTTCAGTCAGGATTACGGCCTAGCTTCTCACACCACTCATGCTGTGTGCCTTAATTCGACTTCGAACGACAGATTTTTGAGAAACTTTTTTCATGGCATGTTTATTTACTCTCAGAGTTTTTGCACAGAAATCTGTTGAGAGGAAGTCGCCGAAGAAATATTTTTTTTATATTTCGTTTTTTTTTATGTCTGGCGTGGGCCACGAAACCGGGCTTTACATGTAATAACCGAACACACTACCTACTAGACTACGGCGACTACGATTTTACGTGTCCCCAAAATAGTGTAGTGCTAACAAAACATATGATGTTGGTGGTCGAACACTGCTCCAAAACGAAGGATTAATTGTTAAACAAGTGTCATCTGGCAGCCTTTTCTTAAAACCACTCGTCAACCAATTCCTACTCTCCCGGTTCGAACAAAAAAAATATTCTTGCAATACTGCATGACCAGTAAAGTTGAGATTTTGATTATTCTTGAAGAAATACGGTATCATTAATCCGTTTGGTCTCTACCCGCACCAAACCGTGCGACGTTATGGCTGCTTTGCACACCAAATTTAGTAATTCTGTGTGTTGGATGTCCTCTGGGTACTAAATTGATCGTAATTTCGAAACACATTTTCCACTCAGTATAAATTTTGATAATGAAATTCAATGATTTGCAAGCGTTGTTCGTTTGCTAGTCTATATACCTTTGTGTTTTGAAACAGAAAAATGAAAAAGCACCCGTTATTTTTTGTTTACTTCTTTAACCTTTAAACAATTCAACTGTCTGCCTTAGTTTTTGCCAGCCTTGTTAATATATAGCCCTGACTGCGAAGCATGAATAATATTAATAATTTTTAATAATTTTTTTCTTGTTTATTTCTATTAAATTCTCTTGCGCCGAACTTTTATTGCATGTTTATTATGCTTTGGAAAAACAAAAAAAAAACAAAATTCTTGTCTTTAAAAAACGTTGTTCTTATTGCTGCCTTATAAAGGCCAATAAAGCTAATGATACTGTAGGGAAATTAGCCAAATTTATGTTGAAATTTAATCGATTTCTTTCTTTGCAATTGGCTGTGGCTGTGCAAGACTAAAGAAACGGCTAAAAGATAATTTACCAAAATTCTGTGTTTTTCAGTTTTTTCTACTTTAAGTTTATTGCCAAAAAGAAAAACAAAAAAAAAAAATTTTGTCTGTGAACGAACATTCAAGGTCAAGGATAAAAGTCAGCAATTTACAGTTGTTGAGTTCGTTTTTTCTTTCTCTCGTTTTTTTGTTTTCTTATTTTTTGTCTTGCCTGTTATCGACCAACAACTTCCGTTTGATTTTATATTTTTTTTCTCTCTCTCTCTTGGCTTTAATTGGTTTCTATGTTTTTTTGGTTCTTTTCTTTTTTTTTGGCTAAAATAGTTTAGATTTGTCTTGATAGCTCTCATCCGTTTGCCGATTACTATCGGTGGTTATGTAAGTAGTAAAATGGCAATTATAAAATGGGTTAAAAAGTTAAAAACGAAAACAAAAAATTCGAAACAATAAATCTTTAAAAAGAATTTAAACTTTTAGGAATTTAAATGTAAAATAAAATGTACATTAATCTGCCAAACGAAATGGTTATGCAGTAAGCCATCAGCTGAGCATAATTGTAGCAAGAGTGTAGGAAAATTCTATCAAAGGAGTACTCTCAGATTTTATTCTCTTTACACAATATCTTAACCTCATTTCTTATAATAAGAAATTCATTAAGAAAAAACAAATTTCCTGTTTCTGTAAAACAGAGCCCGGCAACACTTGCTATTGGTCAGTTGTTGCAAGAGCGAAAAATAAGAAAAGAGAAAAATGTATACTCTTACATTCACTACAATGCAGGCATGGAAAATTAAAATTTTTAAATGGTGGTATTTTAATTAAAAATATTAGTTTATTAAATTAAAATTTGTAAAATTCGTTTAGACTTCTTTGATTATATTGATTTAAGAAAGCATTTTAGATTAAAATTTGTTTTTTTTTTGGAAATATACATATTTAATAGAAAACTTTCTGGGATATTTATACTGTACATCCCTGCATTAGCAGATCTTCATGTACAAAAGCAAGAAGCATGCGACAACACAACCTCTTTCAATGAATGCTGAAACGAGACTGAGTGTGTTTTTGATCGTGAGAGTACGTTGTTGTAAATTTAGTAATGGCTGACATGCACGCGTGCATAGGAATTGCCGGGCTCTGCTGTAAAACAATCGAATTTCGCCTGCAAACATTGCCTGATAGCGACTATCCATCTAGTGTCAGTGGGCACAATTCGTGTTTGCCAACTTGACCTCAGGAATAAGAATCTCTCACATCAGGCAGTGTGTGCAGGCAAAAGTCGATGATGTGATAGGCGTTTAAGACGAACGTCTTGTATACAAATATTTGAGTGAATGTATGTTTTTCATATAAATACACATTCATGTGAACTGTTTCGTCTCACAGAAAAATTAAGAAACTCTTTAAAGACTTTGATTGAACTACCATGCAAGGAATTGTCAAAATTATACGGAAATTTGGAGAGAACGAGGCTGTACCTCATGACAATGTATGCAGTGTCAAAAAGTTTGATAAATAATACGAATTTATTGCTTCCATGGTGTTCTCATTATTATGACATATTTTGCATATGGATTGGCACTTCATCCATATAAAGTCTAACTCATGCAACAATTAAAGTCGGATGACCGTCTACAACATGCTTGATTATGCTGATTGGGTGTTAAAGCATCAGGCATTCCGATGCCGACTTTCCAAAAAAAAAATTTTCGGCGTTGTAACTAATTTTCCATGCGGTAGTTACGCTAACAAGAAAAATCGTAGCATGTGGAGCTAAGAGACCTCGAAAGTCGTTATGGAAAAGCCATTGCATTTAGAAAAAGTGATAATTTTGGTAGGCATTATGGTCGGAAGGCATTATTGAGTTTTTTAAATATGACCGTAGAACAGCTTTTATCCTCACTGGAGTAATCATTTTTTTTTTTTTTTTTTGGCCTGCAATGGAAGGTTATGAACTGGACTGAGTTTGGCAATAAAATTATAAGAATTAAATTATGCGGATAATACGCGCAGTATTATAGCAGTGTGTTGGCTTATTAGACGTGAGACTTCGGTTCAAACCCCAAGTCACACAACTTCAACAAAACGAAATATAAAAAAAATATTTCTTTCGGCAACTTGCTCTAAGAAATCTTCTCGTAAAAGCTCTCAGAGTAAATAAAATTGCCATGACGAAGTTTTTCAGAAATCAGGCGATTAGAGCCGACTTTAAACTGCAGGTCCCATCACTCTTAAATAAAATTAGGTTATAATCCCGACTAAAGGGTTGTCCTTTTATGTCCAGTTAAGTAAGTATATATGTATTATAACACCCGTATGTTGGAGCCTTTAAATATTAACATTTGTGAAGTTATCGCCGAGATGCTGTCCGAAATATGTGAAAAAGTGACTGAAAACTCTCTCAAAAGGATCGATACCTGCAACTAATGCAGAGAATGTCAACATAATAAGGAATCCCAGCTGTATGTGTATTTTATTTGACTTTTCTTTTGAAAACCGACAAATAGATAACCCGTTATTTCATTTCCCAAGAGAATTCAAATTAATATGCCTCCTCTAAAGAATAACCAAAAATAATCATATAAACAAAAATTATTTTACAACTTAATTTTAAAGTTTCTTTATTGTTTTGTTTGTTTTGACATTCTTATTAAATTACAATATTATTCGTCATCTCTTCTTCCCTTCTTCCCTTCTTTTTTTTTTTTTTTTTTTTTTTGTTAACGAGATTGTGTTTTTGTAATAAATCATAAAATCAAAATGAATTTCTCATCAAAATGAGTTCCTCATTTGATTTAATAAGCCTAACGGTATTTGAGTCTTTTTATAGTTCTTCTTCTTCGTGAATTTATTACACATTAAATATAATGTCGTTGTTAAACATAAATAAAATTTTTACCGCTAAATCTTTCAAATGTTTTGAAGGAGAGAGAGAGAGAGAGAGAGAAGTATATTTGTTTTAGATGAGTAGAGCCCTTATAAAAAAGTAATCACCATTATTGTAGACATTTCCTATTGTTGCTTACCATTACTCTTTTTCCATCTCTCTCTTACTGCTCTTCTCTCCTTCAATACAATAAAGAAATTATTATTATTTTACTGTTATTGCTGTAGTTGCCTATCATTCCCTCTAAAGTTTACTTTTGTTATGATTTTGTTGTAAATCTTTGGGAAGAAGAATTAATGGTAGACCATACAACTAGATACAGTCATAAACATTATTTTGACCGCACTTCATTTCTAGTCCTTAATTTGTTCTTCTTAATTTTTTGTTGAAACTGTAATTATTTACATTTTTTTATTTTTACTATCAAGCTGAGTAAACAAAACAATGGCTCTAATCACACGAGAACAATTTTTAGTCGTACAATTTTTGTTCTTTTCAAATCACACGGGATGAGTATTAGTTCGGCATTCATTTGATGCAGTTTGCCTGTACATTTTATTTTTGTGCTGGTAATGGGGGGCTGTAGCTGATTGAAACTTTACGCCACTGGAAAACCATTCTCTTCACCTCTCTTGCCTATAAACTATCATTTAACGCCAGCACAATTGTTCTCGAGTGATTGGCTCTAATATCAACCACACTTTAATAAGGAATTTGCTTGATTTGTAGCCGAGTAGCATTCGTTTGACCGCAATAGGCAAAGAGTTGTGTTTTGTTAACTTTTCAGTTTAAATAGAAAATTATATTTAAAAAATAAGAAATTAATTAAAAATTTTGGAAATTTTTTAATTAAAAGCTTTGAAAATGGGGTCAGAAAAGCGATTAAATGACACCCAAAAAAGAACTGATTTGATAATCTAAAACAAAAAGGATAGTCTAATAGTCACATTTACTAACAATCAGTACTAAAACGAAATGATCGAGAAAATTATTCAGTATCGCCATGCTTGGCATTTTCTTAGCACACTGTAAATAAATTTAAAATTAAGTTTCTCCTTCATTTCGTATCTATTTTATTACGAATATTTCTGTTTTGAATAAATTTTAATGCAATCGTTTGTTATTTCAATAAATTTTGTTTTTTTTTTAATTGCAAATTGTCACACTCCTCCTGCATGCTTGCCTGCAAATTATTCCTTTATATTGCTATACATGCGTGCATGTATGTGTAAGTAAATGTGTTTGTTTGTATAACACCTAAAAGCTAAAGGTTAATTGCTTAGTTTTTGTTTAACACGCTGTATAACACAATCGTTAAGAAATCTTCTCTTTTGCCATACCGTTATATACGCTTATTCAATCTGTCTGTGTGAGTATGTATGTAAATGTATTGTAATGAGTGTTTGTGAAATGAGTGAAAAAATTTACATAATCATCCATTAACAACAGACAAGAAAAACCATAATAAAATCATTTGCTTAAAATTCAAATAACACACGCATACATATGTATACTCATACACACATACAAATATATATGTACGTAAACCCACAAAAACAGAAATCAGTGTTATAATGCAATGAATGCAAGCAAGCATTGTATAATGGCAACAACAGCAAGTAAAGTGAAGTGAAGTGACCCCGTATAACAATGCAATCATAACAGAGAACTTCATATCCAGAGCTGGAAAAGTATGAACTTTAGGAAAAAAAATATTTTTTTTAATTCTTAACTCTTTTAAGAGATATACGGACATAATGTTCAAAATGTCAACAAGTTATGTATATATAAAGGGTAATTTTTTAAAATGCCTGAGATTTGAATTAAAAAAAAAAACAAACGGAAACTGAAGTTCGTGTGTTGTCTGCCTTCCTAAACACGTCCCCGAAACGAAGTATTAAAAAATATTCCTTCGTTCATTTACTCTTAGCAGTCTTCTGGCAAAAACTCTGAGGGTAAATAAAATTGCCATGAGAAACCTATTGTTTGGAGTCGACTTTAAACTGTAGTTCCAATTCCATCCGCCTATGAATAAAATTAACGCACACAACATAGATAGCCTGAGAATCTGGGTCGTAATCCTGACTAAAGTGTTGTAATGATCAATACGATCTGGCGTTCTGAATTCACGGTAGAGTTTGTTCCAGTCTCGTCTTCGAAGTAATATAACTCAACACCTTCAGACTGTAATATGCACCAAAATATTCTTTTTTTTTCATGATGCAAAGGCTTTTCCGTAATCATTTTCGGAAGAAGAAAAACATTCTGTTCGGAAAATCAGCATTGAGAGCCTTTTCCTTTAAAACCTAATCAGTATTGTACGGCGTTGTAAATGGTTAGCCGGATTTAATTATTGCGTGAGCTGAAGCTCAATAATGCAAAACCCAATGCTAAATACGCCATAAAGAGCAATAAGATAGTCCCAATTGCTGAGAGCACCGTGGATTCTACGGCTTTTAATGATTCAACAGATTTTCACTAATAAAAATTAGACTTATGGCATTGCGATGATCGCAATTCTGCCTAGTCTTCTTGTCTATTGCACAATAGGTCGATTATGGCTATCATGAAAAGTTTCGACATTTGAAGTATTAACTTTTATAGACAGTTTTTGACGATTTTTACGCGATGTTTCCTTTAATATTCGTAAATAACACTTCAGATGAAATATATTTAACAGTTGATTGTCTTGCCTGACCTTTGGTATTGCAACCACTAAATGGCGAACTCGTTATGTATTAAATTTATGTAAAATTTAATTAATTTAATTTCGATACCTACGAAAAATAAAATCGAAGAATTCATTCTTTTTGACTTTAAAAAGCATTGTTGGCTTGCTGCAGGATTTCTTACTTGTATTTAAAACTAAAGATACAGACAGAGAGAGAGAGAGAGAGAGAGAGCAACAGTAACTTAAAAAAGAAAATGAACATGGATTTGCATACCAGTAACCATGGTTGTCAGATAAGTGTCGATTTCTCGCCTAGCATCGAAATTTTAAAACTCGTTTGATATTCTAATTTTCGATTTGTTTCCATAAGGATTCTAGCGATTTTTAATACATATTGAGATTGGAGTTAAAGTCACAATAAATATGGCAGCCCTGTTCACTATTCCAGCAAAATGGCATTTAGACCGTAAAAGAATTAAGAGAACTGTTGGCAAATTTTATTTGTATGAGTAGTTGTATGGTAGTAAATGTTTAATCGTGGTTAGCTTTAGAAAATAATTCAAAACGATTTTCTTTCCTACTCCTTTTTTTTCCAAAGTCATTATTGCGGTTGCATAAGCAGCCAGCTATTGTGCGAACATGAGAATGAAACATTTTTCTTGTTCGAACACAACAATTGAAGTGATTTAAACTGAAATTGGAAGTTAGAAAAAGTTTATTTTCTTTTGAGTTTTAAAATGAATAAAATATTGGTTGCAGTCACGAACGCCTTAAGGTTAGCATTGGCAGGAAGCTTAACTTCTTAACAATGTTTAGCTTTTAACGATTTTAATTATTAGTTTGTAAATGAAAAATAAGCAAAATTATATGTTGTAGTCTTGTAAGAAAAAAACTCACAAGAAGTTATAACATTTCCTTAAACACAGGTCATAAATTATTTTAAATTTCTTTTGAAAAAGTTTTTAAATAAAAATTTTTATTCCCGGGGCGTATGATTAATATTGTTCTAAAGTAAGTTCGTTTACAAATTATCGGTTGATGACTGTAACACGTTTGTATTTCTGATAACACTAATCGTACTAGGCAATACTATAGCTTGCTTAAAAGGTGACATTTAAGCTGTACTTTCTTAAAGGACTCTATTATATCCTTATTATACTGTGGTTTAAACACTTGTAAAAAAAAATCGAAACATTACAGTCATATTTTGCTTTGGTATCGTAGAAAAAGTAAGAACACGTTGTATGCTACTAAAAGTTTTTATGAAGTTAAGGAAGTCATTGCTGTAACTAGAAAATAAATAAGACAAACAAATGCTCTGCTCCCTTCAACGATCTGATAATTTTGATTGATCTGAACGACCAATCACTTTTTTAAGAACACGTTGTATGCTACTAAAAGTTTTTATGAAGTTAAGGAAGTCATTGCTGTAACTAGAAAATAAATAAGACAAACAAATGCTCTGCTCCCTTCAACGATCTGATAATTTTGATTGATCTGAACGACCAATCACAAACTTTTATTAACCAACACTTATTAACCATGACGAAAGCTGAACCTGCTGAGGAGCTCAAAGTTTGGCTGGCACAGTGGAAAATTTAATGAAACGAATTTCCATTGTGTTTGGTGAATTTGAAAGCAAAGTATGAACTTATGCAGTCGGGCCAAACTGTTGGTTATGATCTCTATTGTCAGGCATTAATGGTCCTTACAGCCGTTCAGTCAGGATTGCGACATAGTTTCTCCCACCACTTACATATATTGTGTGTGTTAATTTTATACATGAGTGACGATTCCTACAGTTTAAAATAGACTCCGAACGACAGACTTTTTGAGATCCTTATTCATTCAATTTTGTTTACTCCAAGACAGTACCGAATAAAACGGCACATAAATATTTCCCAAATAAAGCTGTTTAATTTGTGAATTTTTCGATCAACCAACACAAATTTTTAATCCCCAAGGCGTATGATTAATAATTAATTCCAGAAGAAATAAATATTGACAAAGAAAATAATTTTTAAGGTTTTGCTGCAATATTTATGTATGTACCTTGAAAGTGCTTAAAACTAACTACAAAAAAACTTTTTTATTTTTACAATTAAAATTAGTGCCACTATTTTTATTCGAATTTAATATTCACATTTTTTTTTATTTCACCCTAAATTTCATATTTTTAAGCTCATATTTATCCCCTTTATTAATAAACACACTTTTTAAATAACAGTAAACATGTATGCTAAATGTGCAACACTTTTAATACATGTCCATGTGGAAATGCGTATGCATTACTTTTTCTCTTTTTATTTGATTTCTATTTTAAAAATGCCATTTACAATTGCAACAGTCCAACTATAACATACGCATGTACACATACTCAGTTATCCCAAATGTAAATAACAGTAAATGGTAATAAAATGTGTAGTGTTGTTGGGAAACATTTAACATGTTAAACAAGCCTTTGAATGGCACGTTTGTTAGTTTATAAAATAATAACAACAATGGCGCGTATAACAAAACAGTTTTACTAGATTTCAAGTGTATGTGAGAGTAAGAGGGGTTGTACGTACGGCTAGTGTGCTGAGGCTTTGTTTACAAACTTACAAAGAGAGCTCAATAAATATCAACAAATAGACATGAACGCATGCAAGCAAGCAAGCACCATACACTTGATAAATTTCCATATGACTACCGATAACACACAACTTTGATTACAACAACACTAACAAAACAATAAATGTTTGCACTGAGGTTTAATTGATTTTACTATTACATAGCTATTGTTGTAGTTGTGTAGTTTTGCTAGATGTTTGTTCTCTTTTTGTATTCATATTTTTTTTTGCTTTTGTTTGTTTATGTAATAAACCCTTCCTCTTGGCAATTGTTTGCAGTTATTCCGCCAATATTCTCTCATCATCACATTTTTACTCTGCATTTTTTTTCCTTTTTTCATGTTCAATTTAACACGCACACTTTATTGATTTCTTGTTTTTTTTCTGTTTCTCTGATATTTTTCTGTTATTTTTATAATTTATTATGTGTGCAATTATTTGGAAAAAAAAATATTATTTTTCTCACCTACAATTTCGTTGAAGTCAAAAATCTTGTTTAATTGTGTTGATTTTCGTTGTTTGGTCGTAATAATGAGGGCAAATTTAATCATGTTTTTTAAAGAAACAATATAAGATGTAAAGGCGTACTGTAAGGTGTTCCAGTTGAACTCAAAAAGTTCATTAACGGCTACTTTACATGATAAGGTATCTTGCGTATGTAAAGTCAGAAAGAAACGTATGTATTTTAAAAATGAGGGTAAAAATCTTAAGATAGATATTTTTTGCATTTACACGATTGGTAAAAACGAAAACAAAATATTTCCACTTTTTTTCTTCGCGCCTTATTTGTTTTAGCTATTCAGTGATGTTTTCCGTATATTTTATTTGTTAACATAAAAATGCAATGCAATGCGATCGTTTTATTAAAATTGTAAAAAAGTGAAGAATGCCGTACAACTATCAAATTTTCATTCTTATTTGATATTTTGATCTCAATGTCGTATTCTCTCGTTACATATTGAGTTTACATGATACTTGCTGTTCTCTTCTACACACTTGACATATCTATATTGTTGTTTTACGAATAATTTCCTTTCAATTCAATTCTGATTTTATCATCACCTGCTGAGCTATACCGTGCTTTGTGAATGAACTTTTTTTTTGTTGTTGTATGTAATCCAATTTAGCAGTGGATCACAGTTGAAAATTCATTTCATTCGATTTTTCACTGCTTATTTATGTGGTACCCCAAAAATCGAGCTCTTTTTTGTATTCCGCTTTCTTCGCTTGTGTGCCCGTTTTTATAAATTTTTTCATTAGGCAAGAGCCCGTGGTTCAACCCTCAGGGTTTTCTGGCAAATCTCTGAGAACAAAAAAAATTTCCACGAGGAGTTTCTCAATAATCTGAGTTTCGCCACTCGTGGATATAATTAACAAACGAAACAAGTGAGGATTGTAATCCTGAGTTGCAATGACCAATTAAGTAAGTTCCATGCATTTCCAACATCAAAATTATCAAATCGAAAGCAATCAAGCTTTTTCCCTGCTGTTTTTCTAATTGCAGTAGCATCTTCGTATATACAGTGGACAGCAAAAGTCTTAGTACGGCAATACATTTTGACAAAAAAAGTGCCCACAGGCTTAATACTCTTGCACAAAGTTCCGATATGACTTTAAGAGAGTATTTAGGAGATCATTTGAAAGAACGGTTACGTAATAACTAAACCTCAAACAGAAGTCAACCTAAAAACTTGCTCATGGTGCCACCAGAAAACACTAAACAAAACTTGTACATTCAATTCCAAATGGGTTAAATGGAGTGCTTGACCTTTAGAGATATTCATCTAAATACAAGGGATAACATTTTCATATGTAGTATATTAGGCCTTTGAATTTTAAATTTACTCAGGGTTCTCCTTGGGGGTACCTATGGAGTCATCTGAAACTTTTCCTTATTTTTCTCTTGTTTTATGAAAAACATTACAAAATAGTTTGTTTTATAGGGTGCCCTGGTAGTCTAGTGGGTAGTGTGCTAGACTATTAGTGTGAGGGTCGTGGGTTCGATTCCCACCGGAGACTCTGGTCTGTGACACTACACCGAGCATATGGTCAAGTTACTCCGCTCGTATATAATTAGAATATAATTTGTAATTGTATTGTAATTTAATAAATAAATAAATAGTTTGTTTTATAATAAAACAGAAATAAATTAATAAAACGGGGTGCCCTGGTAGTCTAGTGGGTAGTGTGCTAGACTATTAGCGTGAGGGTCGTGGGTTCGATTCCCACCAGAGACTCTGGTCTGTGACACTACACCGAGCATATGGTCAAGTTACTCCGCTCGTATAAAATTAGAATATAATTTGTAATTGTATTGTAATTAATAAATAAATAAATAATAAATTAATAAAATATATTTATAAACTATAAATTTTTATACAAACTTTTGGATAAAATTCATGAAATTGCTAAAATATATTGCCGTACTAAGACTTTTGCTGTCCGCTGTATAACAAATTGTTTCCACCAGCCCGTGACCCTTACTTACATTTTCCACATTAGGAAAGCAAAACATAACATTAATGTTCCGAATTTTCACTAATGTGTCACTGAATAATGTGGTTTAAATAAAGTCTTCTAATAAACTGAAGCTTAAAATCTCAAGTTTTAAATAAGATAAAGCGTTGCCGTTTGTCACACAAGCAATTTATTTGAAATGAGTAATAATAATAGTCTAGGTCGCCGTACTCTAGTAGGTAGTGTGGTCGGTTATTAAACGTGAGGCCACGATTCATACACCAGGTCAGGCATCTTCAACAAAAATTTTGAAATTTAATAAAATTGCCATGAAAAGTTTCTCAAAAATCTGTAGTTCGGAATTGTCTTGCAACTGTAGGTTCCGCCACTTATAAATAGAATTAACGCATGCAATATAGGTTGTGTGAGAAACTAGGTCGTAATCCAGACAAAAAGTATTATAATGACAAATTCTGTATGTAATCATTATAGTCTAGTAAGTTTACAAAAGTAAAAAGGAACCCCTCGCCTTTACATCAAGACAATTGGATTTTTTTTTTTTTTTTTTTTTTTTTTTTAAATATTACTTTCGTTTCTAATAAAGTTGAACCCACTGGTTTTATGTACCCTTATAATTTTTCTATTTAGTAGACAAAAACTTTTAATTGCAACACCAAATAAACAACAAAATGTTTTAAAGATCAAAAATAAAACCCATATTCTCTCCCACACATACAACACTCTTACTCTTTCTCTCTCTCTTTTTCTTGCTCTCTTTGTGTATGTGTTTTGCTAATAACACACTTACTTAAAACAAAAACTTTTTCTTTATAAATTGAAACTGTATCGTTGTAGTGGTATGAAGTTGTTCTATTAATTGTTGTCGTTGATGCTGTTGTATGATGTTAAAGCCATAAAAAGTTTTTTCTTAATATTTTCATTCCTACATTCATGCTGAAAGGAATGAAAGTCGAAATGGTTAACAGACTAATCGACAATACATTTTTTATAAATTGTAAATTAAACCGATAACTTTAAATTTGCGAAACTTTTCCTATAGTTTAGTTAGTGTTTGCTCACTAACATAATAACAGTTTTACTTCAATGCTGTTGGTAATCTACACACATATGTTATCATAACAGTAATAAGATTATAGTTTTACATTTGAGTATAGGTGGTGTAAACAAAAGATATTACATGTGTATTATAGTAACAAAGAGAGAGAGAGAATATTCTTATTTACTCATAGTATATGGGTAAATTGTTGAACACTGTTATATTTGAAGTGTAAACAATGGAAGAGGTTTTGCAAACGAAGGTATGCATGTAGTAAAAATACAATGAACGCGTTAAAGAATTTTTTAGAAAGTTCTTGTTTATTGTTATGATTTCTTTTCCTTTTTTTTTATAATATATAAAAATATTGATCGATAAACTAACATTAAAAAGAACTATTAGCGATGCCATAATAAACACAAACTATGGCAGTTGTTACACTAATTAAAACGCGAAAAAGTAACATTGTTTGCTAAGAACTCCATATCAAAACTTAATTTTAGAAATATGCGTGTATGGAAGCTGTTTATATAGGAACTCAAAGTCTGAAAAATAAATCATTTTTGAAATTTCTGAACAGAGTTAAAGAAGGCAAATTGTATGTCAAATAGCAGGTGATTTTTTTTCGGTTTAAATTTTTTCAACATAAAAAGAGTTGAGAGGTAGCAATGAATGCCAAAAAAATTCATTAAGGCTTATCATTTCATTTGTAAACAAAATTCGTGCTGTAGGAGTTATGGTTTTCTATCAAATAATTGAAGAAAGATCATCAACAAGGAGGCTAATGGGTACATTAACAAACAAAGGTGGTTCAATAGCTGTCAATCCAATTTGTAAGATGCATTTTTGGTACGATTTGTGGTCATTATTGGGTTGTACTTCTTCAAGAATGATCACATAGTATAGTTATAGGTGATCAACAGGATAGAGTATGATGATATCCGATTTTTACCCAAAACTGAAGGTGAGTATTGGCACAGGGAATCTAGTGAGATACGAGTTTGGTAAGCAATTGGTCTAATTTTTCTGAGCAGTCCATGGCTGCATTCTTAATTTTCAAAACACTAAATGATTAAAATAAAGTCGACGTAATCTAGTAGGTAGTGCGTGGTTGCTTTATTACATGCGTGACCGTGGTTCAAACTTCAGCTCAGACATCTTGAACAAATTGAAGTACGAAAAAACGTCTTCTACTCAGTAGTCTGTCGACAAAAACTCTGAGAGTAAATAAAATTGCCATGCAAAAGTTTCTCAAAATCTGTCGTTCGGAGTCGACGTTAAATTGTAGGTCCCGCCACTCAAGTATAAAATTAAGGCACACAACATGACTGGTGTGAGAAGTTAGGCCGTAATCCTGACTGAAGGGTTGTAATGGCCAATTATGTATGTATGTATGTACGTAATTGAAGAGAGATCTTCAACAAGGATGCTAATGGGTACGTTAACAAACAGAAGTGGTTCAAGAGCTATCAATCCAACTTGTAAGATGAATTTTTTTGGTACGATTTGTGGACATTATTATGTTGTACTTCTTCAAGAATGATAACAAAATAGTTATAGTTTATGAACAGGATTGAGTATGATGATATCCGATTTTTACCCAAAACTGAAGGTGAGTATTGGCAAAGATAGCTGCGAGTTTGGTAAACAATTGGACTCACGTGTTTGAGCAGTACAAAACAAT
This sequence comes from Sarcophaga rosellei, assembly GCA_930367235.1. Classification (NCBI taxonomy): domain Eukaryota; kingdom Metazoa; phylum Arthropoda; class Insecta; order Diptera; family Sarcophagidae; genus Sarcophaga; species Sarcophaga rosellei. The sequence continues at coordinate 51,776,441 of OV884020.1, forward strand.
TTTCAAAACACTAAATGATTACAATGAAGTCGCCGTAGTCTAGTAGGTAGTGTGTTGGCTTATTACTTCGAACATACAGCTCAGACATCTTGAACAAAATGAAGTACGAAAAAAATATGTCTCCAGCGTCTCCCACTCAGTAGTCTTTTGACAAAAACTCTGAGAGTAAATAAAATTGCCATAAAAAGCTACTCAAGAAAACTGTTATTAACAATCGACTTTGAAACTGTAGGCTTTGCCATTTGTGTATAAAATTAACACACACACACACAACATGGCTGGTGTGAGAAGTTAGGTTTTAACCTTGACTAAAGGGTCCCTCAGATCCAACAGTGAGCTGTATGAGCTCCTGAACGACATAGATGCTGTACAGCGTATTAATATTCAGCGTCTGCGCTGGCTCGGCCATATCGTTTGAATGGAAGAAGATGCTCCGGCAAGACGGCGATCTGCGGAAATCGGCAAAGAGGACGATCTTGTATGCGTTGGAAGGACCAAATCGAGGAAGCCCTGTGACCAACTGGGGTAGGCGCGCAAGAAGCAGAGAATGTGTTGCGGCAGGCCGAAATCCGTTAATCGGGTTGTTAACAGCCAATTAAGTAAGTAAGTAAAGGGTTGTAATGTACGACTAAATAAGTAAGTTATTTCCAAATTTGAGTAAAAATTGAATAAATAATTGAAATCAAAAAGAAAAATAGTGATTTTCTTTAAAATTTATAAATAAAAATATGATATAACAACTGTTTACTTAATATTACTGTAAAGATTCTTATATTTCTTAGCACGCTATTTGAAAAAGGAAAAACAGCAGAACTAAACACAATATTTCCAAATAAAATTCTAATAAAACGCAATAAAAGTACTATGTGAGTGACGTTTTCTCGAAGCAAAAAAAAAAAAAAAGGAAACAAGTAAGCAAAATGACCAAAGAATAAAAATCACAATAAATAAGAACCTTAAGAATAGAATTTACAGACTTATTTGAATTTTTTTTTATTGTTCACACGCTGCATATATAATTTTCTCACAACCAACTTTGAGCAGCACAAAATTATGAATATTTTATGGATTTATTTTTAGTACAATTTGTCGATTTTTTTTTTTATTTTTTTATTTTTTGTATAAATTAATGCGATAAAAATTTATTTATTTACATAAATTGTTGTTAATTTAAAACCTTAAATTTCGTGCCTTAAGTTATACTTGAAAAGAAATTAAATTGATAACAACACTACCTTAACAAATCCCAGCTCTGTTCAATAACTAATAACTTCCGTTTTCCCTCAAAAATATAAAATTTTTCTCTTAAGAATTCCAAAAAAATAGAAATTAAATAATTTACTTTTAATTAAAATTTTATTTTATTATTGTACATTCCATTGTTGTTATTGCAAATGTCTGAGTAATAATAACGATGTATCATTCCATTTTTTATTGGATTTGCTTTCATTTCCTTATTGCCATGTTCTGCTCTTATTATTGTTGTTGTTGTTATTATTATTATTGAGCAATTACAAGTTTTAATTACAATAAATTGTTTCGACTACAAACGAAACATTATTGTTTTTTTCTTCTTTATTAATAATTTAAAGCCAATTAGAAAGGCTGTCAACATGTTAATTTTTTATTGCGCCTGGCTGTTGTGCTTGTTTATCCTTTGACCACCTTTATCCACCTTACGTGGCTTCTTACAGCCAGTCACTCGTATTATATAATATACCGTTATTAAGAGATATTACAACGTGTTTCTAGGTGTTCTCGTGTTCTCAATACAATATTTACGTATGATGTTTTCGCTTTCCTTTTTGCATTTGTATTGGTTTTTTTATCAACGATTAAATATCAACTAGAGCCAGTCAGCTCATATAGATAAGCACTTTAGCTTTGGCTATTAAAAATGTGAAGTTAACCCAATAAACATTTTTAAAACAAAAAAAATGTTTTCTTTTCTTTTAAAACTTTTAGAAGCAATAAATCTCTGTGAGTATTATTTTCCAATTGTATATGAAATGTATCCAATTGTGTGTTTGCTCGCTAGACGTAAAGCCCGGGTTCGTATCCCAGGTCAGACATCAAAACAAAATATGAAGACAAAAAATATTTCTCCGGCAACTTCCTCTTAGCAGATTTCTGGCAAGAACTCTGAGGGTAAATAAGCATGCCATGAAAAAGTTTCTCAAAATCTGTCGTTCGGAGTCGACGTTAAACTGTAGGTTCCGTCACTCAAGTATAAAGTTAAGGCCCACAACATGAGTGGTGTGAGGAGCTAGGCCGTCATCCTGACTGAAGGGTTGTAATGGCCAATTATGTATGTATGTATGTATATGAAATTATCATTACATGAATGCTAAGGTCTAGAATGATCAGGATCTATTCGCGTCACAATAGATTTTATTCACGGAAGGATTCTACCACCTTTTCTGTGGTCGATCGTAATAGATGAAGTTTTTGCAAGCTGAACAGCATGAAATTTTCCTGGTGCGTTTCCGTTAAATCATTCAAACCACACTAATGCCGCAAAATAAGTGGCAATCTCAGATACAATGCCTTGAACAGAACAATGTTTCAATTTTTCAGTCATGAATACACGCCTCGCCAATGGGGAATGTACGCTTTCGACAGGTTACCACAAACGAACTCTTTGCATGTACGAGGCTCTTTGGAACAATTTGGCGCTATAATGACCTGTATAAAGAAAATCGGAAGATATTTTTGGATCAACTGCATCGTAAGATCTGTGCTAGACCCACAGAGGCAATAAAAACATATACGACCGATGCAGTAGATGTACTTCTAGATATCCACCACTCGCGATAATGATTGATAAGGAAGACCTCATTTAATGTATGGAAACATACAATTATTTTTAAATTGAATTTGATAGTGAACGGAAATTTAAGGACTTTAAGAGATTTCAATTCCCTTTCCTACATCCTCTCCTTTTTATCCTATTCCCTCTATTATCCTTCCCTCTTTAAGGACGTTGTACAATGGGTCAATTCGACCTCCGGGTACTGTACTTGTCTTAATTGACAAGTACACGTCCTCTAACCTAACCTAACCTAAGGGATTTCAATTCTCCATAGCCCTGACTTAACTTTACTAAGAACAGTGTTCTTCAGAAACATCCTAGGGAATGTTAATGACCAGGAAGACCGGCGAATGAACGCTTCCATATTCGAGTTGGACTTTCTGATATGGTATCAGATGGTATGAAAATCAGCTGGAAAAATGGTAGAACAAGGGTGAGAACCAAAACCCCCAAATTTAGAAAGTAAATTTCAATAGATGTCTATCCGGCAATCAACTCTATCTCTATCAACTTTAAGCCGCCAAACTAATCGACTACAATCAACTTAAAATTGGTAGGCACTCCATACTAGATATTAAGCAACTTTAAGTTTGTTATATTGGACTGGGTTCCTAAACCTGGGAAATATAAGGGCAATGAAATTGCAGACTATCGAGCGAAAAGACTAATAAAAAAATTGTCTCTGATTGGCCTTGACTTGTTTTATGGACTTATAAAAAGCCTCCGGAAGGAGTCCTAATCACTCACAAAGGTATTTCGGCAAGCTGGCTTCGCTTGAGTAGGACAGATTAAGGCCTCTTAACACCGTCCTGAATGGACCTCTGCAGCATGTGGTCTCTGTGAGATCAACGTTTGTCGTTTTTGTGAGAGTGATGCTGAGAACCGAGAGCACATTCTTTGTGATTGTCCAACAATCAACAGACATAAGTTTTACCATTTTGGTGACATGGTCGTGCCTCCACTTAAATAGTGGAATCATCAAATCAAAATATTCAGATCAAAATATCAGACAGTGCTTGAATTCCTTCAAGTGTGGGGTTCTTATATGGTCGCTATACTTTCAGAAAAGAATTTTTTACATGTGAAAGAGTTTAAACTATCGTTCTACCCCCACCTGCATTAACACTGTCCTAAGAGAAGCAACAAAGTCCAGTTGCACATTAAAACTGTTGCTTGGGTTTTAAAAACAGACTGACAGAGGAACACACGGACACTCTCTGAAGTATGCCGTTCTCTTTAATCGTGCATTTAGTGCTTGTACGATACAAGCGACAGAAAAAGAGGGAGAGCAAGAGACATAGCATATATATTTAAAGCAAATTGTGTAGAGAACCCAAAAGAAATCTCAAACAAAACAGAAATTTCATTTTATTCTGCACACACGTTTTTTTTCCAAATGGGTCTGAATAATAAAATTTCCATTCGGTGCTCTAACCGTTAGAAACGAATGGCTGCATTGAAAATTTTTTAACACACACACATACACGTGCCGACATTTAGAAGAAACACTTCGATATTCCATATTAAACCATCGATTGATTTAAAGGTAAAGGCTATGCATACATACACTGTGTAGACTGCAGTGTGTGGTGTAGTGTGGTAGGAAGGAAGGATTATGTATACATACGTACATATGTATGTATGTGCTAAGCATTGACACTTCTCTGTCGTTGACACGTAAATGGGTTACAATCAGGGGTGCCAGATAATTTTGAAGAAAAATCGGCAACTAAGTCAAAAAAAATCGGCATTTATCGGCATTTAGATATTAAAAATCGGCAAAATATCGGCAATTAAAAAAAGAACTTGTTATAAATGTATGAAAACAAACGTTTTTATTAAATAAATATATATCTAAACAAAAGAAACCAATTCAGCAATCAACATATTAATGTTATGTTATAAAAAATAAAATTTTATGTCTGAATTTTCATTATTTTTAATTTTTATTTATACATATCGAGCCATAACCGCAAAAAAAGCTCAAGCGACAAAAACGAAATTTTACAGGGGAAGGTTTTTATTATTTATTTCTTGTTCAAATCAAGTTAGAGCAACAAAATTTTGTATAAAGACACATTTTGTTCCAATGCATAAAATCAATGCAATTGCTTTCTCATAAAAGCATAATAACAGCAATTTTTGGCGCTTAAGCTTTTTTTGCTGTCATTCTGATTAACTACTGGGAAAAAATTGTGTCGGTTAAGATAAAATATTCGTATGACCAAACTATTTTTTTAATATAATTCTTTTTAGGTCATTATTATAACATTTTATACATAAATATATGTATTTATATATAAAAGGCTTTCTATTTTTATTAGAAATACAGTGAATGTCTAACAGTAAGAATTATTATAATAATATGGGAAAAAGGTGTTAAAGTGTTTTTTCTTTGTTACGCATACATACATACATGTCGTTGCCTTAATATAGAAAGACCCTAACTCGTGTTTTTTAAGTAGATTTTTTGGGGCTTACAAAAAAAAAAGAGTTAGGACCTTTCCTTTAAAGGTTACAATATATAAAATAAAACCATGCAGATAGTTTATTTCAAACTATTAACAACGAAAAATAAAAATGTTTTATATATCATTATGAACATTGTATAACATTGTATAATGTTTTATATATCATTATGAACATTGTATAACATTGTATAATGATATATAAAACATTTTTATTTTTCGTGGTTAAAAGAAAGTACTAAAAAAGTCATTGTAAAACTTAACATTTTCAAAAAAACTATTTTTTATTTTTTATATCTAAACGGAATGTCTTCTTGATCGGTTCCAGGCAACGTGTCTTCTATGGTGTGATCATGTTGTAAATTTAAAAATTCGTGGTGAAATCTTTCTGGTATGATTTTGTTGTGGCAGAGTGTTTTTAACTCTGTACTTTAAGAGGAAATTCTCAATCGACTTTTATATAATTCTGCAGGCCCCTTGGCTAGTATTTCAGAGTGTCGTCTAAATCGTAAAATCGAATTTATATCAAAATATTTATTTTTTAATACCAGTTTTTAAAAAGTCTTTTTGCCGCTGTTTGCTGATTCCTCAAAAATGTTCATTAATTCGTATCCTGTCAGATTCGGAAATCTTTTCGGCGCACGAATTACCACATTTTTATTCTTACACGGGTTAGGCAGAACACTTTTTTGCAAACCTTTACATTTTTCAGCCTTAGAGGTAATTTTCGTTGGCTTTTAAATCCTCTCTGTCCCACACAGGTTTCTTCTTCATCAGAAGATGTGTCTGAATCACTGTATGGAACGAGGGAGCGCTCATTAAACTTCTAGAAAAAAAATTTTTATTTAACACAAAACTTTAACACATCCTTATTTAACTCTCTCATATTTTATCAATTTTTTAGATATACAACCTATTTACATACGAATATTAAAATAAGACTTCAGTATTATTATATTATAATTTTTGAAAACAATATATTTTTCAGATTTTTTATTAAGAAAATTTTATCTTAAGCGACAAGTCGCTGTCACAAAAAAATAAACAAATTTTCAAATTGCACTTAAGATAAAATTTTTTTTGTTATAAAACCATAACGGTGCACAGTGTGACCCTGAAATTTTTATAGATGATGCAAATGAGGGTAATGAATTTATTTATTACAAAAAACGATATATGAAAAATATGTCGCTTAAGCTTTTTTTGCGGTTATGGCTCGATATGTACAATGTACATTATAGCGGGATGTATCGCAAATGTTTTGGTTTAAGTTGAAATATTCATTCTATAACAAAATAAAAGTATAAGAAATTATACATCAATGGAAAGCTTATAAAATTTGAGTTATTTTGATGTCCATTACATATATGAATTGAGTTAACAGAGGTTGTCAGATAGAGAAAAAATTGGGTAAAAAAAAATTTTAATAAAAATTGAACTAGATTGAATTTTGAAAAACGGAAAAAACCATTTTGGTTAAATTACATGGTCTTTATAATCAAGAAATTTCAACAATTTAGTTAATTAAATTCTATGAAAAAATTAAAAAAAACAAAAATTTTGTCTGAAATTTTCAAAATTTTTGAATTTTCAAAACTTTTTTTTTAAATTTCTGATAACCTATTGAAAGCGCCTCTTAAAGACCTTTCATATGATATCAAATTTATATATAGTTCCTTTGGAAGAAATATGAAAAAAATCCAACAACCCTCAAAAAAGGACCTTTTTATCCTTTGATCCAGCTCACCAAATATTGACCCCAGGACAAAAATTTTGAGAAACGTAGTCTTAGAATGAATCAAACTTTCATTTTAGTTGGGAACATCTATACCTTATTTTTTCTCCATACAAACGGGGCCACCCTAATGTACATACATATATAGTTGGGGTATTCACACGGTGTCCTATCAGGTCATATTGTCATAAAGTACTAAATTTTTATGATAGTTTTAAAAAATTGTTGTTGTGCTTCAAACAAAAAAGTCATAAAATAATATTACCTTTTGTGATGTGTTTATTGTTTTGTCATATTTAAACAGTGTAAATCTAAGTCAAAAGGGGAAAAGTCGTTATCGAGCCGTTGATAATATTTAGAAGTTGGCGCCGTTGAATATTCGCAACATGTACGTGAAATATGCTATTAACTTCTGCAAAGATCTATAACTTCGAGATTAAATACATTTTAATAATTTATTTATAAAAGTTATTAACTTTTATAAAGTTAAATAAAAAAATTGATACATTAATATATAAAAGAAAATTTTGTTTGTATACTTTAGCTGATTGGCGGCACCGAACGTATTTAAAATAACCGCCGTCAGAAATTATTACCGGCTTAGTAATCAATAACAGCTGTTTATGTTTATGTTTTTAAATATTTTTTTTTTTTGTGCCAAAATATTTAATAATTTTTTCTTATTTACTTGAATCAGCCATAATAATGTCCAATATGTATTTTTCGCACTAACCGGCTATTATTTCAGTTTTTTGACTTGTTTTTGGCATTTTTAATTAAAAATATTTGTAATTTTTTATAATTGTATTTTTCTTTCATCAGCTGACTCAAATTTGAAATAGCACACTAACTTATGAGGGTTGCTCACAGCAGTCATATTTTTCGTGTTATTATTTTATGATAATATGACTTTATGACGACCGTGTGAATACCCCAAGTATATATATACTTTAATTAATATGAAATAAGTTCAAGTTTTTTAGTTGAATATTTAAGTAAAAATAATGATGAAATGAAAATTGGTTTTAAATTTTTATGAATACATGCGTGAGTTTGTCAAGTTTAAAATATCTTTCTTGATATCTATATCAAAACAATTTGAATTGTTATATTTTAAAAATCTTTAGAATAAAGAATACCTTCTAAAGATTCGTTTACAAGGGAACATCTAAATTTAGTTTTATTAAGATTGACCTGACCAAAAATACGTTCAACATTCGCAGAAGAATGTGGCAGTATCATTATTTGTTGAATAAATTTTTCTAACAATGGGGTAGCAGATGTTTTATCGCCACGCTTTTGTCCACAAACTGCTTTCCAAAACGTTGGTAAATTAATTTCAAAATCATCAAAAATGTCCTTAAAATTCAAAAGTTTTAGCTCTCTAAATTCAGAGTCCAACATTTGCTTTTCATCTTGATCTACAATGTTTGGAAACTCATTTAGAATTTCCATACATGAGTTATATTTTCCTTCCATAATAAATTGAGGATTAATCATATTTAAAAATTTTAAATTGTTATTTTCAAAACTTAATCGTTTTAAAATTTGATTCAAAAGCTCTATATACAAATTTATACAGCTGTTTTGAATTTCGAATTTATTAATTTTCGTTTTTGAAATTCAATCCCTTACGTGAAGACCCAAATAAACTGGATCGTAATCCAAAAAATTATTCTTATTCATAATCAAAATATATAAAGTAGCCAAGTTTTTAGAATTAAGTAAAAAAAATCGGCATTTTTGGAACAAAAATCGCGAAATCGGCACTTTGCTATTTTTAAGGCATAAAATCGGCAAAATGCCGATAAATCGGCAAATCTGGCAGGCCTGGTTACAATAACAACAATAACAACAGCAGCAATTCGATTGTTCGTATCGTATTGCAGGGCACATGGTATGCGTCAAGTGACATCCTTTGGCTGTAGAACTATGCAATCATTTTTGTGAGTGAATGTATAAATGTCTGACTGACTGTCGTTGTGATGACTGGCAATAAAATTTATTTTTATTGTATTGCTGTGGACTGACTGTTAAATATTTGATCGTTTCATTCTTTTTCTAAAGATATTCAGGAATAATTGGAAAACGTTAAAAATTGTCAATCATTAGACGTTGATTTTTGAAAAATTAAATTTTTGTACTGGAAAAAAAGAACTGACTGAATGCAAGATTCCCTTCAAAAGGCCATAATCACGCCATATAGGACTTCAATATTATTCGTGCAGTTGTATGACATGGAAGCAGAGGTACTTGAGGAAGCAGATGCAGCTATTCTGGGAGTTTTTGAGAGAAAAATGCATCATAGAGTGTATGGGAGTTTAAAATATTCGGCTTTGAACGAATGATGAGCTAAATAAGTTTTACGGTGACTCCTCTTTAAGTAGATACATTAAAGTGGAATGGCTGCAGTGATTTGATCACGCTCTGGGTAGTGCTTTACAGAAAGGTATTGGGATAATATATTTAAGCAAGATATTATAGAAGAGAAAGAACGAAACTACGACAACACGATCAGATGGAAGTTGCTATTAAAAAATTTGATGTCAGAAATTTGAGAAAAACCTCAGACAATAGAGAATTCGAGTCTAATTTGGGGTAAAAACCAACCGAATGTTAAGTAAGTAAGCTATAGAGAGCCTAGATGGTTTGACCGCGATGGCCCTTCTTAAAGGCGTGCATCAGTGCCTTTTTCTCATAAAACTTGGTGTACAATGTACCACCCAATATAATCTTATTTGTCGAAAATTATGTAGACTGGTACAGCGCACCAGATTGTACCACTTGGGTTATGCAAAATGTGGTCTCTTTGTGTCACACACATGTCCACAGTACTAGAGATTATAAAACAATGGTCATTACCATCCTTCAGTCAGGATTACGGCCTAGCTTCTTAACACCACTCATGTTGTGTGTGTTAATTTTATACATGCTTGGCGGGACCTACAGTCGACTCCGAACGTCAGATTTGTGAGGAACTTTTCATGGCAATTTTATTTACTCTCAGAGTTTTTGCCAGAAATCTGCTGAGAGGAAGTCGCCGATGAAATATTTTTTTCATAGTTCGGTTTGATGTCTAGCCTGGGCCTCGAACACGGGCTTTACGTCTAATAAGCCAACACACTACCTACTAGACTGCGGCGACTTCCAACTTTACAGTGGTGGTCAGATCTGTGCATCATCGAAATGTACGCACTGCTGAAAATTATTGCCTTCATTAGTAAAAGTGTTCTCAGCAATAAAGGCTGTCTTATTACGGCATATTTTGCATTCGGCTTTAAACTCGACTGATTATGCACAATGCCGTAAATATACAGTAAACAGGTTTCCAATCCATATTTTTTGAAAAAAAAATTTCATTACTAAGTAATCTATTCCGTACAAGTAAAATTTTTGTTTATAGAGCTCGAAGAACCCGGGAGTGATTGTGAACAAGACATTGCATCTGAAAAAGCATTATAATCTGGTGATACTATAGGTCCGTATTTCCCCCCAAATATGGAGTACTATGGAGTTAGGACAACCCACTGGATGGCATATCATTTCCACATAATGGTGTCACGAGACACAGAAGATGTTTTCATGTTTTGACGACGTCAATTGGCCAGTAAAATCAATCTACATTAAAATTTATATCTACACTACCATTGGATTATATAAAAACCAATGTTCGTTAAGTTTCGCCTGAAATGTGCGAAAAAGTAGTGGAAAACTACCTCAAGACGATCGAATCCTGTACCACATATGGCACAGGCGTACAGTGTGTTGAACATGGCATATCTTTCAAATTAAACAATATTTTGTAATCAATGGCAACACCAATTGAATATTTATCGAAAAAACTTTGTCTCGTTTGAAGCTTTCACCCACTGATTACGCTAAGCAAAACGACTAATGCACAATTCTCTTTCAAGCATGGCTTTATATGTGGTTTATTTAATTTTACTTTTGAAATGAAAACACGCAAAATCCATTATACAGGAAAATAGTGCAACAGTTTTAAATACAAAAATTATTAAAAAAAAATTGTTTCTTTTGGAAATGATGTAAAATATTTTCTTAAATATTATTTTATTTACTAGAGAAATGGTGTAGCAAAACTATTTAGAAGTCGATACGGCTTTATTTGATTTTTTTATTATCTGCTGGAATTTTCTCTTATTCACTGACTTCTCTCTCCCTCTGTCATTCTGTGTGTATATGTGTGTGTGTACATGTGTATTATTAAAGGGCTTTTTATAAAATGTATAATAAAACGTTATGGTTCTTATTTTACGATATTTTTCCTATGGATTGTTGGCTAAGAGTTACCATTACAACTATTTCCAACAGCAGTAGTGTGCTTAACGTTTATTAAGGGAAATGGTTTCGAAATAAAATGGAAGAAAAAAAGAAAGAAATTTAAAAGAATTTTTCTTAGTTGGCAGAAAATAAAGTTAAAGAAAAAGAAAAAAAGACAAAGAAAAAAAGAGAAAATAAATAAAATAGTTTTTGCAAAAAACGTACAAGAAAAGGTCATTTTCAATTTACTCTGAAATTGGTTTTTAACCGTTGTGTTATGTTTACAACACCAATCCATAAAGCCTTTCGAGAAATTCAATTTGAAAAACAATACACTGTTAAAGGTTAGTTATTTCTCTCTCTCTCACTCTGTCTCTTTCTTTCTCTCTTTTCTTTTCAATATTAAAACTGGTTTTTCTGGTTAGTTTTTATTTTTAGATTAAAAAGGCTCTTTAAACACATAGTTTAAAAAATGACAAAAAGATATTCTCTTAAAGAGTAAAACTTACACATACACATGCATATAATCCATAAAAAAAACCGCTTTAAGTGTTTCAACGCCCACTTGCATACACATAAACCAGCCATTAAGTCAGATTTGTTCACACATACTCTACTCTACTACTCACTCTACTGTAGTGGTAAACAAACCGTAATAAAATAGAACATAAAAGAGAGTGGTTTTTTTCTTTTCAATGATAGAGAAGAAGAAGTACAGAGGTAGAGTTAAGAGTGTAGTAGTTGTAAAGTGTATGAACTAGAGAGAAAGTTATTGTGTGTTTATTTTATATGTTACCACATACATAAACTCATTGATGTTTGTACACAAAAATGCAGCAGTTGTGTTAAAGTTTTTGTGTGTGAGTTTTATTATGTATATGCACACACACACAGGGTGAGGATTTTTATATTGAAAGTAAACACAATTCCTATCAAAAAAATATCAATGTAAACATGCATATAAACATGCATACACTATTGCTTTCAATGTTCCATTTGGATGGATTATAACCAAGCAAACATTTTAAAGAGAGATAGTAAATGTTTATTAAAAAATAAATTAAATCATTCAAGTTATTAACGCGTTTTTATAACCCTTAAAGAAATTTTTTTTCAAGAAAGAAATTCTCCACTTACCCGAATGACTGGCTTCTCGTATTAGATCATTTATGACATCATCCCTGACATTTATGCCTAAATTTTTAAGCATAAATTGTAATTCATTTGCTGTAACACGGCCATCACGATTTCTGTCTAATAAATCAAATGCTGTGCGTAAATCTGTAAAAGAGAAAACGAAATATGAAAACAAAAAAATTCAATAAAATACAGTAATGAATAGCTTTTATGCTGATTAAATATTTTCATTATTTTTTTGAAACTGTAACCCATGTGTTTAACCACAAATATGAAAATTATTAATTAAAAAATAACAATAAATAATAAATTTTCATAAAAATGTAATTAATTTTCAATAAATTTAAAGGAAATATTTTTATTGATTTAAACATAAATGAATTTATTAATAAAGATTATAATATTTACATACAGACCAGCACTAGGAAATTTTTTTAGAAAATATATTACCAACTAAACAGTAATTTATCGTGTTTTTTTAATTTTTAGATACAAATTTGTAGGACTGCTGTTTTCGAACATGATGAAATACCATGATCCTCACTTAAAATACTTCACAATTTCCTTAACATATTCGTATCGGCCCATTTTCACTCAAACTTTTCTAATTTTTATCGCTTGCGGTGTATATTTCGAGATTTTCTAAATACCGAACTTATTTTTGCTTACAATTCCGATTATCTTAGTCGAATTATGTTGGTTATCGCCATGAAGTGATGCATGTCTGGTGTAATTGGAAAGAAATTACTCATTATGAGTTACTACAATCTGATCACATGATTGATTCTGACCCCTACTCTCTACAATTAATGATATTAATTCAATTAAAATTACCAGTAGTTATCAACAGAAAATATATTCTGACAACATCAGATCACACATATATCTGATAACCTATCAGAAACTAAGATACCTTGGCTGGGAAGTTTTATTTGATTCACCCCGACCACTTTATTTGTGGATATCGACCTTTGATCATAAAAAGAATTTTTCAATTCTTATAAATTAAAACATAATTGGATCAGTTTTTCGCTCAGAAAATCCAAACGTTCTTCACTGATGAAATAACGACATGGCATAAAAGTTCCAGACAGACAAGTTTTGAAAAGTGATGATGTTAACGACTCAGTTTAGATTTTCATTGATGGATCGAAACGAAATGAACCGGCGGGAGGTTTTATATTTTTTGGACCTGGTGGACATACATAGCTTATTCCAGAAGCCTATCGAATTACTCCACCCTCTACCAGTAAGAAGTGTCGACCGTAGACGCTGAGGCATAGGATTACTAAGAATGAAACTATATTTGGAGGGACTGTCACTATATTTGCTATTACCCAGGTGACCTGGTTCTCACATCCCGTATTCTAAAATGATTTATAGCTACCGAAAGTCTCTAAATAAGAAAGTGAAATGGTAGACATTTCTGTCAAATGAGTCCAAGGATATTCCAGGCAATTGGGGGCAAAACCATCGAACTCTCCGGTGCGTCTTCAACATTGGCAATCGCTTTAAGTCTGTTAAAACCCAAACTTAGCACATTTAGCATGATTCTTAGAGTCGTTAAAGGACATTACATTAGGGGAAACTCATTGAAGATGTATTGGTCTTCAGCACATCAGGCAAACGACTTCTGCAGGAGCTGCAGAGACAAGGGTGAGGAGAAAACTGTTGTCCACATGCACAGCACTATGTCGAAGGAGGAGAAATCATCTTGGTGTCTACCATGTATACTGTTTGAACGATCTGTCGGTAATGCATATTGGAAGTCTAAGCCGCTTTCTCAGAATCTGTGAATGGTCCGGAATCCGGAAGTGAAATGGATCACTGTGGTTTCGGAATAGCCCTTATATAGCCTAAGTGTGTCTATCCCAACCTTTTAAGTGGACGCCACCTCTACTTACCTATTGAGTAAAATAAAGCATATTTGGTTTAATAAAGATCGTATTAAATTACAAAAAAAATTGTAATCGAACTTAAAAGTCATACTTTACAGTCATTTTCTAGTATTTCACAATATTCTTATAATCTTCTGAATATTTAAGAGTGTTTTAAGTCCAGTATTACAAAAAGAAAGAAATAAATACATATACATACGTACTGTGATTATGTATGATATATTGAAAATACCCTGCCTACCACAACAAAGAGAGAGAGAGAGAGGAAGCCAAAGAAAAGAAAAACGAACCACTTTAAGCTTCGGCTTATCAATGATATAACTGTGGCTCTTAAGCCTTAAAGTATACTACAATAAATAGAAAGAAAAAAACTGTCAGAAAATAAAAAAAATATATTACTTTCGTCTAAGTAGCGGCAATAAAATGTATGTTTTTTCTTATTTTTTTTTGGTTAACAATTCAAGTACTTTGTGGAAATAATTTTCTTCAGGGTTTTTTTCTGCGATTTTCATACTGAATTGTATGGATTTGAAAATGTACGCCTTAAATTGTGCTATAAAAAATGGTTTCTTAAGCCTCCTAAAAGAATACTTTTAAAAGGAGTTTTCTTAATTTTTTTTATAAACAATTTCCAATAATTTTTGTTAATTTAAATGATTTTCTTAATTAAAATACTTTTGCTTGCATTTAATCAATCAACGGCTCCTAAAAGAGGACATTCAGTGGTGACTGGACGATACGATCGTCAATACTAGATGCAGATGCGTCTGCACTTTAGTCCATATTCTGTTTCTTATGATAATTCGACAAAAAAAAGTCATGGGTGGTGTTTAAAGGTTTTGAGGTAAGAGAATTTCCCTAACCTTGATCTATTGATTTAATGATCAAAGAAGATGCATAAAGAATGGAATCTAAACCTTTATTTATTATTAATGATTTGAGTTCAAATCTAATAAAAAGCTAGTGATCGTTTTTATCTCAGCAGACCCGGTACATCCATTACGTACCGTTTTCAAGTACTTCTACTTCAAGTCTCTATACTCATTGTCATTAGAAATGATTGCGGTTACGTAGGATTTACTGTACAAAGCATATTGCAATAACCTCCCCAAATTAAAGACTTTAATTTAAGCCCTACTCGAGATTTTGTACTCTCCAACTTATGCTTGCCGTTGGCATGACATGTGAACTGGGGCGTCAATGCCTGTTCCGCAAAATCAACAGACATTGGCCTCAGAGAGATCAATTTTGTACAATGGCCCGTAAAGTTCGTCCCTAGAAGGCCTAGGTCTTTTCCACTCTGGAGAAAACAGCTTATTTCTGTTACTCCTGTTCAAAATTAGGAACCGTTTGGAACTTGCCTCAACTCCAGTCCTTAAGTATTTTAGTCCTGTGGATTTTGTGTGGTGACACTACAGATCTGGTTTCTTTAAAGCCGTATAATATGTTTCACTTAGACTAGCCTACCAAGGCTTTACAAAGCACATGTGAAGGTAGGATTCTTCTGATTACAAAGAGAGAAAGACAGAATCGGAAATTTAATTCAAACTTTAAATTTCATTCTATTTTTCCCTTTGCGTTTGGAATTGTTGCAGTGTTAAGAAGATTTTAGTTATAATTTTAAACGAATTACGGTTAGCATTAAAAGCATTTCAATTGAATATTTCTTTCCGTTTTAATAATAATAAGAAGAAAATAAATTTAAATCTGCAACAGCCACTGGTGTTTGCTTCCTTTGATTGAGTTTCGAATTTCATTTGTTAGGAAAAAAGAGGGAAAAAGAGAGAGAGAGAGACAGAAAACCTTATCATCATGTCATTACTTTTGAAATTTGCAAAACAAGTTTTGTTTGCACTTTTTCTCATCTACCTGTTCACCTGTTGGCATACCATGCTCATACACAACCACTCTGTAATCCCATTAGAGATGCTGCTTAACTTTGCTTATCATCTGCTACGTTCGTTACGTTACGTCACGTTTTGTTTTTTTTTTCTTTCGTTATTTTCCAACCATCATTTCCTGTGCGTAGAAGTAACACAAGAAAAAAAAAGAAAGCTGATTTCATTTCGTTTTATTTAATTCGTTATTTATTTAGTTTTTTTTATTTTCTTAGTTTTATTTTTCCTTTCTTTTTTTTGTTGCAAAAGTTGCTCTGGGTAACTAACCCCCAGTCAGAGCCATCTGATCTGCTGTTGCTACAGGAAAAGTTCAAGAAATAATCACAATAATGAAATAGAATAAGGAGAAACAGAAACAAAAACAAAAACGAATATGAAATTAATTATAAACTAACTCACGTTGCTTTTATTTGCTTGCGTTGTTCACTTGGTTTCCTACTTTCATTTCGATTAGAAGTGGTAAATTAGAAGAAAATTCTTCATTTTTTGTTCTTTCTCTCTGTTGTAATTTTTGAAGCGTTAAAAAAAACATTTTTTAATCCGAAAATATTGCGTGTTCTGAGGTTAGTTACCGAACCATTACTGAAGGATAGGTTCTCAATTAGGTCAGAATCAATTAGCCGCAGAAAATCAAACAATCCTCATAGATAATCCAATTAAGCTTTGTGCAACAGCAAGCTTTATTTTGAAGCGCTCAGTCAGAGATGATACAAAATGAGCAATGAAGAACCGGTGCTTTTACATGACGAAAGCTGGTCTCTATCACATATAGTAAAAGATAGAGTGTTTCTCATCCAGAGGCCCACAGCTTCTTAAAAAGTCATTTGAAAGAATAAGGACCATGTATTTAAAAATATAAGGCCACCAATCGTCTTCTTATCCAGACCTTTGCAGCAGTGCCCAGAAATATTTGCTCTTACCCTTCTCCTTCTAACGTAATTAAGCTCCCTGTTAAACGGCCAGAAAATACCCAGTTTAACTAAGTCAAACAGATAAAAATCAGGTAACACTACTTATTTGAAAGGTGGCACTCTAAGCTAATTCTAGTCTTGTAGCAGCGTGTTGGCTTATTAGACGAGAGACCATGGTTCAAATCCCAGCAAAACGAAATAGGAAAAAATATTTCTTTGGCGACTTTCTCCATCAGACTGGATGCACAAAGAAGCTCGCTGTCTGCATGCCAGACGAAGTCTGAATTATGAGATTAAAGTAACCGAATTTCCAATTGCGATTCACTGCTAAAGCAGAATGAAATCGAATCGAATGTGAAAAGTGAGCCATAGTTAAGCAATGAAAGAAAAAAAGACAATTTTCGAAAATTTCGATTATCACGCAAATAAATAATTGTACGAATTTTAAAAATTTTACCATTGACAACACTTCTATCAATATTAGGGGATTAGGTCATGGACGGAAAGTGGCGCTTCACAGTTGTTGGCTAAACCAGCCAGATGGTATGTGGTGGGATTGGAAGAGCTCGTTTAAAACCTGGTCAAACGATTCATTTGGACTCCTGTATGGAACTTCTGGACTGTATGCAATTAACAAGACTGAAGTAAGCTATGCAATTAGCTGGGCCAGTAGTGCTCAACAAAAAACGTACTGGGTTCCTTCATGACAATGGACAAACCACGCACATCTTTGATGACCCAACAGAAACTGATAAGGCCTTGGGTGGAATTTTGTTCCGATCTCTGCAGAACACTTTTTTGAAGAGACTTTGGGGTGATGAAAACTGAAATATTCAATTTAACAGAAGGCGTGCAAGATTTACCTAAACCTGGAGAAGATTGTTAACATTCAAGTCTGGCGCAATTGCACTTACTTGGTACACAATAAAACTGATGGGGCAAATGACGTCAAAATGTAAGGAATTTAGTTGGTATTAAAATTTTTTAATAACAGAGTATGTGATATTTATTACTGTGAAATCGCAATAAACACCAACATATCAACATGAATTTTATAAAAAAAAAAAATAAGAAAAATAAAAACAATAACAATAATAATAATGAATAACAAAGGAGTTATGAGATTACGAGACAAACGGAGATCGTATTACAATAACAGAACGTGAATGAAATAAAAAAAAAGTGAAAATAGTCACATTCTAGAAGTTGCCAGAGCAAAAATAAATGAAATATTACCATTTAGCAGAGCAAAACCCTGTGAGGTATTAAATTGTTAAGCTTTATTCTTGCAGTAAACGGATTGTGTAACAAAATTGTTAGCACGGTATTGATTAAAGGGTGTTATTAAATTTAAATATTTTTTTATTTATATATTAATTATAATACAATTACAAATTATATATAACTATTTTGTTATGAGCTGAGTAACTTAGGCCATGTGCTCGGTGTAGTGCAACAGACCAGAGCTTTTGGTGGGAATCGATCCCACGACCCTCACGCTAACAGTCTAACACACTACCCACTAGACTACCAGGAGGCCCTAAATTTAACCCAGATATGCCCAATGACCTATATATAGTACACCAGTACATTCTTGTTTAATGATACGTCACTTTTATCAAAGTACAGTTTTTTTGTTGACATACTCAGTACTCATAAATACCTCGTGGGAGATTATGTGATCGCATTATTTTTTGCTACTATTTTTCAGTTATTGAATTATCAATTAGTGATATTTTCATAATGGCTGAATATGGGGCCACGTTTGTACGGTAAGTAAAATTTTGTACATTTGCAAGTGACTAAATACTATATCATGTTTGAATTTATATTTATGAAGAGTACCTTGATTGTTATATGTATAAAAGTTTAATTATTGAGTTTTAGTATTGTTGTTGTGACACCTTAAAGTTTGGTGACCTATATGTAGGACATTGGGAATATAATATGCTATGTATTTTCCATAGAGGATTTTCTCTTCTTGAAGCCTTGACGTTGATAGAGGATGAGGACCTCGATGTGGGTATTATAACCATATTCCCACCCAATAATGCTTTTGGAGACGTCACAGACTAAGATTCTGATGAAGATATCGCACTGCTATAAGAGGAAAAAAATGGTATTTTCCCATCATAGCACACTGCGTGGATATGGCAGTACATAAGGCTTGGCAGATTCACAAGCATAATGGAGGAACTATGGATCAAATGCCTTTTAGAAGAGTATCGCCAATACTCTACTTGTTCAAAATAAAAAAGTTCCGGTTCACCAAAGGGGTCATCCATCGCCTAGCCTAAATAATGAATTGCGTTATGATCTATTGGACCATTGGGTAATTTCATAGGAAAAACAAACAAGATGTGGATCTTGCCATCACAAAACCTTAACTAGATGCCGAAAATCTGACATAGGATTACATGTAATATGTTTTGTGTCGTATCACACCCAATATGTCATGTGCCCAATGTCCTATATATAGGACGGCTTCAAAAACCACTTTTTTTCAATAAATCTTTAAAAACCTATAAATGAATTGTTTTTATTTCTCATTTGCTTCCAAAATAATATAAAAATACTTTTAAAATTATCATGATCAAGCAATGGGCATATCTGGGTTAAATAAAATTCTCATTTAAATAAGGAGATAACAACAAGTAAAAGTAAACAATTTCTTTTATTTCAAAATTTCAATCATCGAATGCTTGGGGTATAATTGTTTTTACGGGTTAAAAACATAACTTCACTATTTTCCAATATTTTTTTATTTTCTTGTTTGTGATAAAATGTTTTAATTCTTGAGAAACACGTGTCATGATTTCTTTTGTTTTCATTATTTGCATATCTAAACTATAAATTGTTTAATTTTTATCTCAAGTGTGGATGTTTTACACTCTGATCATATAGTATAAATATACTTTTTATTTCATTTGAACTATGATTCTTAAAAAAAAAATAGAAGCATGTTCTTCAATTGATAAGCATTGTAATCTAAATTAATAGAAGCTATCATTCATTGCCTGATAAGATTAAGAGAAATATTGTAGAAAAAAAACAATAATTTAACCTGCTTTTTCTTATTACAAAAAAAAAAATCATTAAAATATAAACGAAATGATTTTACATTGCTTGACAGATTTTACATTTAAATGTGCAAACAGAGAGGCTATTACGAATCATAAAATAGGAAACAATAAATATATTGTTAAATTAGTTATGTTAAGCGTAAAAAATATGGAACGATACTTCAAAAATTTAATGGGATTTTATAAAACTAACTTCATCCTTTAAAAAGTGCGTTGAAAATATGAACAAACAAACACGCAAATAAGGGCATGACACTGGAAAAATTAACAGGAAACAGGAAATAGTGATAACTCCACTTACTCGCTTATTTAATTGGTCATTGGAACTTTTTAGTCAGGAGCACAACTTAGCTTGTTACACCACCCATGTTGTGTATGTTAGTTTTACTTTTAAGTGGCGGTACCCACAGTTTAAAGCCAACTACGAACGACAGTTTTTTAGAAACTTGTTTCTTGGCAATTATATTTATTTTATTCTTAGAATTTTTGCAATGAAATCTGCTAAGAGTAAGTCGCCGAAGAAATATTTTTTCATATTTCGGTTGTTCGAGATGTCTGAGCTGGGGTTGGACCACGGAATGCGTCTCAATAAGTGAAAACACTGTTGACTATTCTGCGGCAATATTTAAATGTTTTTTGGACAAGAAATAAGACGAAAGAAAAACGAAAAACGCAGCTTTATACTACTACAACCTTTAAATTGATTGATGCTAAGCGACTCTAGAATTTCGTTGAATATTGCTCTCACCGCTTTTGCTTTTCAATATGGTTATTGTTAGCATTCTGGAGAAAGTTATGTCTAGGCCAAGGGATATAATCTTGCGTTTAAATGGTCTGATATTGCACAACTTAATGCAATCGAACCTGGATGATAATCCTTGAATGTACTTCGTTATAAACTCAGGACAATACAGCTCTTTGTCAACCGATGCCTAAGACAAACGAGTAGATTTTCTGTCCAAGCGCTGTCAGCAGCACAAACTAGCGAGATCCCAATTGAACATTCGTAGCGGGATGTAGAGCTGGGTCGGATATAGTGGACAATTGACTGTTATCAAGAGAGCAGGCGTAGGAGGTAACGTGTCAAACACACCTGTTGCTGACAGCTAGAAGCTTTCGAAATCATGGAATGAGCTGAAGCCACCTGCATTGTATAGAAAGAAATTAAACCTAATTTTTGAGTTCCTATGTCCCTTCATACCAGCAATGAAAAGAAATCAGCTTTTCAAACATGTTTTTGATTTCTTTTCATACAACTTTTCTCTGCACTCGCATAAAAGCATTTGTCTTACAGTAACAGGCGGTAAACCTTTGCAAATCGTTTGACCAAAAATGTTTTGTGGTTTTTTGCATATTCTATACAAACAACTGCAACAACAACAACAACAGCTATCATAAAAACATAACCATTGAGAATGTCAAACGCAGTTACCAACACCAGTAAACAGAACAAATAAAATGACAAAAACTTAAAAATGTCATTCGGTGGTATGCATGCATGTAATCTGTCTCTAAAACGGCAGAGCAGCTTTGTAAGCGTATAAGCTGTGTAAGTATATCAAAATGCTGGCATAAAGAAAGTATGTATTTGTAATACATCTCTCTCTATCTCTCTCTCTTATCCAACTTTACGTAAAAGTATCCTTGAACAGTGTTACAAACATACATACATACATAACGGTAAAAACTTATACCACTAAAGATTACAATGAATTTTTATAAGCTTATGGAGACAAACTTTTGTTTTTATTTACCGTTATAGGTGTGTGTGTTTTGGTGTAATTTCATTACTGTTGTCGTAAAATTATAGAAATTTTTTTAAGAGAGAGAGAGAGAGCAATAAATGTGAATGAATGCTCATGCAATCGTGAAGGCACTCACATTCACAAGAAGAAAACACAACACATAACATGCACTGAATTAAAAGCAAACATTGGCAATAGTAGAGAAACAGTTATAATGCAGAAAGAAGAATTAAGAAACAAAGGAATAAAAGAGGATCACAATTTGTAATTTAAATAAGGACAATGGGACCAACTGCAAAAAAAATCTAGTTTAAATAAAACGAAACCAAATAAGGTTTCGTACTTTCTTTATTTAAATTTAACAAAACATTCATATTCAGTCACGGTACCTTAAATTTTATTACACAAATATATAGATTATAGAGGTCACAGTGCATAACACAATAGAGATTATACGGCATGCTTTTTACTACCACTGACTGTTAGAATGTTAACTTTTGCTCTATTTATATTTAATTTATTTTTGGTCTGTCAACTTCTAGAATCTTACCGTTGATTTGGTATTGTAAATCAACCTTTTCTATACAGTAAGACCCCGCTAACGCTGTTTCGGTATTACGCGGCAGAGCAAAAGCGGTGCACTATATAGCGGCGGTGCATACTATGTATTCTTTTCAGCGCTCTTTTGTTAGTCTGTCCAGAACAAAGATTCCAACTGTATTTTCCGAAGTCGCATCACAGTACAAACGCATATTTCCTGCGTCACAGTTGATTTATTAATTGCCTCGTTTAACGCTGTTTCGTTTAGCGCTGGAACTTATTGGAACGTATCCCCCGCCTTAAGCGGTGTCTTACTGCATTTTGTGGTCTTTCTTTGTAGTTTTATAATTCGTGCTTTGCTTATTTTAATTCTAGTAATTTCTTTATTGTTTTCTTTTTTTGTACTTTTCGATCTGAAACGCCTTAGTTTGTAAAATTGAGTCGACGATGCTGTGTAATATTTTGAATATAAGTCGCCGTAGGCTAGCAGGTAATGTGTTGGCTCATAATACGCATGCCTATGGTTCAAATCCATGCTCAGACATCACGATAAAAAAAAATCTGAGAATAAAATAAAGTGGCAATGAAAAGTTTCTCGAAAATCGGTTGTCCGAAGACGACTTTACATTTTAGCTTCTGTCACTCGTAGATAAAATTAGCACACAAAGGGTGGTGTAAGAAACTAGGTCGTAATCCTGACTAAAGGGTTGTAATGACCAATAGTTTGTAAGTGACAATTGGCGACCGACAGGGTATGTATTATCCCTTGTTACTATTCCATATAATTGTCGATATTGTTATTTGTAGTATTACATAAACGAACACTATAAAAAATAGACGATTTATCCCTGTTTTCATATAGATATTGTCGCATCTCTGCTAAACTTGAATCTGTAGAGGATGAAGCCTCAAGAGTGGTACTAAGCTAAGCAATATTATTGAATTTAAAGTAAACGTGAAGTTAAAGCGTTTCTACTATCTTAACCGCACTCCAAATAATTTGGAATTGAAATGTAATTTTTTTCTTTTCCAAAGCTAAACACTCTTTGCGATCTATCAAGTCATCTTGCAAATGTTCAGTACTTGTCTATGAATATAAAATTTGGAAAGCGGAATCCTGTAATGCCAATCCTATTTATGTAAGTATTTATTAAGCGTTATTTTCGAAGAATATTAAAAATGTTTTGCTCAAACATAATCGCAAATACTAACCACCCTAAACAATCAAGCCTTTATTGCCTTATTTTGTTCGTTTTTCAAATTTAAAGCTGGTCACATTCGTTACGTATTCTCAACACAATTTGAAATGATTTTCTTTCTTTATAAATATTCTGTTACAGTTTGCCTTTGTTTTTCTTTCTCTGCATTTTTTTTTTTTATTTCTATCGTGTGAGCGCTGTTTCTATGTATGTGGGAGTATGTTAAGTCTCTTTGTGAAAATAAATGAAACTAGAATATGAGAGCAGGAAGCAACTCATTGAACCAAGTTTTTCATTTTCAAAATAACAAAAACAATAACGGTAGTAAGCAACAGAAATAAGTTTTTCATTTATGAAATAGTAACAACAACTAGAGCAGTAACGGAAACGAAAAAAAGAGCACAGACTCTCAATACAGTAATAATACTCAGCTAAGGGTGAGTATGAGTAAATAAACAATTCATGTTATGGTGTAAGTTGCATAGAAGAGTAATTCATTACACTGGTAAGGTTATGTTTTAATAACAACAACAACAACAACAACGAAAAATAGAAGTGAATAAAATGAAACTATGCTTTGGTGTTCATGATGCTTTTGCTAAGACGCAATTAAATGCCTGTTCACGACATGCAATACTTAATAACAACAACAATAGGAATACAAAGTTATTGTTGTAATCCCGAAGAAATACAAGCAAATATAGGATAACATGATTAAAATTGTGTTTATATTTCGCTTTAAAAGTGTAATTATTTCCATTAAATACCACTACCAAAAAGGAAAACATGATTCTCTATCTTTTTCTCTCTCTCTCTCTCCCTTGTGTTGTGTATATTAAAGCAGTTATCTTTTAATTTTATAACTGTTTTAATTCAATCGAATACATACTAAACTAAACAGGGTACTGCCATATTTATTAGAACGAAATTAAACATGAAACATACTCTGTTTAGCGGGAAAATCATTTCAGTTCTTATTTCAACATTATGGTAAAGGGAGTATAGGGTGTCAACTGCGCAGTTCCTTACTAAAATTTCTAATTTATAATTCGAATTTCTATCTCCAATGGCACTTTGTAAACAACAAACTTATCAATTGGTTTTTGTAATTAAAAAATAAACTTTCTTGTCAAGATAGAAAATTAGTACAATTTGCCTTCTTTTGATGAGTCATGGAAATTAATAAATATTAGATGTTCGAAAAAAATTGAACGTGCCTTTTTACATTTCAAACGAACTTTATTAAAAGCAATTGTATACCGTTATACTATGTTCAGACATGCACTTTTATTGAGTCAATATTCGATTATTTGAGTACAATATTTTAAGTGTTCAGATATAATATAAGCAATATTCATTTGACAGCTGGTTAAAAAAGCTGCTGGTTGTTTCAATTTTAAGTTTTATCAATATTATAACAATTTGCGTATTCTTTGCGCAATAATTAAATGAAACTTTATATGAAATATTGAGCTCAATAATGGAGTTTATTGTGATTTACGCAGTAAGAGTGCATATGTGAACATAGTATTATATACGATAACATTTGAAATTTTTGGTGAGATGCAATAATGCCATCAATATATGAAAACTCCTGGTTTTCCAACCGCAAACCTACTTCAATTGCTTTTTTTAGGCATGAACAAAATTTAAATTCCAACAGAGAGCGAGGCAAATGATAATCTAAAAGTACAACTTCCGGGCTATATGGTGGATGCATCGAAACTTTCTAGCCAATTTGTTTCAGTTTTTGTCGCTTCATAAAAGACACGTTGTTAGAATGGAACTCAATATCGTTTTGGTTGATCAATTCTGGTTATTTTAATGGAATTACTTGTCTCACTCTCGTTAAATGTTGACAATCGAAATAAATCTTATGATCAGGTTGTACAAGCTCATAATAAACAATTCCTTTCAAATTCCATAAGACACACTGCATTAGATTTCTTGGTATCAATCTTGGCTTTGCCATGATATTTTTCGAACATTTCTATCATAGCTAATCCTGAATTTATAGTCTGTAATCATTTGCTTAGCCTCTGGTCGTTGTGCAAGTAGATTCAACTTGTTGATAGCTTGAGGGTAATATTACTAAACACTCTGCTAGACTGATATGAATAAGAAGAGGACGGATTGTCATAAACATCCATTCATTCTCTTTATTGGTTTCCAGAGACCACTGTTCTATTGGAAAGCACACCGATTGACTTGGCATTTAGTCGTATTAGCTGTTCCTCTGGATGAAGAGGAAGAGACTTTTTTGTGGTGTCTGTCCTGTGGGGGTTGACTCGCCACTTAACCTAAGTCATTATAACTTTCTTCAAACGGTTGATAATTGTGTGGTGATGAATGCCTAGGTTCCTATGGCTATGTCGACGTTGTTTATGTGCCTGTCTTTCACAATTTCTTCTATGATTTCATCGCCTGTTTTATTGTTTGCTCGACGAGAGCGATGTGTCTTTCTGACAACAAAATTATCAGATCGAAAACGTTCAAACCATTTCGCTGCTTTGTTTTTAGTTGCAGCAACATGTCTTCTCTGGAAACTTTACAAACCATTTATAATATTACATGATGCATTCTTGTCTTTTCTACGATATATTTTTAAGTGCGCATAACTTTTCAGAGAATAGCGAGATTTTAACAATGCCTCCTAGCAAAGTAAAGCATCAAAAATCGATTGTTAAATAAGGTGTAGTGTGTTGTCAAATACCACTACCACTACCAATACCAGAGATATTGCAATTTAGAGCAATCTACCGAAAATTCCTAATCGAACTTTTTCGATTTTTTTTTTTCCACCCAAGTGTAAACCACACAAGCAATTTATTTGAAACGAATAATCATTATAAACCATAAAGTTTTTAAATTTCGAAAAACCTGAGAAAAAAAAATATTAACTTTGTTTCTATTCAAGTTCAAGCCACTGTTTTAATGTAATTTAACAACAACTGTAAACGGGAGCGAAAAAGAGAGTGAGAGGACGACGAAAACTTTTAATTGCAACATCAAATAAATAAACCAGTAAATAAACAACAAAATGTTAAAGATCAAAAATTATGCCCATATGCTCTTTCACACATACAACACTATTGCTTACTCTCTCTCTCTCTCTCTCTCTCTCTGTCTTACTCTTTATGTATGGCTTGCTAATAACACACTTACTTAAAACAAAAACTTTTTCTTTATAAATTCAAACTGTAACGTTGTAGTGGTAATAACTTGTTCTATTAATTGTTGTCGTTGATGCTGTTGTGTGTAACTACTGTTGTTAAAGCAATAAAAAGTTTTCTTTTAATTTTATTTTCATTCCTATTCATGTAATGAGCATAAGGCAGAACCAGAGAACCAACTGGCAAGGCAAATTGTTTTAGTTTTAAATTTTTATATATGTACATATACATAGGTATACATGTGTGTATAGGTAACGAAGAGTAAAGAACATGTGTTTTGTGTACCATCATCATCAACGTGATTCATCTGTTGAAGAAAACTTTTCGTTTTCGGAGCAAATAAAACTTTATAATTGTTGGAATCTGTTGCATAGTTTTAGGGGTGTAACAGAGTATTACAACAAAAAAGGGGTCAATTCAGTGAAGCATTAAAGGCTCGTTGAAACAAGTTATGGAGACTGAAAATAGGCTTCAAAATCTTGATGATTTTCGTTCAAATAATACGATACACAATAATTTTATATTATCTTATATATAAAAATGAATGTGTGTTTGATTGTATGTTTGTATGTTTGAAGTTTATAGACGATTAAACGGCTGAACCGATTTTCTTGAAATTTTCACAGTATCTTCCTGTATGTCTGGAAGGAGTTATAGGCTACTTTTTATGTTGATATTCCAAATGAGCGAGGGGCCATGCCCACGTATGCTACATACTACATACTTAATATTTAATTGCATTTTAAATATATTACTCATACGCATAGTAGTTACCCCTACAAGTATGCTATCTGTGATTCTTGATGTATAAAACCAAAGAAAATAAAGTGTAAAGAACGACGCGGGGGGAAAGATAGAAGGGAAAGAAAAAAATTTTGTAACCAACATTTGTGAAAAAATTCACCAAATAAGAAAAAATATAACCAAAATTAAATTCGTAGACTTTTGTTTTATTTATTTTTTTTTTCAAGTTTAAATTATCTATATATATAAAAATGAATGTACTTTATGGAATCGTAAACTATGCATTTAATCTTTAGCAAAGTTGTTGCGCATGAGCCGACGAAGGTTTCTAAGTTGGTATAACCAATTTCCGACAGGTGGCGCCACTGAAAATTCTTCGAAATTAATTAAATCGTAAACTGTGCATTTGATCCTGTGTTGAAAAGAAAAGAAAAGTGCATTACTAGCCTCAGAATCAGCATTGAGACTGAAAAATCTTCGAGTACATGCCGCACAGATCCGTTCGCATGAATCACTTGAACAATGAATCACTTGATCGAATGCGTACTACTCAGGCCCGTTCGTCTGAATCATCTGGACAACGGGAAACAAAATCAATAAAATGATTCAAACTTAATTGGATATTTGTCTAATGTCTTTCCTTCAATT
This sequence comes from Sarcophaga rosellei, assembly GCA_930367235.1. Classification (NCBI taxonomy): domain Eukaryota; kingdom Metazoa; phylum Arthropoda; class Insecta; order Diptera; family Sarcophagidae; genus Sarcophaga; species Sarcophaga rosellei. The sequence continues at coordinate 51,804,713 of OV884020.1, forward strand.
TTATTTTAGTTTGTAGTGCAGCAAAGCGCGCAGGGTACAGCTAGTTTGACATAAACATGAAAATTCGTATTAATTTATTAAAGAAAATTTTTTTAAGCATATAGTATCGGACAAAAGTAATGCAGACTCTCCGTGTAAATACAATTTTGACTAAAGGTTTTCATTTTGTTTTCTTAATTTATAATGTACAAATTTAAAAGACATTAAAGAGGTGATAAAGCCTGTGCATCATCGCAATGTACGGACTGCCGAAAACATTGCTTTTGTCACTAAAAATGTCCGAATTTGAGGATTACGTACATGGCACTCTCAGCAATTCAGCTTAGCTTACGGGTTATTTCGGGATATTTTTCATTTGGATTTCCATCACAAACATACATAATTGGTAATTACAACTCTTGAGTTGAGTTACAACCTAGCTTCTCACACCACTTACGTTATGTGGGTTAACTTTAGCCATAAGTGGCAGGACCTACAGCTTTTTAAAGTCGAATCTGAACGACGCATTTCCCTGGCAATTTTATTTACTCTCAGAGTTTTTGCCAGAAATGTGCTGAGAGTCAGTCGCCGAAGAAATAGTTTTGTTGGAAATATCTGATCTGGGGTTTGAACCGTGGCCTCACACCTAATAATACAACACACTACCTACTAGACTATGGCATAAAAAGATTAACTACATTTAAAACCGGCTGACCATTCACAATGTCGTATGTATGCCGATTGGGTGTTAGAGCAACAGGATTTTCACTGCTAACAAAATTTTCTTCAATGACGGTTGTAATACTACAAAAAAAATCGTCTCATATTGAGGGCTCAGAGAAACTAGATTTGATTGCGGAAAAGCCATTGTAACCGGCAAATGTTACTGTGTAGTGCTCCTTATGTTCTGTACGGGTCATTGGGCTGTATTTTTTCGAACTGGACTGGTATGTGGTTTAATGAAGATAGTGTCACGAGGCATATTATTAGAGATTACCCGGTGGTTAAGCCATCAAAGGCAGAAGGAATTGTGGCAAAGTTATCCGGAAAATATGACAGTCTGATGCGCATTATGCTTTGGGCCATACATTTTTTTAAATAAACCTCGAAAAACCACTGCCGAGCGCTATAGCCATATGATGACAGGCTGTACGGTATATCGCTTCAACAAAATGATGCCAAGAGCCACATAACACGATCGAGTATGGCTTTATTACATGAGAAGTTTCCAGACAAAGTAGTTTCATGTTTTGGCGACGTCAATTGGCCACCAAGATCAAAGGTCAGGTATACTCGAATCAAGCTACATTGAAGGTCAAGTTTAACCGGATAATACCCTATTTTTCACACATTTGTAAAGCAGTATACGTTAAGTTGTCTTTAAGATACCACAAGAAATATGCGTAAAAGTAATGGAAAACAACCTCAAAAGGGATCGACTGCTGCAACCAATCCAGATTAGATCATTTAAATTGTATGTGTGTGCTTCGTACATAATGACAAGGTACTAAATATTATAATGAAACAAAAGTTTTAGGAAAATCATATGTGTATGCGTGATTTATTTGTCTTTACTCTTGAAAGCCGGACAACGAATAACTCTGTTTACCAAGGTGAGATACACTTTTACGTTAAATTTTAATTTTATTGAATAGTATTATTGATTCCAATGCATTTAAATTAAATATAATAATTTTCTTTTTCAAAAATTTAATTAAAAAAAATGTTTTTTGTTTTTCAAATTTAAATGATCTTACCCCGCACTTGACTGGCAATTGATTTGTGATCCATTTTTGTATCTTTTTTGCTTGTGCTATTTTTATAATTGATTGATGGATTGACTGATGTATTGAAGAGATTCAATTAATATTTGCTGGTTTCTTTCAGAGCAAAGTGAAGAAAATAAGTTATACGGGTACCATAAATTGCGTTATATTAGTAGGTTTCCTTTGCGTTTTTAATTGATTTAAAATTTTTGCAATTTTTTTTGATTTATTTTGCTTTTTCAAACTTTTTTTCTTCTTAATTTAACCAAAAAGAAAGTGAAAATTCATGGGAAATTTCAAAAATTTCTTCTTTTATATTTTTTTCTTGATTATTCATTCATTTGCTTATTTATTTACTTATTATTTAATGTTTTCTTTTTGTTTATTTTATGTATTATTTTTTCACTTATGCATGCATGTAGTACATGTGGTATACACAACAAACACTTGAAACATTTATTTTCTCTTTATTTTTGCCTTCTTCGATTATTTTGCTTGTCTTGCTCAATATTTTTTAAATTAAAGACATTGCTCTTGTACACTCATACATATTCACACATGGACATGTGTATTCGTATATCCATATAGTATGTACATATGTATATACCCAGTGAGAGAGAGACACACAGGGAGCTAGAGACTAAGTGAGTAATCAGTGAGTAATGGTGTGAGGTAATGTTTGTTCTTGTTTTCTATCTTTGTTTTTTCTTTGTTTTAATTGTCTCTATGCCTGTGTAAGTGTTTCCAATATAACAAAATAAAAAAACGGAAAAACAGAAGAAAGAAGCAGACAATTTTGAATTATTTGAATAGATTTGTTTGCAATTTTCACACCATTAACCATTAAATATGGGCAATTTGTTTAAAAATAGAAACAAACAACCACAATATAAATAAGCACAATAAAAAAAGAATTTTCCATAAAAAAAAGGAAAAACAAAAACAATAAAAAATTATTTTAACCACATGAGTTGCGATTATTTTTTCAAAATGAGTGTTTAAAGTCATAATATAGAGAATTTAAATATTTATTGGCTAACTATTGTGTGTACGCATTCATACATTCATATACATACTTATGTATATACGTGTGTGTGTGTGTTTTTATTAATTAATTATAAATAATTTTTCTTTTTGTTAACTTTGTAATTAAAGCATGGTATTCAGCATGGTATTCAAACATATGTATGTCTGCAGCAAATGTTGCTTGTATTTCACTTGGTCAATTCACACAAGCCGTTGTATCGTTGTATTCATTGTATTGTTGGAAGAACATACAACAGTGTATAATTGTTGTTGATAATTTTCATATAAAAATCCTATACACTTATACACATTTTTTCCATATGTTTTCATATGTTGTGTTGGTTTCGGGTTATCAAATTGTTTGAATACCACGAACTACACAATACAGCATAGCATTGAACGTTCACAAACAAACAAATGTATTCAATACAACATACACGATACAAAGTTGTATGAATTGCCCAACTGTTCTATCGCTACTACATACATACATAATTGGCAATTACAACCCTTCAATCAGGATTACGGCCTAGCTTCTCACACCACTCATGCTTTGTGTTTTAATTTTATGAGTGGCGAGACCTACATTTGAAAGTCGATTCCGAACGACAGAGGAAGTCGCCGAAGAAGGATTTTTTTTTCATATTTCGTTTTTGATGTCTGGCCTGGAGCGCGAATCTGGGCTTTACGTGTAATAAGCGAACACACTACCTACTAGACTATATTTGTTAGAGAATATGTAAGGGGTAATCCGAATTTTCCGATTCCATTGCATTCTCAGCAATTGCGCCTATCTTACAGCTCATTAGGCGGTAGTTTGCATTTGGAGTTAGTCTTTCATCCATGGTCCAGCTTTTGCAACAATTAAAGCCGTTTGACTATACACAATGCCGTCTGACTATACAATGATTGAGTGCTGGAGCTATAGGCTTTCAATGCTGATTTTTCGAGCAGAATTTTGAGGTTCATTCCTCTCCCGGTGGTTACGTCGCCTATGGGCCTTGGTGAGCCTAGAAGTGGAGAGGTTGAAAAAAGTGATTCCTTTGTGTGTGATAATGCAGATGTCACTGGGTCGTATTTTTTGAAAGCATACCTCAACGGCATTCAGCGTAAATATTGTGTTTCTTTTTCACATCCTACAACCACTGGTGCACTGCATCACCAAGCAGGGATTCTCTACATGCACAACGTCTTTTTCCTCTTTGAATTGCAAACGTTTTAATGAAAAATTTTTCGCTCACAAATTTCTTTAGGAGAGAAACATTTGTTTTTTAATTTTTAATAATTTTTATTTATTATTTTAAAATTAAAAATTAATATGTTGTTCAGTTAACTCCTTTGGATTTGTTTAATTTTCTTTCTTGCAAATTGTATTTTTTTTATTTTGCAAGGTTTTCTTCACTTAACTGTTTTATAACACAATATTAACGGTTGAGAAATCAAGTTTAGCCTTTAAGGTGTCCGTCCGTCCAGTCTGTTTGTCTATAAATTAATCCCTTAGAGGAATTAAATTTATCGCCAGCCAGACAGTTGAGGACAAATGGTTGGTTGGTTGGCTGGTTGGATGGTTGTTATTGGTAACACACTTAAAAGTGACCCTGAATGAAGAAAAGTCTAGTCAGGCAAAAAATTAAATAGAAAAACAAATAGAAAAACTACCAACAACATACACGTTCACATAGAAAATAATCAGAGACAAAGGATTTGTGCTCCCCCACCAGCAGAAAAAGAAAAAAACGAAAAGGGCTTAGAGGTTAATTAAAACCGTTAACAATTGTGAGTAAATATTATTTTAAAACATTTTTATAAAAATATGGAAGAAAAACTGATGATACTGTGATTGGTAAGAGGTTTTAAGTTTTGTTGGGTTGTGCATAGAAGGAAGGGTTCTAAAATTAACTTTCAGAGAGCAATATCGTTTCCCATAAGACTCAAAGCCCAGTTCAGGAATCTCGAACGAAACGAAATATAAAAAAATATCTCTCCTACGACTTGCTCTCAGCAGTTTTCTTACAAAAACTTAGAAAATGAAAGTAAAAATTACTAAGAAATGTTTCTCAAAAAATCTGTCATTCGGTAAGACGATAAGTTTCGCCACTCTTGCAGAAGATTAACACACACAACAAAGTTGTTGTGAAATGCTAGATTGTAAACCTGACGTGGTCGTAATGACCACTTAAGTAAGTAAGTACCGACTGAAGACATAAAATCCTTCTGCTAACTAGACAACGTTATAAAATATATAAGGGGTTCAAGAAATAATGTAGCACCTTGTATTTGCAAGGTAAGACAAACGTACGGTTAGCTAAGGAAAGTTTAGCAATCTCCGTACGCAGTGGCATATGCGAAAGCTGTGTGAACTCCTATACGGCTGCGAATCGTGGAATGTCATACAATCGGTCTTAAATAAATTACCAAAACTTTTAAGAACACATGTCTTAAATTGCTGAAGTACCAGTCGAGCGATAAGTTAAATCCCGAAAATTATGGTGGATTAGAGGGATAATCTTCTTAATACAATATACATAAGCCGTAGCGATCATTATGAAGAATAATGGTGATCAGGCAGGCTTTCGTCCACAGCTGATAGCTGTCAATGTGTTCGACGTACCTCAAAAGTTTAAAAGTTGCTTAATCTTATGCGTTGCCTTTACAGAGTAGTCTCCGGAGTCTAGTAGATAGTGTGTTCGCTTATTAGACGTAAAGCCCGGGTTCGAGCCCCAGGTCAGACACCAAAACGAAATATGAAAAAAAAATTTCTTCGGCGACTTCCTCTCAGCAGATTTCTGGCAAAAACTCTAAAATAAATAAACCTGCCATGAAAAAGTTTCTCAAAAATACTCTGTCGTTCGGAGTCGACGTTGAACTGTAGGTCCCGCCGCTCAAGTATAAAATTAACGCACACAATATGAGTGGTATGAGAAGCTAGGCCGTAATCCTGACTGAAGGGTTGTAATGGCCAATTATGTATGCATGTAAGAGAGATAATCCTTTTTAATACAATATACCAAAGCCGTAGCCATCATTATGAAGGATAATGGTGATCAGCCACGGTTTCGGCCACAGCTGATAGCTGTCAAAGTGTTCGACGTACCTCAAAAGTTTAAAAGTTGCTTAATCTTATGCGTTGCCTTTACAGAGGAGTACCGAATGGTACAAAATAAATAAAAAAACATATATTTGGATAAGTCCAAAATATGTACAACATATTACGACTCCTATGTTCTTCGGCCTTAACAGTGAATATGCTAGGGGTATTTTCGTCTACATCGTGATTATAACTTAACCACGTGATGCTTAAAATGACTTCTTTGTAAATTTTGTGCAAATCATGCTCTCTGTATATCCATAAAAGCTCAGATCTGCCATTTTGTCTTTATGAAGCCATAATGACTTTAAAATAACCAATTAAGCACACATACATACATGATTTCTAAATCCTTTACTCCGTTTCCTTTTCACATTTCTTCCACTGTATATTCCCAAACACTTGAAGAAAAAAAAAATTAATTTTAAAGGCACGTTTTTCATTGTAAATGACAAACAGACTCCCCAACAGACTCTCACTAAGGTTTTATTTATTCTTTTCTAAAGATGTTGTAGTTGTATATTGTGTTTGTTGCATTTTGTGTTTTTCAGATGAATGGATGAATGAATGAAATGCTGATGGAATGTGCATGCATGCACTTATAAAAGATGCATACCACTGTGGAGATATGTATGTATGTAGTATGAAGCTCTCTCTCACACACACACACACATTCTCATGTAAATGCCGCTCGTTTAAGCATTCATTCTTCATTCATTTCTATACACACAAATGGACATGATGATGATTGTCGTTTGTTGTTGTTGTTGTTATTTATATTGCTGTTGTATTAAAAAAAACAACAACATTTACAACAAAAATGAAAGAGAAAATAAAATCAAATAATTTATATGTGTGTATAGCATACAAATATTGCTGAAATTATTATTCTTGTTACTGTTGTTGTTGTTGTAAAAAAATTTATGGGTCAACGTTTTCCAATGAGGTTAAATATGACGAAATCAACACTAAGAACAACAAACAATACAGCGACAATAACAAAACAACTAGAAATTCTTAATGCAACAAATACTACAAGGATACAATAAAAACACACGCTCACATACACTTGCATACACTCTTAGTTAAATTTACCCGTATTATTGTAGTAGAGTATATGTATAAAAAAGTAACGGTTTAATGAAAAAACGAAAAGAGTATGAAACAAAAAACTTTTTCTTTTAAGAAAAATATTAAAAAGTTTTCAAATAAATTTTTATTTATTTTTTAACAGAAAAAAAACAAACAAACAAAATTTACCCATAAAAATGGTTTAACAGGAAAAAAAACACTCTTTCTTTATAACAGTAGTTTTATAACGGCTTTTCTTATAAACTTTGCTTTTTTTATTTTCTTTTAGTTTTACGTTTTGATTACGGTTTTATAACTTTTTCTGTGAAATAACGGTTCAAATGCAAAATAAAACTGGATTTGAGAAAAAAAATTCGTTTTGTTATGCGATTTTTGTTGTTGTATTGAAAATAGCAAAAGAATTTGATTTAAAATTGAAAGTGAACAATAAATTTTGTTTGTAATTGAGAGGTTTAGGTTTATAGAGAGAGAAGTAATCGATGTTAACACACGCGTTGCTTTGGTAAGACTGAATAAACTGAAAGAGTGTTTCCATGTCAGTCTAAAAAACAAAACAAAAACAAATAAAAAAACAACAAATTCATTCACTTCTTTTGTTATTGGCCCAGTATTGTTGTTATTTTTTTCTTTTTCTTGCCTTTATTTCCATAGCCTTGTTGTTGCCATTTTCTTTTTACCGCTGTTGGTAATATTGTTTTGTTATAATTTTCTTTTTTTCCTTTTCCAACAATCCAAAAACCGACATGTTGTTCTGCAAAATAAATACTCTTTTGTGTGTTTGCTCGCTCAGTTCTAATGTTAACGTTTTTAACGGTTTTCTTTGCTCTCTTTCTGTGTTGTTTATATGAATTACAAGTGTTACGAACCTTAAATTCCTAGGAAAATCACTCAAATAAGGGAAAAACGTAAAATTTTTCATAGAAAAAATCCAATACCTTTTTTTCTTTGTCAAACGACAAGGGTATTGCATTACAATAGCAGCGTTAACAGTGGAAGTTCTCTTCTTTATTTACCTAACTTAAAGACTCCTCGTGGTAGCTTATTCTCTACTAATTATGAGCATTCCATAAAATTTTTGGTACATTTTCTTATTTTTCGTATACCCTTTCGCTCGTTTCTAATCATTTTTATCTTGAGAGCTCTAGTAACACAAGCGTTGGATTGATTATTTTTTTGATTTAAACTCATATTCTTCGTAATTTAATAACGTTAAGAGATATCACAATACATGAGTACATGAACAAATCTGTTAGCACTAGTATCATATTTGGGCAATTCACACGACTTAGTTTTCGTGTATGTTGTATTGAATACACCTTACTTGTTTGTGAACGCTTAATGCTATGCTGTATTGTGTATTTCTTATTCCAAATGTCAAAAAGCGATAAGAAAATGATGCAGAGTAGTACTAATAATTTAATTTTCAAGCAACAATGTAAAAAATACCAAGGAAAGAAGTAAATGTGATTTTGAAATGTTAATTGTTAACTCAAGTCACATAGAAAATATTTTGTATTTTTATGCTTCTTCTTGATTGTTGGCATTTACATAAAGTGATAGCACGAAACTAACACAACTTTTTAAAAACATATATACAATTTTTAGCATTCAAACAATTTGATAGCACGAAACCATACAACTTTTAAGAATATATGAAAAAAATGTGTATAAGTGTATTAGATTTTTATATGAAAATTATCAACAACAAGAAGCATACACTGTTATATATTCGTCCAACAGTACACTCAATATAACGATACAACGCATCGTGTGAATTGAAGACCAATTGTTTGCTTATATTGTAAATATCGTTGTCATTGCATACACATGAGTGCAAAAATTCATATTCAAGTTTTATTGACGATATTATCATATTTTTTTGTTTGTATAAATTATAGTAAGAACATTGCACTCTACTCTCATTTCTAAGAAGAACTCTGGTAATACAACAGTTGTTTCGTTTTTGTTTGTTTACATAAATTATGAGAAAAACTAGCATATTTCTATGAAAGAGCACAATATTACTTTCATTTATGGAATAAGCTCAAAATAGCACAAGTATTGTAAATGATGTGTGTTTTTTTTTCATATTGGTTAACAGAAATGATCAAATACAGCCATTGGACGTCAAAATATTATCATCAATAACTACTTCAGCATGGTTTCGATAGAGTGTTGTAATAAAATCATCATGAGATCAGTTCATTTTTTAACATAATTTTTAATCTAATACAAACTGTTAAAATGTTCATAAAAAGCATTTAAAATATCGGGAACTAATTTTCGCAAGCTTATGTAAAAAACTCTTTATACTTTATTTATGCAAACTACCAAAGTAAACCAAGTATTTTCAATATCCGTTTCGAATAGGATTTTGAAATTTAATTTTACAATGTTTACTGAAATAAAATAGCTGAAAAAATCACTGAAAACGCTGCTTAAACAAGTGTATTGACAACGCTGAAAATTACAAATTTCTTACGATTTCGTTCTCTCTTTAACTTTCTCTCCATCGCCCTCTTATCACTGTTTGAAAATGTGTATTTATTTGTTTTGTTTTCCACCAACTGGAATATGCGCTCAGTGGTGTGTGAGTCAATGTGTTATTGTTTTGCAAAAACACTTTTCATGCACGTGATTCTTTCATTTATTGTTTTGATTTTCAAATTCGTAACGCAGCAGATTGGAAAAGAAATTGCCATAAGGTGGCCAACTATAAGTAAAATGCCCATTTTTTTATAAAATTTTTTAGAAAAATAGAATTTTATAGAATCAGGGCATGTAAAAGAAAATTTATTTAGTTTTTCTCAAGAAAATTTTAAAAATATTATGTCCTTTGCACTGTATAAGATAAAAATGCATGTCCATACATATGCCTTAAATATGTGCAAAAAAATGTTCCAATAACAAAAGCAGTAAAATACATTTGTATACAGTGGTGGACATTTAAAAAGTGTAAGTAAGAACACTCAACTGACTTGTTGTCATTTGAAGAGTGAACACTAGAGGAAGAACTTTTAATGACATTGCTTACATATGTACAGTTTGACCATATTTAAGCTTATGGAATATTACAAAATATTGCGAAGTATATTCACATACATACATAATTGGCCATTACAACCCTTCAGTCAGGATTACGGCCTAGCTTCTCACACCACTCATGTTGTGTGCCTTAATTTTATACTTGTGTTGCGGCACCTACAGTTTAACGTCGACTCCGAATGACAGATTTGAGAGAAAGTAAATAAACCTGCCATTATTTACTCTCAGAGTTTTTGCCAGAAATCTGCTGACAGGAAGTCGCCGAAGAAATATTTTTCTTTTTTCATATTTCGTTTTGATGTCTGACATGGGATACGAACCCGGGCTTTACGTCTAATAAGCGAACACACTACCTATTAGACTACAGCGACATCTTTCCTTATTCCCATAACCTATTTTCCAAGTTCTAACAGAATGCACTGCGTGAGTAGGGGCCATCTCTTGAGTATTAGTCGAAGGATATTAGACCTAGTAAAACCAAATCGTTTAAAAACTCAAATATTATTTTAATTTAATTTTAGCATCCCCTAACGAACAATTAGCCGAAGAAGAAAAAAACAAAAATTTCTTTCAAAAACAAATTTGAAGTTCCATACATACAGATAATTAAAAAAAAAGGTTTAATATGTTTATAAAAATTATTTGTTAAACAAAAAACTTCAGTGTGAAGAGGAAATATGCCACTCAGATGGTGCTTAGATACGATCAGGTTTTAAAAAAAGTAGTGTAGTGAAGAATGGCTAACACAAGTTCTTTAAACATGGCAACATTGTTTTCAACCGTTATATAAAATACAAAAGCAATGTTAACAATTTCTAATTTTTATTTTATTCGTTTTCAATGTGTGTGAGTGAGTGAGTTCATTCATTGAGTTGATAGAGAAAAAAAAAAGAAAAGACACAATAATACAATAACAAAAACACTAAGAAAACACAGTAAAATAAAATGCATGTAAATGCCAAGCCTCCTTACGAAACACAATTTACACTTCCAATGACCTTGTGTGTGTCTGTTGTGTTTTTACATTTCCAGTTAATTTTTTATTTGAACGCTTTGCAAACAAAAACTTGCTCTCTTTCGTATCGTTTTCTCTCTTTTTGTTTTGGTTTTTGCTTTTACATAAACATAAACAAAGCCAAACATATTACACACACCCCCTTAGAAAGTCTGCTATAACTTTCACATGTTTTAAGTTAAAAGAAAGTTTTTAATTTCCCATGTATGCGTGTGTATGTGTATTGAGTATGAATTTGTCTGCCTTAGTTTATGCAATTTACTTTTTGACCTTTTTTAACCCTAAAGGGTGCTTAAGAAAAAGTGAGATTTTCCAGAAACTCAGAGAATTTTGTTACTGTGCGCTTGATATTAGAAGTAGACGTAAAGCAAAATTGTGTCTCTCAGTGAGTAGAACAGAGTATAACGTGCATAAATTATTTGTGGCCGCAAAACAAATGTGTTTACAAGTAAAGATTTTGTGTAGGCGTATGAGAGCGTATGAGTGATATGACATATTAAGCATCAATTATACGCTATGGGGGTGCAAAATAAGTAATAGACTAGGATTTTTTTTAAATTTTTTTGTGAGGTAATTAATTAAAAAGTAATTTAAGCACCAAATTTTAAAGGCAACTCGGAGTCAAATTAACATTTCTCTAGCTTTGAAAAATGTGGAGAAGGAATTTACAATTTTTTTCATTTTTAACTTTCCACTTTACAAAAAAAATTACAGTTGTTTTGGTAATTAATTAAGCTCAAGTTTAAATTTATAACTGCAGAGTTTGGTGTCCTTTATGTGAGAAATTGTAGCATAAATTGTTATTTATTATGACAGCGTATTTTTTTACACGCCTGATGTAAATAAGGACTCCTTTTTTTTGCAAAACATTAAGTTTTGAAAGAAATAAATGGAACAATTCCTTTTTTTTCTCAATTATATATCATAACATTTTGTGTTGTATGCTTTTCAACGAGGAATTCACAGAAAATTTTTTTTAATTAAATGGGGTTTCATATATCATATTCAGCCTCAAAATAAGTAAGAAATTTCTTTGGAAAATGTTGTAATTACTTTGGAAAATTTATTAAAGACCAACACACAAACTAAAGTGCACAAATAAGGCGCAATTCAAATCAGCAACTTTTTTTCAAAAATCCATTTAAAATTTTCAAATATAATCCCAGGATAGCGCTTAGTTTTCATTTCAACCAAAATTTTTCCAACTTTTTAAACTCTAAGCCTCCTTAAGAAATTAAAAACAAATAATAATTTGTGGTTTTAATTACCATTTCGCCACAATATACATAAGTCACTAGAAACCACTGGCATTATCGTTTTCATCTAGTTTATGGTTAGCAATAAAAAACTGTGCTAATTAATCAAAAAATCTGAGTTGCCAAGTAAGCAAGTAAGAAAAAGCTAATTAATGAAATTTAAATAAGCCTTGTTACAAGATTGCTTTGCTAATACCATCATTTTAGTTTATTTTCTTAAGTTTTATCAATTTGGAAACATATTTTGTTACGAAATTTGAGGCAGAGTGTAGGATAAACAGTACAGTTATGGTGCTGCTATGGGTGATTTTATATCAAAAAAGCAGAACAAATTTCAAATAAACTGCTATGATAAATGGGTTATGTATAATACATGCTTAAAACACATATGTAAAATACATGTGGAAGTGTAATTTAAAATTGTTTTTAGTAATTTAAAACAATTGAAAAGCAAAAAAATTATAGATGAACATGGAAAACATATAAAAACATATGTATGTATAAAAGTAAAAGTAATATGATTTTTCGTCGTTAATGAAATTATTTTAATTCGTTGAAATAGTGAGAAATAATTACACGACAAACTTGAAAAAAACATATGTAACAATACACGTGTAAAATACGTGTGTAAAATTAAATCTATGTTCATTTACTAACTCAAAATAATTGAAAAGAATAATTTGTATTCTTATAAATTATGTGCAATTCGTATGGAAAAAACATTTTCAAAAAAACATATGTAAAATACATGTGCGCATTATTAATAGTTAAATAATTCAATTTAATGGAAAACAATAATATATGTATGTATGTTATATAAAAAAAAATGTATAATGTTATGTAAAAAACATAACCACAATACATGTGTAAAGGTAATGTTAAGCCCGTTTTATAATTAAATAATTTCTATCAATTGAAATATTAATAATACCTCATTACAATGAAAAACCAGCAAAAATGGGTAATACATATGTAAAATACATTAGTAAAATGCATGTGTAAAATATATGTGTAAAAATTATGTGTAAATTACACTTAAAACACATTTGTAAAACATTTGTCGAACAAACCGGTGTAAGAGTAATATGTTTCTTTTTAATTTAAAAAAATTTCAATTCAATATAAAGAATTTTACAAATTTTATAAAAAACGTACCAGAACTAAAAAGTAATTAAAATGCATTGAACATTTTTCAGTAATAATAATAATATATAAAATAATAACTCCAATAACTAAAATTTTTTTGTAAATTTAAATACATCAGAAGTGCTACAAATTAATAAAATAGTACCAAAAAAGTACTTGGTCTGTGCTTAGAATACTTACGTTATCTTAAACATGTTCGTTTGTTTTGATAATAACTTTAATAAATCAGTACAAATTGAAGTATGAAAATTGTGCATAAATTAAAACAAATTGTCTAAAAAATGTATTGGAATAGTACTTCAATTTTTTGAAATACGTTCTTGTGATAATTTTAATCAAAGTTATATAAAAAATATAAGGTACCTAAAATGTTACAAAAAAATAATATTTCCACAGCTTCTCTAAAACTTACATTTTTATTTAGAAATTAAATTGTTTTCTTTAAAAGTTCTTAAAAAAAGTACAAAAAATATTCACTTAAATTAAGGAATTTTTTAATCTTTAAAGATTTAAAAAAGTACAATGGAAGTTTAACAATTTTTTTTTTTAGAAATTGTTCCTTAACTTTAAAAATTTAAATTATTTATTTGATTTAAAGCTTTTAAGTTTTACGTTTTAAACAGTCAGAAGAGTCATTTTAATATAGCAAGTTTATTTGTTAAAAAAGGACCAGAACAACACTAAAATTATTTTAAACATTTTCTATAATGATTTTGGAACTGCAACATTTTTTAGAAGTAAAAAAGTACCAAACTCCCCACCTATTTTAAGGACGTTTTAAAATGTTAAAAAGCTTAAAGCTTAAGAAATGATCAAAATACTTTCTCTAACGAACAAAACAAGTACCAAAAAAGTACTAAAATTGTTTTACATATTCGACATTTCCTTTGAACTTTAAATATTAAGCCCTCAGAAATTATTTAGCAATTATACTTTTGAAATAAAAAACGATATAAAAAGTACCAAAATTGCAGCATAATGACTTTAAACATTTCCTTTATGATAATGAATTAAACATTTTCTTTAATTTTACAAAGAGTATCTAATTAAAGTAAAAAAAAAAGTTGAAAATACTTATTAAAAAAATATATCGAAAAAGTACCAAAACTTTCTAGAACTTTTTTACCATCCAGAAAGTTTCAATACATTCTTCTATTATTTAAAAAGTATTAAGTCGGGTATCTAATTAAAGGAAATTGTATCGAAATTTTGAAAATACTTATTACAATATAGCGAAAAAGTACCAAAAAAGTACTAAAACCTTTATGCCCATTTTTTTACATCACCAAAGCTTCAATATTTTTTTTATGTTTTTTAAGCACTGTTAAGTGGTTCATAAGAACCACATTTAAAAAATAGAAAGCTTTAGAAATGGTACTTATTAAGCAATATACACAATTAGTACCTAAAAAGTGACATCAAAAGTTATTTGAAATCTTGCTTTAAAACCTCTTTTATTTTTGAAAAAATTACAATTTTAGAAGTGGTACTTTTTTTTATTAATCATATAACGTACTAAATTGTACTAAATTAAATAAAGAAAATTTGTTTTGCAATAATAAATAAATTGTTATTAATTTTTCTACCGTTACCACTTTCAAGTAAAATGACTCATATTTGTAACAATTTAACTGGTTAAAGTCTTTACAACCCTTCTTGTTCTTTCACAAATTTGTCTGCCAGCGTGCTGCTTACAGTCAATATTTAGGGGACACTTAATTGTACGCATAACAAATGAAAAAAAAAACCGAAAACAATAAAAACCAACTCTCACTATTTATAATCAGAGAAAACAAAACCACACAAAACATTATATTTACTTACAAAACAGTATATAACAAAATTTATCCAACGTTCAAATGAAAATTTTCAAACAAAAAATAAACATCTAAAAACGAAGAATATGTAGAGTGAAATACTTTTGTTACTTACTGTTTAAGAGAATATGTACATTTAATACTTGATTCATGATACCGTGCTAAAGCATAAATTTACGACTTAAATATGTATTGAAAAGAAAGACAGAGACAGTGAGAAAAGAGAGTGAAAGTGAGAGAAAAATTATTTTTTTTTCTTTAGAATTTATGTTGGGACACAACACATCACAATACAATACAACAACAGGCAAATCTTGTTTACAGCAGCCCAGCTGGCTCAGGATGGCTGTAAACAAAATGGGAAGGAGTGTTAGGCACAAAGCGCGTGCTGAGACAGCATCAACAGCATGCAAGCAAGCATTTTAAGTTCAAGGCACGTGACTTAATTTTCTACATGCCCCTCTTTAATGAAAGAAAGCCATGGCAAAGGCTTTTATATTTTCTTTTAAATAAAAGAAAGAAAAAAAATTTCATTTAAATTTTTAAAGAAAGAATAAAAAACATGACAATTTATTTAAATAATAACAAATAAAATGAAAAGCATATTTTTAGGTGCATTTATGAATAATAATAACAACACAATCACAATTTTAACCATTTTATTAACTTATACAGACTGTTTTATATTTTTGTTCATTTTTTTATTCGTATTTTATTATGCTTTTATCCCGCATTTTTTTCTTTATCTATTTATTATTATTCTATATACGCTTTATGTTTATAAAATTCATATTCAAAGCCCTGTACACTGTTTTGTGTTTTTCTTGTTGCTTTAATAACATCGATTTCCATAGACAGTAACGCATTCACTTTTCATTTTTATGACGCGTTTAGATGTCATAAAACCGAGCGACATGTGATGATTTCTTGTCATAAAGATAATAAAAAAAAATTAAATATTTGTTTATCATATTTGAGGTCCATAAAAAAACAGAAACAATAACAACCAGGCCAGAGGCACCCTCATAATTCAAAGAAAGTGACTCCAATGGAGAATTTTTTCTTTTTTTAAACCAGGATAGAGAGAATGAAAGAAAGAGTTGTAGAAAATCAAGCATTATAAAAGCCAGGATATACATAGAGTTTAAATCTTTAAATTGAATTAAATTGAGAATTCAAGCATCTTTTACCATTAGCTGGACAACGACAGAGTTGATGAGCTGTCGCCTGTAATTTCTTCTCATACATACAGTCGGGATTACAGCCTAGCTTCTCACACCACTCGTGTTGCGGTCCTTAATTTTATACTTGAGTGGCGGGACGTCGACTCCGAACGACAGATTTTGAGAAACTTTTCTATGGCAGGTTTATTTACTCTCAGAGTTTTTGCCGGAAATCTGCTGAGAGGAAGTCGCCGAAGAAATATTTTTTTCATATTTCGTTGTGATGTCTGGCCTGGTGCTTGAACCCGGGCTTTAAGTATAATAAGCGAACACACTACCTACTAGACTACGGCGACTACTCATATCTACACATTCTGCAAAAATCTGATCGCAACCTATCTCAGATGCACAAAAACGACAAGAATCCGCATTAAAACAAGCGTTAATAGGAGCTTTCAAAATTGCAAAAGCTGTCATGTATGACAGGCCACTCGGCACTGCTGAAGACACTAAACTGACAGGGTCAAGTTATATCGACTGTTGAATTGATTCATAACGTACTCGGTAATAAGGGAAAGCAAATTCGGGTTTGGCTTAAATAAACTCTACGATCGCGATCGGGACCAAAATCGAAACGGGTGCAGAAGCAGGTGCTTTCATCTACCCAACCACTGTCAGAAAATTATATAATCTTCTAGCGGAGTGTGTTATTGACTCTTAAGGTCACGAAACTAGTTGGGAAACCAATATAAAAGAGCTCAAGGATAACAATTTATGCAGATAATCAGGCAGCACTGAAGGCTTTGAGAGGACACTTCAACGTCGACTCCGAACGACCGATTTCAGAAAATTTTCATGACAATTTATTTTTATTCCCAAAGTATTTGCCATTAGACTACTGAGAGGCAGTTGCCGAAAGAAAATATTTTTTCATATTTCGTTTTATTCGAGATGACTGAGGGGTTTGAGCCACGGATTCTCATCTAATAAGTTAAAACACTGCATACAAGACTACGACTACTTCATCTGGTCTGGAAGTGTAAAATGTGCTAAGCGACCTAATGTGGAATTATCGAATGGATTATGGATTATGCTGGGTGGTGCCTGGTCATTGCAATGTTACTGGGAACAAAGTTGCAAACGAATTAAATTAGTTCAGCTTCTGGAATAACAGCATGGGAGAGGTCTGTGGAATCGCTAACAGGCGTCTTCTTTAGGATTATTGAGGAACTGTACGATTCATCACTAATCGTGTAAGAACCTATGGCCAAAGTTCAATACTATAGGAACGAAACTAGTCTTAAGTATGAGTATGAGGGAGATAAAAGCTTTCATAGGAGTCTTAACTAGGAATGACACAAGATTAGCAAGTGAAATAGGAATATCTATGATTCCGGTAGGCTATGGTGAAGAGTACTATACTTGTCTAGAAGTACGTCAGTAGAAATAACCAGAAGATAGTAGATCTGAAGGATTGTAAGCATGAGGATTGCGTTGCAGAATGGATTGTGAAATATATATATACAGTATTATCTGATCTGATATTAAACTTTTTTAGTCGGTCTGACTGGCGAGATTTTTCCTGAATATCTCTTAATTTACTCTGACAGCTAGCCTACGATTAGATCCCAAACGAACATAGTTTCAATATCCGTCATTGCCCATGAATGTAGAGGATTTCTCAGGGAAATTTCCATTACTTTAAATGTAGCACTTATATGGGCTGCAGGACATAGGGATATCGTCAGAAATTGTATTGCTGAGAAGTTACCCAGAGCCGATTGGTGTCAATCACCAACATGTTAGAGAGCATAGGAATTGCGATTGCCTTAGATATTCCACTCGTTTAAAAGGGAAGCTCAATCTTGTTGGCAGCCAAAGTTTGCGCGCAATATTGCTGAAATGTACTGCACACGTATAGATACTTCTATTTATCAAAAACGCATGGCCATCCAATGTACGATAGCGGTTCTCCCAGACCAGTGTTCATTTTAGTTCATTTGACTTATTCACGAACTGAAGGTCTGAGGAGCGAAAGGAGACGATCTTTCACTATCATCATGTGCCAGTGCCCTACTCTTGCCATAAAAAGACGGGCCTCTTCTCTCACTTTCTTACATCCCCGACAGAATTCACGAGTATTAAAGATTACTACAATAGCAAGATTTCTTATGGACACGGGTGTTATTACCTTAGGGAAAGTTTGATCTCAGGATTGAATATTGATTGTGGGCTTAAAGTGGCCAAAGTGGGAATTTTCTTCTTTTTTTTCCTTACCTAACTACCTAAACTACAGGATTCAATAGTGTTAGTAAATGGGGTTTTGACTGGCTAGGGGGATATGTTTAGCATGGTACTCCTCAATGGAACATTACATTACTTGGGGCATATTGACTATGGGGTTTTTGGTTTCACCTTACTAAACTTCTTGGCTTTTTGCTCAGAATCAAAAAGTTTCAAATGAATTTCCTTACAATAACAGTTCAAAATAAATTTTTGAATTAAAAACAAAAAAAAAAACAGAAATGTTTTTAGCACTTTCTATAAAAATGTATCGAAATATTTTTTAATAAAATCTTTTCTTTTAATTACTTCTTAGAAAATTTTGTAATAAAAAAATAAACGAAATTAAAAATAACGTGTGTGTATATGGCTATACTTACAAATGTCATCATTGCTCATATTTTCCAAATAGTTGCTGATGATATCAATTCTAAATTGTTAAAATCCACGATATTGTATTGCTGTTATTGATTAAAATTTTTTTTTTTTTTTGAAATCTTATCAAACTTATGGTAAAAAAATGTTTTTTTTTTTTAATTAAGAATTAAGTAATACGCTGCGGATATTGAATTATTTACAGTGAAAACTATTTAAAAAACAATAAAAAAAATTTATAATAAATTTTGGGTGAGCGTTTTATAGTTAACGAACAGGTTTTTGAGGATTTTTTGTGTTGTTTTTTTTAAATTTTTTTTTAAATTTTTTATTTTTTAATAAATTTTTATTTTTTAATATATTTTTATGTTTCAATAATTTTTTTTATTTAAATTTTTTTTTTTATTATTATTTTTCTTTACTACTTAAAAAATATGAAATAAAGTTTTCTTTTTATTTATTTTTATTTCACATTTATTTTATTTTAGAAATAATACTTGTTTAAAATTTTGTAATTCTTTAGTTTTGTTTACTTTTATATTCTTTCTTTTTTAAATTAAAATAAAATAACTTTTTATTTATTTTATTATTATTTTTTTACTATTTCTCCAGTATTTATAATAACAACACCTTAAATATATTAAAAACGTTTAGTAAGGTTGAGTTCTAGACATTTAGAAAACAGATTCCGTTGACTTTTATTGCACTTTCAATCACTTTTCATACAGTCACTCACTTACACACTCACTAATATTTTCAGTTTTTTTATCTTAATGATAAAATTCTTATTATTTTTTTGTTTATCGCGTTAATCTTTGTTTTTATTTTACTAAAGTCTTAAATTAATAAAAACAAATTAAAAAAAAATTAAAAAAAAAAGATAAATTTTTGTCAGCAAATAAATGCCTGCCCGGCTGATGTATTTTTTTTTTTTACTCTTAACGTGAGTGACAGTTATTAAAACGTTAAAGGCTGTAACAGAACGCGTAAAAGATGTCTTAAGCGCAATAAAAACAAAAATAAAAGAAGAAAAATTTTATACTCGTACTATAAACACAAACACGTTATATGCGTTATAGCCAAGTTAACACACTAACTGTTGTGTTCCTTTTTTACGAAGCATTTTTCCCCCATTTTTTCATTTTTTTTCATTTTTGCCTGTCTAGCATGCTCTGGTTTGTTATCAATTCCAAACGTTGTTTTTTTCTCTTTATTTTCTGTCTTGTCGCTTAAGCGCCATGGAAAAACGAATTTATCGTTTTTAAATTAATTTTTTTTTGAAAAAAGTAAAACAAAACCCACAGTAATATTTATAAATTATGGCAAAATTAAAATATGAGTAATAATTTTAATTGTGCTAGTGGATAAATCAAATGAGAAATTACAAAAAAAAAAGAACAGCAACAGCAGCAATAGAAAACCTAATAAATTTATTTGTTTTTTTTTTTTAATTTCATTGCTCAGTTTTGTTTATAAATTTTGTTGTTTGCGATAAGATAAATATTGTTATTGTACTGCTAGGTACTATTGTTGTTGCTATTATTATTATTATTATGGTTGATTTCCCTTTTGATTTAAAGTCTTATGATGGAATTTCCTCTAGAGGGGAAAGGTTTCTTTCTTCACTTAACTAAAGGTTGTTTCATATATTCGCCACCATATGATGCGTGATCAAAGCTGCCAGATAACAGGGGTTTTATTAATCATGTGAGGATACCCTTCAGAAAGGGAAATTTATTAAATAAATGCAATAATTTTAATGAAAAAAAACACCTTCAATATATAAAACATAATATGGAGGAATAAAGCTAGTTCATAAGCAAAGTATATTACGAATCGAAAGAATTTAAAAACGGTTAGGAAGGGTATATACACACTTGGATATACATTGATTGGAAGCACAGAATTACAAGGATTGCCGTAAATCTCCATGTTAAAAAGGCTCCTAAATTATGTGGTGTACCAACTCTAATTCAGCAGAAATGTTTTTTAATGCCTATTAAAGTACCACGTATGTATATTAAATGTATGAAGAGTTAACTACGAAAGTGATGTTTTTATCTACAGTGAATATTATGTTTACAGAAATTGTTAAGACGACATAATTGGTCAATTCACACAAGAGGTTGTATCGTTGTATTCACTGTATTGTTGGACGACTATACAACAGTGTATGATTGTTGTTGATAATTTTCACGTAAAAATCCGATACATTTATACACATTTTTTATTGTGTTGTGTTGGTTTCGTGCGTTTCGAATTGTTTGAATGCCAAAAATTATAAAGAAGAATACGACATACAATATACAGCATAGCTTTGAGCGTTCACAAACAACCAAATGTATTCAATATAACATACACGATACAAAGTCCTGTGAATTGGCCAAATATGTAATGCTATAAACACAATAAACGCAATGCAGCAAACGCAGCAATATCTTAAAAATAGAATACATGGATGTGTATGGCAGTGATTATTTTAAAGGCAACGCCGCAATAAGGAAAGATTCTGTTGCGTTGAATTTTTGTTCGCAGCTATAAGAAAATTAACTCTCACAGTGAGAGAATTTGTATTGGCATTGAGAGCGGTTAGTGCTATCACTACAATAACATGCATGAAATAGAGGTTTTAAAAACACGATGTAGTAGATATAACGGGAAAAAATGTTTGATAACGAATTAATGAAGTGGTTATTTCTTATTTGCTTTCCTTCTGATTTATATCAGCTGCCTTTATTATAATTTATGCGCATGCAGCGTACCTTCGGCTGCAATTGCAAATTTGCTGCGTTGAGTTTATTGTGTTTATACCATCAACCATTTTAAAAAAAAAGTTAAAATATAAAATCGGAAAAAGTTTGTTAATAAAAAAGGGGGAAAAGTGGGGGAAAGAAAGTAAAAGAAAGGAAAAAAAGTAAAGAGAGCTAAAAAATCCAAACGATATTGAAAGAAATTGGAGGTAATAGAGTTGAAAAATATGATTTTTATACTAAATATACTGTTCATAATTCGGATTTAAAAAGGAAGCCCAGGAAGTGAGCCTGATAAGTATTGGCTATTCGAAATTAAGAAATAGTTTACTTTCCAATAGGGAGTTGTTTGATAAAGGCATCAACGCTGTGGATAAAGGGCACTACGTTGTGGATAAGGTCGCCGTAGTCTAGTAGGTAGTGTGTTCGCTTATTAGACGTAAAGCCAGGGTTCGAGCGCCAGGCCAGACAGACATCAAAACGAAATAAGAAAAAAATATTTCTTCGGCGACTTCCTCTTAGTAGATTTCTGGTAAAAACTCTGAGAAGAGTAAATAAACCTGCCCTGAAAAACTTTCTCAAAATCTGTCCTTCGGAGTCGACATTAAACTGTAGGTCCCGCCATTCAAGTATAAAATTAAGAAGCTAGGCCGTAATCCTGACTGAAGGGTTGTAATGGCCAATTATGTATGTATGTATGTATGTATGTCGTGCGTAAGGCAACACAGTTGAGTCACTGTTTTGGGAAAGAAAATCGGGTTTCGGGTAATCTCATAAGAAATTAAAATATGTTCAAAATTCACAAATTGGATAGTGTCGCCAAGGTACTAAAAATTCGAAAACATTTCATCAGAAGATTTCTTTGACAATATGTATCTCTCCCTTTTCTAGCGGGATATGGATCTTGATAGCTGACGTAAAGAGGGAGATAAGATTATGAACATAAAAAGAAATAAATCTCTTTGACAATTTTGTGATTGAATGATTCAGTATTTTTTTTTTAACACAAGATAGACCAAAATAGACGCTAGCAAAGGTAAAATACGTCATGTTTTGAATACGAATTGCAGACGTAAATAAAAAATGAAGAATTGTTCAAACTTGAAAATCTATATAAAAAAATTAAATCAATTGGTTCCGATTAATACCAGTCAGTATCTGATTATATTTGTAAGCATTGATAGATTGGATATGAACAGAAGTGCTAAAAATAAGAAGAGTTTTATTAAACTATCCTTCTTCATATTGCTTAACTTAATTCGATTTAGACTACTAACCAGAAATATTCGGCACTGTTTGTGATTGTAATAGTATTCTGGCACGCTAGACAATCTAGACTTGTCTGATAGCTGTAGGACAAAGCCTTATGTGATACGAGTATTACAACGGCCCGGTATGTGTCGCTGAAGTGAGTTTTAATTTCAACAAACCTGCCATCGCCTTCTATCTTACGCTACGAATAAATCTGGTCTCAGGCTACTGTAGTGTGTTTAAAGATGCCATAATCTCCTTTAACTATGCAGCGACATGGATAATGAGTAAAAAAGAAGCCTCCTAAATCCTCTGAAAGCCTAGCTGCAATCAAATTTGTTTTGAAAGTAATTTTAAATAAAAATTGAAGTGCATCTGCTGAAATTCCTCTGATCTACATATGTATGTAATGTGAGCTTAGAATAGGTAAGAGTGGCAATCGAATTACACTTAGAGCCCAGGTCAATTATGATACCACAAGACGTCAAACAAACAGAGTCTCTGCTGTAAAATCAACCTCGGCTACAGCAAAAATGTTTTCCGGTTTCGGAAGAAATACACTTCTCTTCTTCATCGTCTTCCTATAAGATAAAGTGGGGTGATAACGGACACAAGGCATAGTCATCAGAGAACTTTTTCATGCACTATGAAGATGTAAACATAATTTCCGGGGTATTTGGTAGATATTTACAGCCGCCCATTTTTTATCCGCAGCCGACATAATATCTTGTCGAACGTAGAGTTGATTCTCATGAAATTTTGAAATTAAAATTGAAAAAAAATTTATGAAATTAAAAAAAAATTATAAAAAATAAAAGTTTTCAATTTCAGTGTTTTTAAATAATTGTGATAACAATAATTGAAATAATTAAATAAAAACAGACTTTGTTTTGACAAATTTTATAAAATATAAAAACCAGGCCCATTTCAAGGAACACCTTAATCAAAAACAGCAAACAAAAATACTATAATAAATTAATTAAATTAAAGATATTATTTATTAATTTTTTTCTTTATTTTTTTTGCAATAAAAAATATTACTTCGGTATATGGAATGTACATTTCTTTTATCTTTATTATTTATTTAATTTAATTAACTTAATCATGCTCCACTTTAAACATTTAATCAAGTTATTTCTGTTTTTATTTTTAATTTAATCACAATGAAAATGATACGCAAGAAATTAATACACAAGTACATAGTATGTTTTATACGAGGGCCTGCTATTCATATAATGCAGATATTATGAATTTTTATGCAAATAAAAACAAATTATTGTTGCATGCCTTCTTTTAGATATAAATCATCAACCCCCATAAAAATTATTTAAATTTTTTTTTAAGAATTAAAAAACAGAGGTAAATCCTCTTAAATAAAATTAAAAAAACAACAACAAAATATAAAAATAATACGTATATACAATAAGCACGTGATTGATACTATTTCTGTTCTATTATTCTATTTATTTTATTCTATTGAATTTTTTTTTTTTAAACATTAAATAACATCTGCACTTTCGATAAGTGGGTGTGTTTAAAAAAAACAAATTTTTTTATCTACTGAAATCTATAATTAAATAACAAATATAATGTAAATCTAAAATAAATTCAAAACGTTTACAATCATAAACATTAACGCTCTTGTTTTATTATAAACACTCACATTATTGGTTGAAAGTGAAATGGTAAAAATTATTTATACTTTTATTATTTGGAAAAAATAAAATTATTAACAAAAAGAAATAAATAAATAGCCCTAAAATATGCTTAAAAAACTTATTTTGTTACTCAAAAAAGAATATTAATTCAGTGTCATAAATTTTATATTTGAATATAAAATTAGGGTTTATTTTCTTTATTTCATATAATAATTGTTAAATTTTTGAAATACAATATGATCGAAGCGATTTTTAAGGTGTGGTGAATTTCTACAAAAACTCACCACACCTCTTAAAATGTGAATACTAAGAGAACATTTTATAATGAAGCCACATTTTGAACTCTTATTTAACTTTAAAAATTATTTATAACATTTTCCATATATTTTAGAAAAATTTATGAAAAATTCAAAGTAAGGAAAGGAAAAATGCCCTTCGCCTGGCAAGGCTGCCATCCGTTATATATTAAATGGATTAACAACCGTAGAACACGTAAAAATGCCAAATTACTATATACATAATACAAAAATGCTGAGTCAAATGTGGCAATTTTTATGTCATTACAAGGTGTTTATCCCAGTCATAATCGAACTACTGTGAAAGAAATTGGTACGATTATAATGTAAGAAAATAATAGAAGCCTTATGGTTGTGGTTGAATCTGAGCACAACCGCTATGTAAGGATTCTCGAAAATATCATATCGGTTAAAGAAATTGTGGTAATAATCCGAATATGCCGCTTTCACGAGATTTTAGCAATTAAAGCTAAGCTACGGTTGATTAGGATATATTTTGAACTTGGTTTTACACATTTTTCGGTAAATAGCCCATCTTCGGTGCTAGATGAATAGACTTCCAAATCATTGTAGAAAAACCATTGCATCCGGAAAAAGAGTATATTTGATGAGCATTATGGTTTGGAAATATTATTTGGTGGTATTCTGACAATAATATTGAAAGAAACATTACCATCAATTCAATGCTCTATATATATGTTCATCTTACTCTTCTAGGGAGCATAGGGCCGCCAAAGCTATATGACTGTATGATAAATTACGCTTTTTGAACTGCAATTGCAGATTCGTGCCTACATAGCTGGGCATACCAATGGCTTTTATGTTTATTGCATTTAAAAGTGGAAGTTAACGTTAGCGCCACTTGAATTGGGCACGTACAATTTAAGGTTGGTTGACTTGAAAAGCAATATTCGTCAAGTTACTCCTGAGTTACTCCCGAAATAAGCAAAAAAAACAAATAAGATCAAAGATTAATGAGGTTTTTATTTAAAAGTACTTTTAAAACCTGAAAATGGATAACCCTTTATCACAGATCTAAACTTCAGGATACTGCTTGCTTTTGATATTTGATCTAAACAAGTTAAAATATTTATACACCACACCATCAAACACTACAATTTGATTTATAACGAAATAATTTACACATCAACAAAAGAAATTTTCTATTATTACATTTTTATTACACATTTTTTAAATATTCATAAATAATGTTTGCATAGAAGTGATATTTGATCTAGCCAAGTTAAAATATTTATAAATTAAAAAACAATGAAATTGAAGTGGAATTCAAGATGTGGTGAAATTCACATAAAACTCACCACACAATACAAACACTATAATTTGGTTTATAATGAAATAATTTATCATGCCCTAAAGAAATTTTCCATTTTTACATTTTTCTTACACATTTTATATTAAATATTTAAAAATAATGTTTCCATAGAAGCGATTTTTAATTTTGAATAGTGCTTAAGTTGTCATAATCTATCAGAAAAGTATTTTTATATTTATAATTCCTAGCTGGCTGCGTGATTGATTGCAGGCATAAAAATATTTTAAATAATCTTTTTTTGTGTATAATTTTCACTTGTCGTAATGCGTCAAATTTAAAATTAAATTTAGAATTTAGTTTTCCGTAACAAAACAAAAAACTTTTTAGGGATGTCGCGTCTCTGAAGTGAACAACGTAATGCATGAATGCAAGAACGCATTTTTTTACGGCATACATTCTACGGTGCATAAAAATTGCATTATGCATTCTTACAAACTATATTATGGATGTTCAAATATTTAAAATGTATTTTAAGAATTTATGTGTCGCCTTTTTCTTCAATGCATCATCGCGATTTATTGCAAACATTAAAAACAAATAAAAAAAAAACTTTTAAAAGACAAAATCTTTTTGTTTTTCTAAAATTAAAAACGCATTTTTAAATTATATTCGTCTGTTTCTCATTCAAAGTATTAATATAGATTTCTTTTGAATTTAAAAAAAAACGTGTTGACATAACACAGTTTTGCACTTAAGAAAGAAATGCGAGATACAATGTTGAAATTTTGAATACAATGTAATGATTTTTAAATATTTTATTTTAATAATAATTTGATTAAATATTTAAAATATTATTTCTGTTTGAATTACTGGGTAAAGTATACGTGTATGTTTGAAAAATTATTATTTGCTTATTATTTTAAAATTTTGACTTTTTTCGACAAAACTTTTCACTACACAGGATTTTTCAGGTGTACTGAAGTTCATTAAAAATTCACCACTCTTCGAAAGTTTCGTAAAATGGATAAATTTTTATAGTATTTTAAAACCTAACCGCACAGCCTGAAATCAATTTTTATTAATAAAATTATCTTAACTATTATCTAAAAATTCTTAACTATTATATTAACAAATATATGTAATTGTCTATACCTTTCTCGATAAAGATAACAGTTTATTTTACTCAATTTATAGTGAGTGGTGAGGTGAACGTCTTATAAAAACAAAATTGAAAAAAAAAAATATTTTATTTCAGCCTCTCATATTTTTTATGATGTCTCTTATATAAAGGGTGTTTTTTATAGAGATATAGAACTTTAAGTTGCAATAAAACAACGATGGATTATTCGATTGACATGAATTTTATTTATCCGAAAGATAATCTTGTGGCATTACATTTTAAATACGATTTCTGGCATATGACCGCCACGGCTGGCGCGGATGTAGTCTAATATGGACGTCCAATTTTCGATGACATTTGTGGCCGTATATCGGCAATAACACGGCGAATGTTGTCTTCCAAATGGTCAAGCGTTTGTGGCTTTACCGCATAGACCAATGACTTTACATAGCCCCACAGAAAGTAGTATAGCGGTGTTAAATCACAAGACCTTGGAGGCCAATTCACAGGTCAAAAACGTGAAATTAGGCGGTCACCAAACGTTTTGGGCCCATTAGACGAATCTACGCCTTACTTGATGATCGTTTGGATTTTGTAAGCACGCAAACCAAGATCCTTCCGAAAAATCTTCCATAAAGTGGATAGACACAGATCTAATTCCTGTGCTCAATGGCGGATGGACTCATTCGGGTCTTCCTCAATGCTACGCTCTACAGTAGCAATTGCTTCTTCTGTACGCACCGTACAGCGTCTCTGGGGATGCGAGTTATCAATAAGAGTAAACGTGGTGCGAAAACGTTCCATGGTTAATCGAATTAACTGCTCTGCTTTGTCGACGATAAAATGGACGTAGTGCGCGATACGTTTTCCGCACAGAACCATTATTTTCGAAATAAAATTGCACTATTTGCAAGCGTTGTTCAGGCGTGAGGCTATTCATGATGCATTGCCAAACCAAACTGAGAATAAATCACTTGACAGCTGTTAAATCGGTCGCCATCTTGAAAAGTTCTATACCTCTATAAAAAACACCCTTTATAAGTGGCACGACTGCGACAGATTCTTGAGAAACTTTTCATGCTGACAGGAAGTCGCCGAAAGATATATTTTTATTCGAGGTTAAACCTCACGTCAAATAAGCTAATAAACTCCTACTAATCTACGGTATAGCCATCTGGCAATTGTAAATTTGAAATTGTCAAAAAAAAGGTCCTTTACAAGTGAAATTTCAAAATGTTGATTATAGTTGTCTGTACACGGAAGCTGAATTTATTCTTAGTCTCGCCGTAGTCTAGTAGGTAGTGTGTGTGTAGACGTAAGACACGGTTCAAATCCCAGGCCTCCAGCTAAACGAAATATGAAAAAATATTTCTTCGTCGACTCTCGTCGACCTCTCAGCAGATTTCTGCAAAAACTCTGGGAGTAAATAAAATTGTCATAAAAAAGTTTCTCAATAAAACTGTCGCTCGGAGTCGACCTTAAATTGTAGCTTCTGTCACTCATGTATAAAATTAGCACACACAGCGTAAGTGGTGTGAAAAGCTAGGTCATAATCCTGACTAAAGGGTTGTAATGACCAATTATATATGTATGTGTATGTTTACCAGGAGCAAATTGTCAATTTAAAAGAAGTTCTAAGGAAGATTGGATGTCACATTTATCAAGTTTGTGTGGTCTAGAGAGGTAGGTTTGCCTAGAAAGAAACATTTCTGGTGCAAAATGTAGGTCATTGAATTCTATTCATTTTTCAAAATGAATTACTCATCTCACTCATCATTAAAAAAAATAATGCTTAAATAAATGCGTTGAATGAAGATCTCAAAAACGAAAATTTTTATTTAATACCTACATATGTTTTGGTATATTATTTTGTTTACTCAGGATAATTTTTAACTTTCTCTACTCGGAAAAATTCTTCTGCTTACTATTCACATACATTTTTGTAAAACCTTTAATTTAATGTAATTTTCAAATTGTGGTGAATTTCTTTTAAAATTACCATACTTTAAATATTATAACTATTTTCGAAATAAAGCCTGTAAAAATCAAAATTTTCTTTAATAACGTGTTTGCTTAAGCGAATATTCTTTTGAAAGAAGTTTTTATATTAATTTCTGTTTTCTTAGGAAAAAAAAAACTTAAACTTTTCCTAGCGAAAATTTTTTCAATTTATTAGTTATATAAATATTTGTAAAACCTTTAATTTCAAGCAATTTTCAAAGTGTGGTGGATTTCTTCGAAAACTCACCACACTTAAAAAATTTTATTATAGACATAAAGGCTTTATTTTAAAGGCTTTAGAAATTAAATTTTTGTTTTACTTTAATCTTTTAATAAGTGGTGTATTTATTTTCATACAAACACTATTGTTAAGTTTTTAAAAATGCAATTTTTCTTTAGATAATTATCTTAATTATATTAGAATGTTATGAAAATATTTTTCCTTTTTTTTGTTTTCTAACAAATAATTGCAGTTGTTATATACAATATGTGAGAAATCTTATTAAAGCAGTGCGCATTTGCTTTTGTTTTCATAGAAACTTAAATTTACAAATAACGGAAGCATATTCGCATATGTATGTATGTTTGTATGTATATACATATATATTTACATATGAACATACATGTCAGTAATGTTAAAAGTATTTTTTTTTTGTGAAATTCTTACGTGCATGTAGAATCTTTCAGATTGATTTCAATCAAAACAAGTGAAAGTTTATTTTGCAAAACTTTTCTCATTTCTTGTCGATATTTCTGTTATAGAAATAGTTTTCACATAAATTATATATAATTTGCGAATGTTGTAATAACATGTTCGATTATTCAACAGCGATTATTCTAAAGCAGAGGGGCAGGCACAATTTATTAAATTCATCATATTGGAAGACGTCATCATATGATGATTATCAGTTTTTGAGGCAGATGTACAGACATATGAGTGTGTACATATATGCAATAGAATGAAAATGAAATGAAAAGTTAAATTTTTGATTCCCTTAGACTTCAATAATAATAAGTTTTCTTATTTGTTTATTTTTAATTAAAAATTTTATTTCATTTACCCTTAGGTCTTAATATGCAGAAGAGGTTGCTTCCCTACAACAGTCACACACATCACAGCCCACCTACCATTGGCTGATGGCAATATTTATTTTTACTTTAAGGTATAATGTAATAAAAATTTCTTAAAACCGAAGAAAACAAAGAAAATCTTTTCAACACAATCAAAATTTTGAATTTGTACACGAGAAAAGAAAAGAAGTTGTCTTTTAAATGTTCATAAACAGACTGCCTTTATTAAAAAAGCAGACCATCAACTAAGGCTATCAATAATGTATTTACATATTATGTTACAACAATAACAAAATAACTTCTCAATTTTAAAGCAACAAATATTAAAGAAATTGAAAAGAAATATCATACGACAATACCGTTAATTTAGAACAAGAAATATAAGAAAAATAATTACATAGAAAACCAAAAAATAGCATTTAAATTCAAGGTCATTCAATGACTTATTAACATAAAGAAATAATAAACAAAGTTCATCAACATTTCCGCCAGCCTTGAACGACAGTAATGATGTTCAATCATCCTTTGGGAGGGGGTAAAGTTTTGTTATTGGCCTCTGGAAAGTTGAGTTTACAGTCTTGATGGTTGCCACTCTTACTAGGCCATCAGATCCAGCATGGGTCTCCAGAACTCTTCCAAGTTTCCAACAAGCTGGAGGTAGATTTTTATCTTGTAACAAAACGACATCATCTTTTTGTAAGTTTGGTTTTTCTTTAAGCCATTTTGCCTTGGGTTGTAGGGATAAAAGATAATCCGTTGACCAACGTGACCAAAAATATTGTGTAAGTTGCTGGATATGGCTCCATTTGGAAAGATAGGAAGTCTTCAAATGCGTGACATCAGCTTCAGGCAATGCGTTAAGTGGCCTGCCTATTAAGAAATGGCCTGGTGTAATATATGGTAAGTCATCTGAGTCAGCTTGAACTAGTGGTCTTGAGTTAAGTATAGCTTCTATTCTGGTTAACAGTGTAGTTAGTTGTTCAAAGTTTAATGTAGCGAGACCGATTGTCCTAAGGAGGTGATACTTCATGCTCTTTACCGTTGACTCCCAAGCACCTCCAAAATGAGGAGCAGCAGGTGGGATGAAGTGCCATTGTATACCTTTACTAGATAAAGAATTTGAAATATTATTATTGAATTCAAAAGATTTTACCGATTGGTAGATTTCATTAAGTTTCTTAGCAGCTCCCTGGAAATTCGTGCCATTATCACTGTATATGTGGCCGCACAAGCCTCTTCGTGCAACAAATCTATCGAGGGCTGCTAGAAAGGCATCTGAAGTTAAATCAGTGACGAGCTCTAAATGGACCGCTTTTGTGACCAGGCAAATAAAGACCGCTATATATGCCTTGGCAGTTGGCGCTCTACGACCGTTATGTATTTTGTACGATATAGGACCAGCATAGTCACAGCCTACTTGGTAAAATGGGTACGAGGCATTTACTCTAAATTTAGGTAGGTCACCCATCAGTTGATCATTAGACTTAGCGTTGTAGCGTTGACAGACAGGACATTTATCACAAACTCTTTTAACCAATTCACGAGCTCCCACAATCCAATATCTTTGGCGGAGTGTAGCAATAAGATGAGTAATTCCTGCATGTAGATTCTTCAAATGTAATTCATGGACAATTTTATAAGCGATAGGGCTGTTTTTATGCAAAATAATCTGGTGTTGACTGTCATATGGTAGATCTGCTTTGTTAAGTCGACCTCCGACTCGTAAAATGCCGAATTCATCTATGAATGGAGATAATCGTTTTAACTTCTTACTAGTGATAGGAACCTTATTTTTGATATTTGATATGATGTCAGGAAAGTCAGATTCTTGATAGTATTTAAAAAACTCATTTTCAGCATCTCTAATTTCGGCTACTTGAAGGGGTGATTTATTTCGTAACTTATAACGAAAGTTGTTAAAAGCTCGATAAAAGTAAGCAAGGGATCGAACCATACGTAGAAATTTAGAATTCCTTTCATTTAATATGGCAATAATATCTTCAGAGACAGTTGCTGGAAGACTAAGTTGTTGCTCAATACGTAACTCTTCTTTAGTTTTCACATCTTTTAAGGTTTCGGGCCACTCAGTTTGGTCCTTTTGTAGAAAAGGTGGGCCGTAAAACCACATCTGGTTATTTATTAGATAGCTCGATCTAATGCCTCTACTTGCACAATCTGCCGGGTTTAATTTAGTAGGTACATACCTCCACTTGACATCAGGAAGAGTTTCGTGAATAAACCCGGTTCTATGACCTATGAACGTCTTCCATTTAGAGGGGTGTGATGAAAGCCATGCCAACACAGTCTTGCTATCTGACCAGCATACAATGTCTCTTTTGTGTATATGCAACACAGGAATCAGGCACTCAAAAATTTGCGCCAACAGATATGCTGCACACAATTCCATTCGGGGAATTGATACCATGGTTATTGGGGCCACTCTCGTTTTAGCCATCACAAGGTTTGTAGAAATCTCACCATTTGGTGATATTTTGCGACAGTATACTACAGCTGCATAGGCTGCACTAGAGGCATCACAAAACCCGTGGTAGGTAATGTTGGTTTCTGTGGTAAAGATAATTCTAGGAATGTAGATACTATTTAACTGAAAAAATTCTGAAAATAATTGTTCAGCAGTATTTTTTATTTCAAAAGGAAGCGGCTCATCCCAATCCAATTGGATTAACCAAAGTTTCTGAATTATGATCTTTACTGCTACTATGACAGGCGAAATCCATCCAAGAGGGTCGAAGATTTTTGAAATTTCGGATAAAAGTTGCCTCTTTGTATCGATACAATATGTCTTATCCTTTACATTATAAGAAAAACAATCAGTCGTTGGATTCCATACTACACCAAGGAGACATACAGAGATGTCTGTAGGCATGTTCACAATGCTCTCAATTTTGTCGCTTTCAGGAACGTTAGTTAAAACACTGCTCTCGTTACTTGCCCATTTTCTCAATCGAAAACCGCCAGCCATTAGCATCTCATTTAGTTGGTCTGCTAGGCTTTGGGCCTCTTCTATGGTGTTGGAGCCAGCCATGCAGTCATCTACATAAAAGTTAGTTTTCAAAGCCTCACTGGCTACTGGAAATCTCTCTTTCTCATCTTCACTCAACTGTAACAGTGTGCGTATGGATAAATACGGGGCAGGTGTGGTACCATAAGTCACTGTAGTGAGCCTGTAGTGTTTTATTTCTTCATTAGGGTTATTTCTCCATAATACTCGCTGGAAATCTCGATCACATTCTTGTACACCTATCATGCGAAACATCTGTTTTATATCTGCTGTAAAACAGTATTTTTTGCACCTATATCGAAGTATAACTGCCATTAGATCCTGGTGTAAAACTGGACCCTTTAGTAGGTTGTCATTAAGAGACTTCCCATTTGTTGATTTGCACGAACCATCAAATACTACTCGCAGTTTCGTAGTGATACTGCTATCTTTCAACACAGCATGGTGAGGTAAATAAAACACTTCGGCAACAGGGCGACTTATTTCATTTTCAGGCACTAGTTCCATATGTCCCATTGACAAATATTCACGCATAAATTCAGAATATTCTTCTCGTAACTTGTTGTTAGATTTAAACTTACGTTCCATTGCTTGTAGCCGTCTTAGGGCGCCAGTAAAGGACTCTCCTAAATCAGGCTTCTGTTTGAAAGGCAATCTAACACAATATTTTTCAGATCTGATAGTTGTTGATTTAAATAGTTCTTCAGCGGTTTGGTCTTCAATAGTCAAGCATGGTTTAGACGGATTCAAATTCTCATATTCCCAAAATAACCTTAAAGTTTTATTAAGATCTTCCTCAGTTACACTTTGACTTAAGTGACACACAGTAATTGATTCATCCATCGTGCACCCACTACAGATAACCCAACCAAACGCTGTATTCTGTGCCAATAAGTTACCGTCTTTTATAATTTGACCTTCTCTTATAAGGGAAAAGAAATAATCAAACCCAACTAAAATGTCAATATCTTTTGGGGTATCAAACTTATTATCTGCTAGAGGAAGATTTTTAATCTCATCCCAATAATTAATCGTTACTTGGGCACATGGCAACTTGGATGTTAAGTTATTAAAAATATGAGCAAGCATACTCACATTATCACTACTATGTACAGGCTTTACCTGTAGTTCAACAGTACCCTTAGTTACACCAGCCTTGTTGTTGCCCAATCCACTCACATACATTTTTGAAGGTTTTCGTTACAGTCCCAGCTTTTGAACACACCTTTCTGATACTAAAGCTTTCTTTTGGCAGCCCGAATCTAAAAGAACACAGCAACTTTGATAATATCCCATATTATCTTTAACCAATACCCTGGCAGTTGGTAGCAACATATTTAGATTTCTCACCTCAGCAGATGCAGCTAAATTTACAGATGTATCACTGTTAACAGTAAAAGTTTCATTTAAATTACCTTTTAGAGCAGGTTTATCTTGAGGTTTAGTAGTATTCAGTGCAGTAGATACATTTGTTGACGGCTTTCGGTCCACATGTATTAAAGAATGGTGATGGGCACTACAAGTTTCACACACATGTTTTGAAGGACAGTCTTGTACTCTATGATTTAATTTTAAACAGTTAAAACATAAACGCTTCTCCTTTATGAACTCTATGCGTTTCGGAACATCCAATTTATTGAAGGTTGGGCAGTATGACAGATGGTGATTTTGTGAACAAGCAGCACAGGCCTTTTTCATCGATCCGGTATAGGCTCGAGCAGACCTTTGAAGGGGTTTTGGAGAAGGTTTGCTAATTCTTTCAGTAACAGGCATACGCTCCAAGGCATCACATCGTTCGTTTATAAACATAATAAAGCTATTAACACATTGAGTGCCACGTCGTACGTTTCCGTACGACACCTACCCCGTCGTGGGGTGCCACGTCGTACGTTTCCGTACGACAGAGATTGTTTTTACTTAGAGCCTGTAGTTCATTTATATACGGCACAGAGTGAAATTTATTGTGATTTTTAAATAAAGAATGCTTTACTGAACGTTTTTGCAAAAGCATTCATGGGTCTAGGATAATTTTTTGAGGTTTTATGAAGTGAAAAATATGTGAAATGTATTTCAACATTTCCGCGTCTGCTGTTGAACTATCTTCTTCAGCTTCGTCTTCCGTATTGATACCATCTTCAAACAATATGTCATCGATTTCCACTGGATCTATGTCAAATCCAGAAACCTCCGGTATCCAATCAAAATCAACTTCATTTGAAAAATCTTCATCGCTCTCCGTCAATTCCAATATTTCCTTTTCGCTTAACTTTCGTTTCGACATTTTAGGTATTTACATATTCTACAAATGAGAAATGATTGCAAACTACAAAAAAAACTAAACAAAACTAAAATATAAAAAAATTATCAATAAAATACAAGCAAAAGCGTCGTACGTTTTTGTACGACAGCGACCTTTACAAATGCATACCCGTCGTGTAGTGCCACGTCGTACAGAAACGTACGACACAAAAAAGCCTATATAAAATAAAAAGCAAGTGGCAGAATGGACTAGGGATTTCTCAGAAATAGGTTTTTATCACTAATACACTCAATTAACAAAAAAAAATGTTTGGCCTCCTGGGAAGGTTTTCGTCAAAACGGCTTGGCACTCAAAGTGTTAAGGGAAGGAAAAGATACCTTACTGCAATGTTCAGCCCATGCCTGTAAAGTGTATCGATCAACTTTTTTACAAAGTAAGTGTATCAGCCATGGATCTCTTTTTTCAGCTTCAGCTCCTTGGGCACGAAGTCCACGGATGACTTCATCGGCTACATTTGATACATTACGTAAGCCTTGTGGAGTATCAGATTGTGGAATACATAAAAATGTTTCTATTAAGGAATCCACAACCAGCGAGGGTTTATCATATCTTTCTTGTAATTTCTTTAGGGCTTCTTCGTAGTTCTGATCGGAAACTGTTAGATGGCGTATAAGATTGGCTGGTTCATCCTTTAACAACCCTTTTAAATACTGAAACTTTTGGGCAGCAGACAGAGTGTTGTTGATATTTATAGAACTATTGAATAGATCAAAAAAAGATTTAAACTCTGAATATTTGCCATCAAAAATAGGAACGTTTAGTTTCGGCAATCGCACATCAACAGAGTGGGTTGAGGTGTTAATTGTTTGAGACAGTGGTACAGCTGGAGGTATTGACTGTGCTGGCAGTTGAAGTGTAGATAATTTCTCTAACAAAGCAGTCTGAGTTTGCAATAGCTGTTGCATGGCATCTTGATGCATCGTTGTAGACTTAAGCTGATCAAGTGGTGCAGAGTGTGTCCTGGCGTCTATAAACTCATTAAATTTGGTTTTCATACGAAAATATCTGGTTTCGAAATCCAACATTTCTTCTTCACGTTGAGGAAAATTTTCTGGATGTGCAGACATTTCAATGTCCAGTGATTGAAACTGGTCATATATTTTCTCCAAATTATCCAACCGTGCACGAACTTCGAAAAGCGAGGTTTCATTACGAACTTGGCTTATGAAGTTCTCCAACCTTGTGGCAATACCTTTCAAATATGCCCTTTTACTTTTAAAATTTTCAATGTTACTCATTTTTAATTATTATTCACGAAAGTTTAATTTCAATTTTATTTTAGTTTAATTTTTATTAGCATGAATATTAGCATCAATTTGAATTTTAGTTAAAGCACCAACTTATTTTATATTACTTTACACTTTATGCAGCACTAGAGTTATGTATAAACATACATATGTACGCCACTCTAATATTATAATACTATTTTAATTGTAACTTACTAACTTACTTTATTCTTATTCATCATTTCTACTTTAAATTCCATTTTATCAAATATTTCCTTATATATCATTTATTATGTAATATTCTTTACTTTTAATATTATCAACTATTTTCCTAATTATTACATATCTCTTTTTACTCTTTACTTATAAATTATCAAATATTCTTCTTATTGTTAATCCCGTTAAATCTCATGATTTTTGTTAAGTTTAAATAATCCCGTTAAGTATGTATAAATAAGATCTTGTTTTTAAAAAAATGATGAATTAATAAAGAAGTTGTTGAAGTAACAACATTGAATAAAAATATTAAAAAAGGTCATTCTTTTACTGGCGCAGTCGGGCTTACGAACTACATTTAAAATTGTTAAATTTATTCAAAATCAAAGTGAAGTGCAAATTAAAGTCAAGTAAAAATCAAAGTGAAGTGAAAATCAAACAGAATAATTATTAAACAAAACTTGTTTCTAATAAAATTAAAAAGTGAAAAGGTTGTGTAAAAATGTAAGAACATTAAGAAATATTTATGTGTACAGAATCACAATATGGATATTTTTTTCCCCAATAAAAAGTGGGATAAAATATAGTTAAACAATATAACTTAAATAAAATAAACTTTGTGAAAATTCATACAACAAAAATAGTTCAATATAAAATTGATTAAAAATTTATTGATTAAATAAGCGATAATTAATACGATAAACAAATTATCATCATAAAAACTACAAAGTAATTTAATACATATTATGAAAATATGTTTCAAATCTATTCTAATAAATATATAAAATATTCATAAATGATAATTAACATAATCGTTTTTGTAAATAATTATCATTAACTATAAAGAAAATAATTTCTAAAA
Source organism: Sarcophaga rosellei (assembly GCA_930367235.1). Taxonomy (NCBI): domain Eukaryota; kingdom Metazoa; phylum Arthropoda; class Insecta; order Diptera; family Sarcophagidae; genus Sarcophaga; species Sarcophaga rosellei. The sequence continues at coordinate 51,842,830 of OV884020.1, forward strand.
GAACTGACCTTGAAAATGTCAATCAATAAGAAGTGACCTTGAAAATATTAATCAATAAGAACTGACCTTGAAAGATCAATGAATAACAAAATAATAAACTAAAAAAAAATATAACAACAACTTCAGTACGAACTTAATGTAAATGCATTGTAACACATAAAACGAAAAATAAAACAAAAAGTGCATAACACAAATTACAACAATAAAAATCAATAAGTTAGATCAACAACTGCTACAAATATTAAAATTAACAACAACATCATAAACCGGTTTTGCCAGAGGATCAGCAAGAGGCTTGTGGAGTAAGAGGAAAGAATTAAACGAAGATGTCTACGGCAACAATGATTCCCTTCCAGCTACTAGCTGATGTCCCTAAGTTTGGGGGGAAACCAGAGGAATTGCAGATGTTTATCAAAAATGTTGAAGCAATTCGTCAACATGTTGATTCAACATTTAAAGAACTATTCGATTTAAGAATACGTAATAAAATCGTGGATGAGGCTAATGTGTCGCTGATTAATAACAACAATCCAACAAATTGGGAAGAAGTTAAGGTAATATTAGCAATTAATTTTAATATTTCTGATAGCATAGAAAATATTATTAATAAAATAAAAACTTCTCAAATTAGAACCTCTATTAATCAATTTTATGATTATATAGAATCATTGAAAACTAAATTAAATCTAAAAACAAGTGTTGATAGAGAAAATGAACGATGGTATAGTTGTGCAAATAATGAAAAAATGGTTTTAAAAATATTTATTAGCAAATTGCCTAATGAACCGAAACTTATATTGAAATCCAGAAATCCATCTTCTTTGCTAAATGCAAAAGAAATTTTAATTGAAACAGAATATTTTTATATGAATAAATCTCAAAGTTCACAGTTTTTACAATCTTCTTTTTCTAATATGAATAATATTAATAATTTCAATAGTAATCCAAATCATCATCATTTTTCTCAATATCCAAATTCATTTAATCCTCAAACAAATTCAAGAAATATTCATAGTAATTTACAAAAGAGAGGTGACAATAACAATAATTTTGAAAATCCAAATTTTGTAAATAGAAATTTTTATCCAAGCGGGAATTTTTCTAATACAAATAGTGGAAATTTTAGAAATGAAAGCTATGACAATAGTAGAAATATTAGGGGTAATCATAATAATGGTGGTAATAGAATTAATGGAAATCGGAATATGAATGGAAATGGTAGCGGACAGACAAAAAGTAGTAGAAACGAAGTTCCTATGAGCGTAGATTGTGTTGAAGTATCAAATTTTCAGCTAAGGGCCGAAGAAATTTACCCTATATAGTGTTAAAAACTAAATCTATTCCAATAAAATTTTTGATAGACACAGGTTCTGGTACTACACTTGTTAGGAAAGGTTTATTTCATTCTTCTTTTCAATCAGAGTTAGAATATCCTATTACTTTAAATACTATTTGTTCGAAAACAGTAACAACAACCAGAATTACTATTCCTTTCTTTAAAGAATTTAATTTACCTAATTCCAAACTTGAACTGCTAGAGACTGAAATATTTAATGAATTTGATGGAATTATAGGCTGCAATGTTTTGAAACCATTAGGTGCCAAAATTGATTTGAATGAGAATATGTTAATAACCAATAATGCAAAAATTCCAATAATATTTGAAAAATCTTCGGAACCGTACAATGAGAAGGATATTTCGTACTTTCAAAACATAATCATAGATATAAACTTCAATGAACCGAGAATTAGTTATCTGAATAATAAATTAAAAACAGAGAATTTGAATGACGAGGAATTATTAGAGTTGACAAGGCTAATCAAAGAATTCAAAACAGTTTTTTATATAGAGGGTGAGAATTTATCATCTGTTGGTAAATACAAGCATATGATACCTACGATTAATGATATTCCCGTGTACAGTAGAACATATCGTTTTCCACAAGTTCACAGCTCTGAAGTTGAGAAACAAGTTAGTGAGATGTTAAAGTCAGGAATAATAACTAAGTCTTGTAGTCCATATAATGCTCCCATTTGGATAGTTCCAAAAAAATTGGATAATTCTGGCGAACAAAAATGGAGGGTTGTGATAGATTATAGGAAATTAAATGAAGTGACTATTGAGGATAAATTTCCTATTCCTAATATGGATGATCTATTCACAAAACTAGGAAGTTCTCAATATTTTAGTACACTCGATTTGGCAAAGGGGTTCCATCAAATCCCAATTTCACCCAAGGACAGGCATAAAACAGCATTCTCCACGCCAACAGGGCATTATGAGTTTACGCGTATTCCCTTTGGTTTAAAAAATGCGCCTGCATCTTTTCAAAGGATGATGAATGAGGTGCTACATGATTTTATAAACAACATTTGTGTTGTTTACTTAGATGACATTTTGGTGTTTTCTACATCACTTAAGGAACATATAGTTTCCTTGAAGAAAGTTTTTCAAAGACTGTCAGAGTATAATCTCAAAGTACAGGTAGATAAGTGTAATTTTTTCAAACGTGAATCTGAATATTTAGGACACATTATTACTCCGGATGGTATAAGGCCAAATCCGGATAAAATCAAAATTATTCAAGAAATTCCAATTCCAAAAACAATCAAAGAAACCAGATCATTTTTAGGCTTAACTGGTTTCTACAGGAAATTTATAAAAGATTATAGCCGAATAGCTGTCCCTATTATTTCAAACTTGAAAAAAGGTTCAATAATTGACGCTAATGACTAGAATTACATTGATTGTTTTAATAAATTAAAGACAATTTTATGTACAAATCCTGTTTTGGCATATCCCAAATTTGACAAATTATTCGTTTTAACAACCGATGCTAGTAATGCAGCGTTAGGAGCAGTGCTTTCCCAAAATGGACATCCAGTTTCTTATGCGTCAAGGACATTAAACAAGCACGAACTTAATTATAGTGCCATTGAAAAGGAGCTCTTAGCAATTGTTTGGGCAGTTAAATATTTTAGGCCATATTTGTTTGGCAGAAAGTTTAAAATTCAAACGGATCATCGTCCCCTAACATGGCTAAATTCGTTGAAAGAACCTAATATAAAATTACAAAGGTGGAAGATTCAACTGAATGAATACGACTATGACATAGAATATATTAAGGGCAAAACGAATGTAGTAGCAGACTATCTTAGTCGTCTAGAAGTGAACGTTTTACAGGAGGAGCAAAATCCTAGCTCAGATTTAGCAACAATTCATAGTGGACAAGATAATTTAAATGACCATATTTTCATTTCGGAGTCACCTATAAATATATATAAAAATCAAATTATAATTATGTTGGGAAATAGTTTCAGATATGAAAAGGAAAACGTATTTAAAAATATAAGACACAATATAACATTAAAATATTATTTTGAGGAAAAGTTATTGGAATTTTTGAAAAAAATATTACCAATAAAGGGTACTGTAGGAATTTTTTGTAGTAATTTAGAAATATATAAAAATTTACAACAGACATTAATCCATTTTTTTTCTAATGTACCAGGAATGAAATTTGTTAAGTGCACTGATTTTATAAAAGATGTTTTAGAGAAAGAAAAACTATTGAATATTCTGGAAAAATTTCATAATGATAAGAATCACAGAGGTATTGAGGAAACATATTTAGAATTGAGAAAAATAATATACTACCCGAATTTGAAAAAGCAAATACACAAATTTATTAATAATTGTGTCGTGTGTAATATGTGCAAATTTGATAGATTACCTATTCAAAACAAGTTTTGTGTGACTGAAACACCCTTAAAATCAAATGAAATAGTACATATGGATATATGGTTTTTGAATAAGAATACGACATTTTTATCATGTATTGATAAACTGACAAAACATGTATCCATACATTATTTGACTGATAAAAATTCAATAAGTATTGTTGAAAAAATTAGAGAAAGATTTGCCATTTTAGGTAAACCGATAAAAATTATAGCAGATAATGAATTCAATACTGCTCTTATAAGAGATTTCTTGAGGTCGGAGAATATAAACTATCATTTTACGTCTCCAAATACACACACAGGAAATTCAGACATTGAACGATTCCATCTTACACTTAATGAACATATTAGGTTGTTTAAATTGCAACAAAAAGATCAGGATCTCGACGATAGGTCTTTGGTATATAAATCAGTAGAAATTTATAATGATTCAATTCATAGCACAATTGGGGTTAAACCTAATGATCTATTGCATAACAAAATTGACTCATCAATTTGGAAAAATTTACATGATACTGTTCATGCAAAAAAACTAAAAAGAATTGAGAAGGCTAATGAAGATGGCCAGGATTGTCATGAATTTGGAGAACGAGAATTTGTTAAAAATTTAGGATTTAATAATTTAAAGCAAAAACCAAAATATATCATAAAACAAGTAAAAGAAAAGAAAGATACACATTTTTTGGACGAAAAAGATTGTAAACGTGATCGACAAATTATAAAAAGAAATTTTAAATATCAAAATCAAATACCAGATGAAAAATTTGAAAGAAAAGTAACCGGTAGAAATTATATAAGAAAGAAAAAAATAAGATTCATAAAATATTTCCATTGTTCATTGTAGCTCTAATAAAACTTGTTACACAAAAAAAATATATGCTTATATAAAAATTTATGTAATCAATGATAAAAAATATATTATACCACTATATATTAAAAAATATTGTAATACAAAAATAAATAAAAAAGAAATATTAAAATAGATAGCTTTAAGAAATATACATTTTTGTAAAATTTATTTTATATAAATAGATGTAAAAATAATTAATTTTCCAAAGAAAACTATAATATTTTTGAAATATGTGCATATACATAATACATTTCGGGAGTAATGTATTGTCGAAGGGTGGGGGAGTTATGTATAAACATACATATGTACGCCACTCTAATATTATAATACTATTTTAATTGTAACTTACTAACTTACTTTATTCTTATTCATCATTTCTACTTTAAATTCCATTTTATCAAATATTTCCTTATATATCATTTATTATGTAATATTCTTTACTTTTAATATTATCAACTATTTTCCTAATTATTACATATCTCTTTTTACTCTTTACTTATAAATTATCAAATATTCTTCTTATTGTTAATCCCGTTAAATCTCATGATTTTTGTTAAGTTTAAATAATCCCGTTAAGTATGTATAAATAAGATCCTGTTTTTAAAAAAATGATGAATTAATAAAGAAGTTGTTGAAGTAACAACATTGAATAAAAATATTAAAAAAGGTCATTCTTTTACTCTAGGCATATGAACAAAATCTTTCAATTTGTTTTACAGTTAAATAAATACAAGAACAATATTTGTGATTACGAGACTCCTTTCCCCGCAATCACGTCGGGGTCACCAAAAAATGTACACGAGAAAAGAAAAGAAGTTGTCTTTTAAATGTTCATAAACAGACTGCCTTTATTAAAAAAGCAGACCATCAACTAAGGCTATCAATAATGTATTTACATATTATGTTACAACAATAACAAAATAACTTCTCAATTTTAAAGCAACAAATATTAAAGAAATTGAAAAGAAATATCATACGACAATACCGTTAATTTAGAACAAGAAATATAAGAAAAATAATTACATAGAAAACCAAAAAATAGCATTTAAATTCAAGGTCATTCAATGACTTATTAACATAAAGAAATAATAAACAAAGTTCATCAACAGAATTATTTTGTTCAATGCTTTCTGCGCCAACAATATTTTGTTAAGATATTAAACAAATGATTAATTTTTGTATTTAAAAAAATATAAATTTTGAAATAGAAATTATCAAATCACTCACCTGCTAATTCGACATCTGTAAATGGTTTCTTTTTAACAGACTATAAATTAGAAAAGAAAAATTAGAAAATATCAATTAAATTGTAAAAGAAAAACTATCAAAATAAATTGAGTTTGAAAATTTTTAATTAAAAATATTTATAAATAAATTTTTAGCAAATTAGTAAACAAATTTGTTCGAAAATGTATTAAATTTGAGGTAATATGTAATATTTTTGAAAGTGTGTTGAATTTCCAGCAGTACTGCTGGCTCAGGCCGGGAAACGTGTTCAAATACACCATGTGAAGCAAACTGTTAAACATGGAGGTGGAACTGTAATGGTTTGGGGATGCTTTACATGGTGGCAGTTTGCCCTCTGCATTTGGTATCATGCTAAAAGAAAACTATTTACAGATTCTGCAAACCCATCTTCCCAATTTTATTGATAAATGTGCTTATCTCGAAAAAGAAATTGTTTTGCAACAGGATGGTGATCCGAAGCACACTGCAAAAAGTTTAAAGAAAGGGATTGGGAAACAAAATTTTCAATTGATGGAATAGCCAGCGCAAAGTCCCGACCTCAATCCGTTTGAAAATCTTTGGCCAATCGTGAAATGCCGGCTCGGGCAGTACGAAGCAGCCCAACAAACATAGACTAACTTTGGGATCGTATAAATGCGGAATGGAATCGAATTCCATAAGATGTTATCGAAAATCTGGTAGAAAGCATGCCGAACCGCGTAAATCAAGTTATTTCTAATAATGGTCTATGGACCATATATTGAAATTGGGTTAGTTTGATTAATTTTCTTAAACGTGCGAAATTGAGTTTATGTGGGTCATTTTAGTTTTTCTTTCAAACTCATTGAATTCATCTCATTAATTATTGTTTCTTTACTGCTATTTGTTAAGAATAAAATAATAAATTTAAAATTATTATTTTTTTTTATTTGTTTGTATGGTTTTGTTTTTGTGGATGACGAAACTCATTATCGTGAACACTTCTTCTGCTCGTCACTATACAAAGTCTCAATGATTTTGTTCTGCTCTTTTTAATACTGAGAGAGATTTCAGCTTGTTTTATGTGTTTATTTTTGATGATTTCATATGACGTTCCCGTTGCCAAATTTGATTAGGATGTCGACATGCTTTAAGGACTAGGGATTTCTAGCTTTAAGATCCTGAGCATCCTAATGGGACCCTTGAGGTTTATACCTGTGGCTCATGCATGCAAAAAATTCAAGTCATCATCCAAACAAATGCAAGTCATGTACTACAAAAATGCAAGTCATCGTCGCAAAAATGCAAGTCATCGACCAAAAACTGCAAGTCATTGTCCAAAAAATACAAGTCATCGTCCAAAAAAGTTTAATTCATCAACCAAAAACCGAAACAAAATGCAATTTATAGACCAAAATAATGCAAGTCATCGACCAAAAAAATTGAAGTCACCGACCAAAAACAGACAAGTCATGGACACATGAAATGGACGCCAACCACAAAAAATGCAAGTCATCGGCAAAAAGACTACAATGCCACAATTTTGTCCGATTTATATAGAAAACTTTTTGTTTGCTTATTTAAAACACACAAGTAACGTCCGACCGTAAGGAAACCTGTTTAAAAATCCTTGATACCACGGTTATCCAGCTCACTAGCTTCACTTTCCTCAAAGGTCCATGTTTTATCCGATTTGTATAGAGAACTTTTGTTGCTCATTTGAAGAAAACAATTAACGTCGTCTCCTATATCTCCTATCCCAAGGACCGTAAGGGAACCTGTTTTGGAATTCTTGATACCATGGCTAATCAGCCCACTGGGACCAATTCTCCACATGTCCATTTTTATCTGATTAAATTCGATTTATAGAGAACTTTTTGTTGTCCAATTGAAGAAAATAATTAGTTCCGTCGCCTATATATCCGATTCCAAGGAAGCCCGACCTTAAGGAAACCTGTTTAGAATCCTTGATACAAGGGATATACAGTGGTGGCCACGAATTTAAGACACGACATGATACGCGACTGACTTATTTGTGATAATTTTGACAACCCTGTAATATCAAATTAGATATTCTTTATTTTTCTATGTACCCTGTAATGTTAAGAAAAAGTACCGTTATTTTCTTTTTTTCTTTTTACATTTTGTTGCTTTGTAATCATATTAATGTAAAAACGAGTATTTGAAACTGGCCACGAATTTAAGACATTTCAGAATTTTCTGATTTTTAAGCGATTTTTTTTCTGTTTTTTGAAGCTAAACGGTGAGTAACGAATGTTTTTATTATTTTATGTTGAAATACATCGAAATATTTAATTAGAAATGGCCAGAGGTACTTGGAGTTCCGATGCCGAGCGAAAACTGATCAAACAACTAAAATCTGCTGGAAAAACAGTAATAGAGATATCCATGCTGCTTAAATGTTCTAGATGCAAGATCTACAACGCGATGGAACACATCAAGCAACATGGCACCACCAAAAATATCAAACAGCAACCTAGAGCCCGAAAAACTACACCCAGGGAGGACATTTTAATTTATAGAGTAGCTGCTAGTAATCCTTTCACGAGCTCAACTAAAATAAAAAATAACACTGCATCGGATTTTCGCATTAATATTTCGTCTAGGACAATAAGAAGACGATTAAATGAAAAAAAACTTGCGTGGGTGTATTGCACAACGTAAACCACTTGTGTCAAAAAAAAAAATATCAAAGCCCGACTAGCGTTTTCGAGAGAACATCTCAAGAAACCCATGATATTTTGGAAAAATATTCTTTGGAGCGACGAGTTGAAGTTTTGCCGCTTCGGCTCTGATGGAAAGCGGTACGTATGGCGCCCTCCAAACCTGGAGCATCATCCAAAGTACACCCTAAAAACGGTCAGACATAGTGGTGGAAATGTGATAGTGTGGGCAGCATTTTCCTGGCATGGTGTAGGTACCATTTACAATATAAGTTCTAAAATGGACCACCATGTTTACAAAAATATTGTAACAGACACAATGATACCATTCGCTGAAGACAACATGCCTCTAATATGGAAATTTATGCATGATAATGACCCTAAGCACATTTCACGTCTAGTGAAGAGTTGCTTAGAGGAAAACGATATCATTGTTCTTAAATGGCCAGCTCAATCCCCGGACCTCAATCCAATTGAGAACCTGTGAAATGATGTTGAGGATATGTACGAACAGTTAAACCAAAGAATTCAAGCGATTTGTGGGAAGAAATCCGAACGGCTTGGTATGCAATTCCAAAGCAACGTTATGTGGCATTAGTCGAAAGTTTACCCAGGAGATGTACTGCTGTGATCAAAAATAAAGGATTTCCCACTAAATACTAGGATTTTTTTTATTAAGCTGAGCTTAATTTAGAGAATAGTGTTATATTATGCCTATGTCTTAAATTCGTGACCAGGATAAAACTTGTGTTTATGCATATAATATGTAAATAAAAATTTTTAACCGAATATAGGTAAGAAAATGTTATTAATTTTTCTTCATAACATTACAAAAGTCTTAAAAAAAATATCATGGACCCATAATTTTTTCGATAAAATGTAAAAATTATCACAAATAAGTCAGTCATATGTCGTGTCTTAAATTCGTGGCCACCACTGTATAGTGGGATGTCTACAGCAAGTCCTATTTTTCCACAATGTCGCTCATCGTACCCAAATATCGTTAACAGAGTGAATTTTTCAATTAGGATATGCCCCTAATTGAGTTTTATTACGGACACCTTAGTCTACAATTTCTATATACTTAGTAGGATACCTGCAGCAAGTCCCATTTTTCAACAATATCGATCATTCTCCATAGACATTGTTAAAACAGATAAATTTTTTGGTCAATTTTCACAACAATTATTAGAGAAGCTGTTCCACTAAGGAACGTGTGATGTATAATTGTTAAGGAATAGAATCGATGTTCCATTCTCCGATATGGTAAATTTGAATGAGATTTTTCATTACCATATTTTGTATATTCTGTTAAACACTTAACATTGCCCTGTTAACTATTTTTGGTTTTTGTCTTTGCTAGTGACATTCGAATTTCTTCTCATACACATTTCATTCTTTGCCTTTAATTCTAATCCTACTAAATACATATCATCAATAAGTTTTAAAATGTTACTCATACCCAGTGGATGCTATACAGTTATTATCATATTGTTGCTAATCTAACCCGGATGTGATACACAACCTGATAATTAATCTAATAATCTTTTATTATTATTATTATTATTTTGCATTAATTAATCAAATAATTAATTTGTTTTTTTTTTGTGCAAAATACTCACTTTTGGCGTGCGTTTCCCCAGCAATGCTGTGCCCAGCATCTAAAAAATAAAGCGATAAAAGAAGAAAATTTAATTAATAAAACTGTTAAAAAAAATTAAATAAATAAATAAACTGTAATAAATTTTTCATTTATTTTTTGTTGATTTTCTCTTTAGATACGAAAAATAAGAAAATAAACAAATTTTAATTTTACCGAAATAACCACAAATTTATTTAATTAAAAAAAGAAATGCTAGGAAGGAACATAGTAGACTTTATAAATGTATTTATAAAAAAATAACAATTTGTTTTTAAATAAAAAAAAAGCATAAAAATATTATTTTATTAACTAACACATCACACATACAATAGATGTCGAATTGTGTACAAAAATTAAAAATAGTCTTTAAAAAAGATTAGGGCGAGCCGAACTCCAGGAAGAGTACATAAAAGTACTCTTACTCTTAAAAAACTTTTTCGAATTTATTTCTTAAACAAATTTGCTTCAAATGTTTACCCTACGATGTCATTACGCATTTAATAGGTTTTCTAAAATTCCAGAATGCTTCCCAACATGTGATCTCTCTGTTAGCTGAGGTTTCGTGAATGTTTCTCTTTAATAGCTTCACGAAGTCGGTTTGTTGGCAAGAGTATTCTCTGCATTTCACCTAACGTAGCGATTAATTTTCTAGGGAAAATTTTAGCAATTACTGGTGTTTTGAAAATGTGACTCTGCTTTGTCCAGCTAAAACCCTGATATTATAATCAAGAAGCTGTGCAATTCAACGCTATGAATTCTTTCGAAATGGCACGTTTCCCTTCGAAAAAAAAATTCAAGGATCATAAAATTCCAACAAGGGACTACTGGTCTAAAGATCCGCAGGTTCCTAATGACACATTGGAGTTAATACTGATACATCAAGGATGTGTGATAGGGTGGGCCACGATATTAAATTCTCTTATAGGTTGGCTGCCCACTTCGCTGTGTTTCATGGCTATTTTGATGCCCTTTTTCAGTGCATGCTAAAAGACGTCACATTCCGACATATGACTTCTGCAGGAGGTGTAGGTGAGCTGTGTCACTATTGTATCAGTATCCCGCTCTTCCTTGGCGTTTTTGAACTCTTGTAATAGCAAGATTTATTTTGTTTCTTTCAGAGAATGTTTGACCCTGGGTGGAATGCTAATTGTGGTATCATAATGGGCCTAACTGCTGGCCGCCACCTTATCTAACATAACTTAGAGCTGTCACAATTCATCTCCCTTCGTCTTTCAACTACTATGCGCTACAAATGTAAATTCTGGTTAAATGATCTCTCAAGTCTGCCATATTATAGCATAGACAAGTTTCATATTCCTTCTATTGTGTAGAATGTTACAAGGACACCATTCATATTTTCAATATGGGAAATTGGCAAATTAGTTCCTGATCTAGATAGTCCACAAGCGATTAGATTTTTTTATTTCCTGCAAAGTTGGCAGCAGGCATAGTGCCTGCCTTAGTTAGGCTATTAGTGACTATGTTCACTTAGTGCATTGATTAAAGAACCATTCATCCAGGCAAGTTTTGCAAAAAAAATGTTTCGTCATCTCATCTAATTAAGGTGAATGTCGTGTATACAAAGCTTATACATACATACATATGTATGTACATAATTGGTCATTACAACAGTTCAGTCAGGATTACAACCTAGCTTCTCACAGCACTTATGATGTGTGTGTTAATTTTATACATTTTACACATAATTATATGTGTACATGTCAAGTAACCAAATCAGCTCCTTCAATAGATGGCGGGACCTACAGTTTAACGTCGACTCTGCACGACAGTTTTTGAGAAACTTTTTATGGCCAATTTATTTATTCTCATAGTTTTTGCCAGAAATCTGCTGAGAGGAAATAGCTCAAGAAATATTATTTCATACTTCGTTTTATGTATTTGAGTTGTCTGACCTGGAGTTTGAACTATGGTCTCACACACTATTTACTAGACTGTGGCGGTTCCAAAGCTTTTAGGAACGTCTTATACTTAGTAATACACTAGACTCAAGACAGTTCTGTAATTAGAAAAATTTAGACTTGAAGGACCACGTTTGAAGCTTGTCGTTTTTGCTAATAATAGAAAAGCCTATTACCGACTGCCACCAGCTATACTAAACGAGTATCTAAATATTAAAGAATAAAAAAGCTGTAACAGTATAATACAAATATACGGATATATAAAATCAACTGAAATAGAACTTTACTTTGAATGATTGCCAAGGATAATGTCATACATTGCAATGCATTATCGCTAAGCACTGGGCTGTTTACCTTAATAAAAATAGGTACTACCCTCGCCTCTCAAAGTTTAAAATGCATTTTTCTGAGAATATTTTTTAGTTTTAAATTCTATAACAAATAATGTTTTGAAAATATTCTATCCACAGTATTTATAACATAAACATACATATGTTTAGACACATATTTTAATAAATTTTTTTTAATGCCGCAGTTTATTTTTCAAATTTTTGTTTGTTTTTTTCTTGCCTTGCATTTTGCTTTTGTCAAATTCATCAAAATATTTAATAGTTTTCTAATAAAATTTTCAACAGAATAGTGAATACACATGCAAACACTTGTTTTTTGAAAAATTTAAAAAAAAAATTGTTTCATATGACATACATATACTATACATACATATCGTCACCTGAAATGCAAAACAACGGATCATCAAAAAAATGAAAATCGGGTTTTTGATTGATTATGATTCATTAGATAAAAATACACGTCTCCAAAAAAAATTATGCATCTGCGTCAAAAAATAACGATTTTATAAAGAAAATTCAAAATAAACTACAGTGTGTTTAGAAAAAAAACGTTAAATGAATTACATTTTTTGTTTAATTAAACCGAATTTTACTCAATAAAACACAGTAAATTGAAATATTAACAAAAACAAACAACTCCATTGCATTTTATTGAACCTCATTTAATCGCTTTTCGATTTTTTCCGCATTTTTCCACTTCATATTAAAATTTGTTCATTGATGATACGTCATTTTGTTTCAGAAAATTTAAGTTCAAAATAACGTAACAAACATAACTTCAACACGTTTTTGAAAAATATTATTTTTTCTTCTGGAATTGATCTCCTACCCTTTTTTGAGCTTAGCTACAAAATTTTTCATTTCTAGATGCAATATTTTCCATTTTATAACGTTTTTTGCTTCTCCTGTAAAATTGTGAAAAGTGATGATACGTTATTTTGCATTTTAGGTGACGATATGTATGTAGCTAAAACGCGCACATGTCTACAAAAATGCAGTCACAATGAGTGAATAACTACAGTGGAACCTTTGTTATATTTACTGTATAACACATGCAATACTATAACGTCTTGTGTTTTATTAAAAAAAAATTAAAAAGAAAAGATTTTATTGTGATATTTATAGAACCAGTAATCATATTAAAAACAAAATCATTTTAATGCCTCAGACTTAGACTGGGTCTGTCTGGGTCTCTATTTATTTTCTATTTTTATTGTTTTGTTTATAATTAAATTTCATTTTTTTCTTTTTAGTAAAACAAAAAAAAAGAGAGAGAAGAAAAAAGTGAAAATTTTTATAAAACTAATCGCTAAATATGTGCTAAAGTTATTTTTATAATTAAATTAATATCGAATATATGGTATATACATATGTACAACAACATATAAAACAACAAACAAACTTTGTTTGCCAAAAGCACAAAGTAAAAACAAAAACCACAAAAAATATCTAAAAAAAAACGCCAAAAACTAATTACGTTTTAACCCTCTCAACATATTGTTTATTTGGCTTTCTCACCCATAGTTAATATCACTAGATTCTGTAGATTAATAATTAATCCCCCACGATTATTAATGGGGGATTTATTTCGATCGTGTTACGGGGGAAGATAGAGTCAGAGAGAGGAATTGATACAATAAAAACTTTACAAGATTTGAGTCCTACATTAGATAAACTAATAATATCTTGTAACTAGACATCTGACCGGGTATTATAGACTCTAGGAACATTGCACACTATACATAGTCTCATATGTACATTTCGTGATAAGGAGAATGAATCACCAGAAAATTTTCTTCGAACCTAAGCAGTGATAATGCATTTAAAAGGTATATTTACTGAAACCAGTATCCTTACTTACAGCACCTTGAACTTGATCAGAGCAACAAAGTTGGAAGAGACATTACAACAGTACCCTATGTATGTTGAAAGCATCACAATAGGACGTTTGAACGCAGTACTTTATTAAACCATTAAAAGTGATACTACATCTCGGATCTCATGTGGATTTGTATCGTCCGAAAAATTTGTTTGTTCACGTAACCGATTATCCAGAAATGGGCTTCATCGCTGGAGATTATTTTACGATAAAAATTAAAGTCTGTTGGCAGACCCACACACCATTCAGCGAAATCTTGCCGTTTTTGTCCATGATGATTTGGTAAAACAGAGTATATAAATGAAAACTATTTTGATAGATGTAGCTAAGTTCAGGAGTCTCTGTTGAAAGATTTTGCGGACATTTCGGAAAAATTATAAGTGGACAGACATATAACGTAGCCAAACTCTGAATAATGTATTCAGATATGCACTTTTAGTGAGTCAATATTCGGTTTATTGAGTACAATATTTTAAGTGTTCAGACATAACAATATACGCAGTTCAGGTGGTTATTCAATATGCATTTGACACCTGATAAACAAAACAGCTGGTTGTTTCAACAACGTTGTTTTTATTTTGTTTTGCTGGTTTTTTTTTGTTTGTTTGTCGTTGTTGACATTTGAGTTGTCAAATATTAACAGAAAGTGTTCGGATAATTATAATATGCGCACTGAACATACTTATGACAGTGATGCATTTTAAGTTTTACTCAATATTATAACAATTTGTGTATTTATTGTGCAATAATTAATTGAAACTTTATATGAAATATTGAACTCAATAATAGCGTTTTTTTGCGATCTACGCAATAAAGGTTCATATCTGAACAATGCATATGCCAATCATTTTCACCACATTAAATGTCCCTTCTGATGGGACAAATGTTTTATGACAGTCCAGTTATGTTTCTTAAAGAAACTAAAGGACTAACTTTTTCATATAGCTGTTAAGTTTTAGATTTTGAAATTCGTATACATTTTCACACACATACATATGTAACTGTCACTACCTGCTTAATAGAAAGTTTTTATTGAAAAAGGTTCATTTGTATGTGCGATTTTAAGAGATTTAAGTCATGCATTAGATTATCGAAAAATAACCTGAGGTTGGCAACCGATCTTTTAAGAGGACACTGTCAATGATAAGTACAAGTACTTTTGCTCAAATGAGAGTCGCCTCGAAACCAACATGTAGATTTTATGATGATAAAAATGAATCATCAGAACAGATTTTTGTGAGCCATACCAAAAGGAAACACCTGAGTGCATATCTGGTGCTGGACAGGGCACAGATCTTAGAGGAGACATTATAGGAATACCCTACACAAATTGATGATAGTACAAGAAATTATTTGATGACAGAACTATGGCGCCTCTTCCCAACTACGACAATAGTAATTATAATGTAGGGTTTTATATAGTGGATTTGTACTGTAGCTTTTGTTATTATTATTGTACTTTTAATTTTTCTGTTATGGTTTTAGTTAATATAGTGCCAAATGATTTTTATCGGTCCTTACTTCTGTCTGTAAACATAACATGAAGGGTTGTTGAGGGTATAAATAGATTATGTCTGATTTAGTAAAGAGTCTAATCGATTACTTTGAAATTTATAAATTTCTCCCGATTTCAAGTACTTTTTACCCATCAAGGAACAAGTTGAACTATAGTTCCCTGGAAAATTGTAAAAAAAAACATTCTTTTAAATATGGTCATCGTAGTGTAGCAGATAGTATAGTGGCTTACTAAACGAGAGTACGTGTCAATTCCAATATCCAAGAAAAAAAGTAAATAATTGCCGTGAACAAGCATCCAAATCTGTCGTACGAAGTAAGTTTTGATATCACCTTAATTTTCCTTTAAGTTGACTTAAGTAATTATGCCTTAAAACAGCAGCATTATTTTCTTTGTATTTTTCAATTTTTTTCCTGTGTTTATTTAAAATATTATATTGTATATACAAACAAAGAAAAATAAATTAATATTATTTTGTTTATAAAAATTCAAGTTTATTGAATATAAACAAAAATTAAAAATGAAAGAAAAACGAGAAGAAATGAACTTTTAATGAGGCAAATGAAATGTTTGCCACGGTCTAATAATTGTAAAAATTATTTTTATTAACGTTTTTATATTTCAATAGAATAAAGATATAAGAGCAAATAATAAAAAGTACTTAAAGAAAGAGAGTGAATAAAAGTTGATCTTAACATTTTCAGATCAAAAAAATTTTTGTAGTCTTCGATCAAGTCACTCATTTTAGCATCATAAAAAATGCATAAAATGTACATTTTTATGCACTTGTTACCAAAAGTATTTTATTAATCTTTTACCTACTAAACTAATAAATAAAATTGAAAACGTTAGTGGTGCACCTTCACTACCTCTACTTAGGGCCATTATTACAACTTGCTGTTAAAGTTCGCTTAGGAAAAGGTAACTTTTAAAAACAATATTTCTTCGGCGACTTCCTCTCAGCAGATTTCTGGCAAAACCCCTGAGAGTAAATAAAAATCTGGCATGAAAAAGTTTCTCAAAAAATTCTCTTTCGGTGTCGACGTTAAACTGTAGGTCCCGCTACTCAAGTATAAAATTAAGGCACACAACGTAAGTGGTGTGAGCATCTAGGCCGTAATCCTGACTGCAGGGTTGTAATGGCCGATTATGAATGTATGTATACTTAGAAAAACTATTCGATTGTTCGAAATAACTTGGAATAGCTTGCCTATGTTCGTTTGAAAAACTCAAGAAAGCTATGTATTTCCATAAAGGGAGATCAGTAAACAAAACCTGAATACATTCCTCATGATGATCGTGCAGCAATAATTGTTTTTTAAATAAAAGTTTTCATTTGCAATAATAAAGAAAAATATAGTATCATGCATTTCTATTAAATTTTTAAATCAGATAATTTATTTTTTTAATTTTAATTAGACCACCACCAAAAAAATTACTCAAGGAAAACCCCAGTGAAGATAAAAATGGCAAACAAACAAACAAAATTCATTAAACAATTTGTTTTTTTCTTATAATCAATTTATTTTTTTAATGAACAATTACCAAATTTGGTCACGTCTCTGTTTTTTCGTTTTTAAATGTGGACAAAAGACTTTGGGAAGCACAACCAAAAAAAAAATTGTGTGTACTTGGCTAAATGGAACAGATTAAAACACTCACGCACTAAATATTACAAACAAAGAAAAAATTAAGAAAAAAATTTACCATGTTTTGTAAATTGAAGAAACTTTTAAAATACTACCACCACTTCCATAATTAGCAAGTGTTCGAAAACTGTCACTCAAGTACACGTAAGCAGTATTCGCTGAATCTTGAGATTTACATTAAAAACTAAATATTTCCCATATTTCAGCCTGTGTTCGTAATTAATAACAGGAGTACAATTATTAACATGTTCCCCTAAAATTAAAAATTCGTACATGATATGCTCAAACAGGGAAGTAATGTTGAAGAGGCCTTATAATGCGTTTTACTCTTTGTAATTGTCATAAAAAAACTTTAATCTTGGCGTCGCCTAAACGAATTTTTTGGCTCTGCTGCATTTAAATGATATTTTTATGTTAATTTTACTGTTGCTCTTATCTTTTTACAATTTTTTTTTTGTCGTATTAATAAACATCAACTGATTTACAAAATTAATTAATTATTCAAATAACATACTCGGGCCGAGTCATGTTTAAGGTCAGATTTTTATTGTTAATGCTGCTGCTTTTTATTTAATAAAAAATTGTAATTTGATATGAAATTTTATACAGTGCGATTAAGATGTTCGAAATTTTTATTTTCTTCAACAATGTTTTGATTTTGATATTTTTAAGAATATTATATGGTGTTCAAATATGCACATTTATTGCGTAAATCGCAATAAATGCCATCATTGAGCTCAATATTTCATATATAGAGTTCCAATTAATTATTGCGCAATAAATATGCAAATTGTTATAATATTGAGTAAAATTTAGAATGCAGCACTGTCATAAGTATGTGCGTATATTACAATTATCGGAGCACTTTCTGTTGATATTTGACAACCCAAATATAAAAAAAAACCACAAAACAAAATAAAAACAATGTTGTTGAAACAACCAGCTGTTTTGTTTACTAATTGTCAAATGAATATTGAATAAGCAGCTGAACTGCGTATATTGTTATGTCTGAACACTTAAAATATTGTATTCAATTAACCGCATATTGACGCAAAAGAAGTGCATATCTGAACACAGTATTAGGAAATATTACTAGACATTCGCTTAGCCATTCGTGGATTTTCCTGAGTTACCCCCAAAGATTTCTCTAAATTGAAGATAATTGGTAAGGATCTAGAATTTCTACGAGTTCTGGTGCTTTAGTTTTCACAGACGTATCCAAAATTTAACTTTACAGCATTCTTTGGATTACCAGACCCTCTATAATTTTTTAAAGTGTAAGTTTTTGCAAGTTTTTTCTGGTAGACAAGATGCTATTAGTGAGCAGCAACTCTACATTAATTCTCCACCAAAAGAAAGAAGCTCTTAAGTATTGCATGTATTGTTTACTTAATTTGGATCAGAGTACACGGAGGCAGTGTTGATGAAAGTACGATCTGAGACCTTTCATGTTAAGAACATTTGCTGTCCTACTTAAGCTGCCGAGAACAAAATCTATAAATTTTTATACAGCAAAGAATAGAATAGTCACCTATTGTGCTATTGTAAGTATCCTAATAAAAGTAATTAGACAATAAATTTAACCCCCTCCATGCCTCACCAACCATCCTATACATTTCAATTTTATTATTAGCAAATAATAATGATCATAATGATAATTAAATTTTATGTCAATAGTTGCAAAGTAGAAGACTAATCCACTTGTTGCTACTATTAAACAATTAACAGTGCTCTGTTAATATCTAATTTTGCCCAGTTAAAGGCAAAACTGATGCTGCTAAAAGTGTGGGTTTGCGTCTTTGGCTTTTAAATTCGAATTTATCGTCACACACTTAGGGCCATTATTACAACTTGCCGTTAACTAAAGGAAGGATTTTAACGGGCAGATAAGTTGTTTTTCATTATTATGAGTACCCAATAAGGTAGAAGTAAAAGTTAAGCTAAAGGGTGGATCATCCTGCCGGTAACTTTTAAAGTTGAAGTTAAGTTTATGTTTGAACTTGCCATATTATACAGCCATGGACATTAAATTAGCACAAAATCCATATATACATTGATTGTGATTTTTTATCATTTGTATCGTAATTAAGCCAATTGTTTTGGTCTGCAATGTTGCACGATGACATCTAACTGTTGTTTAACAAAAAATATTACCATTATCGTATATATTTTTTGTTTTGACTGCTAATTTGTATCGGTACCTAAATTCGAGCTGGACAGTAAATTAGCACAACGTGCCTAATTTAGGTACAAGTTTTGTTTAAGTATTTTTATTCTTACGGTATATTCTTTTAATTTTGTGGCATTTGAAGTAATTTTTGAATAAAATGGTACGTGGAGAAAATTGCTCACCAGAGGAGAAGCGCATTATCGTTACCTTGTGGCATGATGGGAAAGGCTGGCTGAAATTCCCGAAATTTCGAATTGCGAGCAAAAAATGATTTATAACGTCATCATTTCCTTCAAACCAAACATAATAATGTCGCTAAAAACAAATATTTAAGGCCACGTGTCAAGAAAACAAACCGAAATCGTTGACCGTGCTATTGTCCGGAAGTCAAAGAATGAGCCTTTCATGACGTCACGCGATATTTTGAACGAAATTAACTCCCAATTCAGTTTAAATTTATCGGACAGGCTGCTAAAACGACGTCTTAATCACAAAAAGCTCTTTGGACGCTCTTGCCGAAGGAAGCCACTTCTACGAAAAGAAAAATATACCCAAGCGTTTAATGTTTGCTCGCATCCACAATGCTAAACACCTCCCATCCTGAAAAAAAATATTTTGGAGTGAGGAAACAAAGGTAAATCGTATGGGACCGGATGATAGAGTGGTTGTTCATTGGCCAAAATGTCAGACATTCAATCCACGCTATGCTCAAAGGACCATAACACATGTTCGAGGAAACGCAATGGTGCGGGGAGCGTTTTCAAGGCAAGGTGTAAGTCCCATTGTAAAAATTAATGAAAAAATGGACTGTTATCAGTATTTGGACAATATAAAGAACAAAATGAAACCATAAGCTTTTAAATACATGCCAATTTTATTCATATCTAAGCAGGCAAAGGATTGGTTTTATGAAGAGCACATTCCCGTTTTAGACTGGCCGGCGCAAAGTTCTGACTTAAACTCGATTGAAAACTCCCTAGAATGATGTGAAATGTACAATTGCTCAACAAAAGTAAAAAAATTTGGACGATTTGTGCATTGGAATACGGGACACTTGGTACTCGATTCCCAAAGAACTTTCCAGAAGAAAAGTGTCCCGTAGATGCTACGCGGCGCTTGAAAATAGGGGCTACTCTACTAAATATTAATCAAATAAGCTGAAAATATTAATATTTTTACTATTTATTAAAGCACCTCATTTTTATTCCAGAAATTTTAATTTGTGCTATTTTACTGTCCAGCTAAAATCTGGCGTTTGATACGTTGAAGGTCTTAATGAGCAGACGACTTGCAATATCGTAAAAATTTTTGTTTCTTTTTAAAGAAGAATATGTATTTTAAGTTCCTATGTTTACATTTTTTATGAGTAGACCTAAAATACTATAAAAAATATGATTGTTTTTATGACGAAGTTTTGTGCTAATTTAATGTCCATGGCTGTATATTATTTTCAATATGGCAACTTCGAATTTAAACAACATGAGATAAACAACAACAAAAAAAAAACGAAGCCCGTCGTTGCCACTAGGGTAAAAACAACTTGCTTAACTGAGCAGTTTAATCGATATTGTGCCGGCACTGCCATATTTTTTAAAAATTTAACTTTGTTTTATCTGTAAGTTGTAATAACGAAAATAAATTAAAGATAACTTTACAGTTACCTTTAGCTAAAGGTACCTTTAACTAACCCCAAGTTTAATGGCCCTTAAAAATATTATTGATTTTAAGAAAGCCATATATTGGGTGTAATAAAGCTCGTCTCAAAAATAACAAAAAGAAATTTCATGTGTGGTTAAATCAAATTTAAAAAAAAAGTATTCTTTTTAAAATACCATGTATCTTAATATAAGACAATAATTTGATGTATTTTAAATTAATATTTATAGTTGTATTCCTAAAAATAAAAAAAAATAAAAACTAAAAAATAATAAAAAAAAAAACAATTTTGTTTTTGTCTTGCTACCTTAACTAAATTAAACAGGAATTTTTTAAAAAGCATAACAAATTAAAGCCTGTCAAAATAAATAAAAATTTAAAAAAAAAATCTAGAAAACAAACAAACAAACACCATTTTGTTTTCATTCATTAATTAAAAAAAAGAATAATTTTCAAATGCATTAAAAAATACCAACAAAAGTACCAAAAAATTAAAATCAAATTGAAATTTAATAAAAAAAAATTAAACAAATTTATAACACTAAATCGTATTCAATTTATTAATTAAATGGAATTTATTAGATTTTTTTTGTTCGTTTTTTTTTTGGTTGACAATGGAACCATAAAAACCGCACTACAAAATAAACATTTAACGTGTGAAACAACGTGTATCCACACACTGGTAAAGATAATTCTGAACCAGACAAATAAATCGTAAAGAAATTTTAGAAATATTGTTCATAAAAATTATTTTATAATCAGCATCAACATCATCATCATCATCATTGTCTTTAACGTCATACGCAGTTGTTGGCCTGGGTGTTTATGAACAGTGAGTAGAAAAATTGAAAAAAAAAACAATCATTCTAGGGAAATTCATGTTAAAATAATAAAAAAAAAATATTTTATTATTATAAACAAACAAATAATAAAAAAAAAAAGAAAAACCTGAGCAACAACAATATTATAAAGAAAATTTTGGAAAATATATGTACGATTAAGATTTATGAATAAAAATATAAAAATTATTTATCGCCTTCAAATTGGCTAAAAATACACACAAAGAAAATGTTTACCAGACATCCAAATTCTCATATACATACAAACACTCTGGTCATCGGTGAGGGAGAAGGGAAATTTGTCATTTCCAATTCATTTCACAATACAACAAAAACCAGAAATATGGACAATGTTAGCTTAGATTAAATTATACGGGTTGTTCACAGGTTTAGAGCAGCCGATAGGAGTCCCTATGACCCATTTCTCTATTCCTGTTTGTCGCAAGAAATTTTATTTGCTTTCAAGTTTGCAGAGTTGCTTCGATTTCTTTGGTCACACAGTACATTCCGATGTTCGTCAGCTTCATTGGTGACACTGTCCTTAAGGGTTCTTCGAAGCGATGCTGTAGCAATTTCATCTGCCCAATGTCAGAGACCATAATCAATCCAAGTCTACTTTCGATTACGAATCTTTGGACAACAATATGTTATCTGTTGCCACAGCAATGCATTAAATTTTCAATTTGGGAAAAATATCTGTCATGACATCTATTGCGAGGGCTCATCGTGAGATAGTAGTTGCGGGTGTAGAAACATTTTCAAGTTGTAAAAAGTTTTTGAAAAGAAAATCGAGGAATCGAAATGTTTGTAACTGCTTCTTAACACGTTGACTGCCACGGCAATCTTCAGAAAGCTGGCCAAACAAGCCAACATTGACTTTTTGTTCTTTTCCCAGAAGCCATTTATCGGTGCTATCACTTATATAATACGGTTTTATTCGTAGCTACACAAAAATGACAGGTTTAGTGAGTACGAGATAACTCGTAGTTGGCACCCTATAAGGGAACGCAATCTACGAGTTATCTCGTAGTTGGCACCCTAGAATGGAACACAATCTACGAGTTATCTCGTAGTTGGCAGTCAACGTGTTAATGATGAAGTAGATATCTTGTAGGTTGTCTTTCTTTTGATGTTATTTGCAAACCATGTTTTGTGCCGATTGAAGAAAGCAATACGAACTACTATACCATATTCTAGTAGGTAGCGGTGTTAGCTTATTATACGTAAGGAAACAGTTCAAACTCCAGTCAGAGATCAAAACGAAAATATGAAAAGAAATATTCCTTCGGTGACTTCCTTAAATTTATGGGTTCAAGTATTTGAGAATTAAAAACTTCACTCTATGTACAGAGCATGGGCGGCGCTCCCTAGACAATATTTTCTTTGAAAATTAAGTTGAAAACCCATAGAATTTTATTTATTTACGCTATTTCAAGGAGCACATAGAGGTTGTAGCAAAGCATCTCCCACGTCGTTTTACTATTCCGGTTTCTTAGAAAAAAGAGAAAAAAAAACAGAAAACAGAAAACAAAGAAGGCAGTAATTCGCAGTCCTGTGAATAGTATCGATCAGCTAGTAAAGTAGAGTGTAATTATTATTTAATCATCTGCAGAGGCGGCTTTAGATATTGTCTGGTCTAATCAATAGATTGCTTATTATGGCTATGGTTACTTAAGGGTTATTATCGGTTTCCGTTTGTTCTGTTGCCTTGTTTTAAAGATTAGTCTACTGTAGTAAATTCTAGAGTGATAGGGTTGCCATCAGTCGTAGGCAAGAAATTGTGTAAATGGATAGGGTGCAGTGATGAGGATCATTCTCTTTACTCTGGAGATGACGCTCAATTATTTTTTATATGTAGTTTGACGTTTCTCTTTTTGAGAGAGAGAGAGAGAGAGAGCGAAAAAAAGTAAGCTTGCTTCCGAACAATTTCACCTCGAATTGGTTTAATTTTAATTTTTGTTCGGAAACAATCGAACTGTGCTGGCAGCTACTTTAATTTTATAAGTAAAGTTGAACTGAGTTGCCACATCATACTATATGTACATTTGTATGTATATGTGAGCTTTCTTCAACTCAATGGCTATTAAAAGAAGCGCTTTACGTTTATCCACTTTTTTCACTAAGATTTGTTTTAATTTACAATTTCTTTGTAACACAATAAAAACTATGATCACACTCAAGCCAAGAAAACAAACGAATTGCAATCATCTGCTACGGTGCTGTCTAATTGTAAAACTAACACGCATCATTTACAAAAATGTTTCATATGGTAACCTTGTTTTTACACAATTGTTCGAAGTTGGTAAATCGTTTTGGAACAAACTCTCAAAAAACTGACCTTGTGTCGGAACAAGCATTTTAATGTTCGTTACAGGGCAATTGATCCCATTTTTTTTTTGCTTCCGCATTTGCACCTGAAGTACTTTAACTACTATATCTTGCCGCTATGGTTGTCACACGAATAGATCGTAGTTATTATCCCGATCAAGGTCTTAATTGATAACTTCTGACGTGTAACACCCTAATTTCACAATGTAAGTGTAAACACTAGCAACTCCCTAGTTCATATCCGACAAATGACAAATTTGTATACAAAACATTGAAAAAGAAACTGCTATTTGAGAGATCCTATATGTATGTGTATTGTATTGTTTTTATAAGCAGAATGGAACACAGTATATAATGCAATAATAAAATTTGTTCAGCTGTTTGAAAGGCAATGACAGATATTGAACTACTTTCTGTAGAACAATTAAGAAAATCCCGAGTATTTTAATGATGCCATTGGTAGTTATTATTAACAAATATATTTTATAATTATGTATTTCTTTTTGGTGTTTTATTTTCATTTATTTTAACTTTCGGGCCATTTGTTTATGTTTTACTTTGAAAATATTTCCCCTTGTTTTTTAGTTTTCGGCAATTTGTCGGAATATTCAAATTACACGTCATTTAAAACAACATTTTTAGACTAAAAAAAAAAAATAAAAAACACAAAAAAAAATTAATTAAAATGATAACAAATAGGGGATAAGACCTCTTCAAGACAGATTTGTTATGTTTTTTTTCAATTTCACCCGTTTTATATAGAAAGAAAATGTCGAAAAAGACATTAAATTTACCTTCAGTTGTTGACGAAAACCACTCATGGGGCTCATTCAATATTTACACACACTTTAGAAAACAAAAATATTTGTTTTAAAAATAAATTTTTAATTGATTTCCAATTTGATTTTTCCACTTTTTTATTGTAATTTATTTTCAAAACGATTTAATCGCTACAATTTCTTTCTAAATATATCTGAACACTGAACTTTTCTTTATTTTTCTTATTTTTTTTTTTATTATTTTTCTTACTTTTTGTTGATATTTTTAAAAACGTATTAAAAAAGAACCATCAATTCAATTTTATATTGTTTTGTATTGAATTTGAAAATATATTCGAAAACACGCTACTAAATCTCATATAAATTCAAGACACTTTTGTTGTTTTAATTTATTCTTCTTAATTTTATTCTCAGTTGGTTTTCTGAATATTTTCTGTTTAATTTTTAATTTTTTTTTTTTAATTTTATTTTTAAATTAACCAAACAAACGCTTGCTTTTGTGTGACCCGGTCCACGTAAAAATTGAAAATAAACGCTTTAATATTTTGAAAAATTTCAATAACGTGTTCAGATCAGCTCAAAAACCCCATAATAAATAAATGATCATCAGAAAAATAAAACAAAATAAAATTAAAAGGCGAAATCGATCAAACAATAATAACAACAACAACAACGGCTACAGTATTAACACAATATTACGACAAAATTATTATTACGGCGAATTATGCCCAAAACAATACAAAACAAGACAATACAAGAAATAACTAACGGGCACACTAAAGAGAGAGATACAGAGAGAGCATTAATTTCATTCGTATCATTAAACAAAATCTTTTACTTACTCTATCACTGTTACACTCAGTATATGTTATTTTAAAAGATAAAAACTTTTGAAGTGAGCAAGTGAGCGTGAGAGAATTTCAAGAAACCCGGCAAACTTTTAATTGATTTGTTTATGTATTGGTAATAAATGGTGTTTTTATTATTATCTTTGGCGTATTATTAACTCATCTTTTAATCATCAATAGTATGACTAATTAAGCGTTTTATTTTTTCATCTTCATCATCCTTCAGCTTATAAATTAAATGAATTTTTTTTAAATAGAAAAATAATTTGAAATTTAACAGATGGTCGACGGTAGTAGGGCCTAGGGAAATGGCAGGTTCATGTGCCCTTGCCTTATATCAAAAGAGTTAAATTGTTGTATGTATTAGGTGTAGTAGCGTGAAATTTCTTGGTTGTGTAATGATACTCTTTCCTAAGAGATAGCCCTACCTTACATACCTTCATATCTATACTCGTTATTAATGTAATTTTTTGTGGAGAGACCAGAAAGATGCGATTACATACACGTACATACATAATTGACCATTACAACCCTTCAGTCAGGATTACGACCTAGCTTCTCACACAACTCATGTTGTGTGCCTTAATTTTAGACTTGAGTTGCGGGACCTACAGTTTAACGTCGACTCCGAACGACAGATTTTCAGAAACTTTTTCATGGCAGGTTTATTTACTCTCAGAGTTTTTTCCAGAAATCTGCTGAGAGGAAGTCGCCGAACAAATATTGTTTTTTTTTTAATTTCGTTTTGATGTCTGGCTTGGGGCTCAAACCCGGGCTTTTCCTCTAATAAGCCAACGCACTACCTACAAGACTACGGAGACTAGAGCGATTAAAGTCTCCTAATTTTTAAAATTCGAAACCCATGATGATAATTTTTTTGCCTTCTAGGTTTAAAACTGAATCACGAACGCTTTAACGATTTATTTTTTTAAATTTATTTGTTATGCTATAAACAGAATAAACGCAACGCTGCACACGCAGTAATCTCTGAAATATAAAATACATGGATGTATATGGAAATTATTGCTGTAAAGACAACGCGACAACAAGCAAAGGTTCTGCTGATTTGCTTTTAGGCTAATTTATATTTTTATTCGCAGCAATGAGAGAAATAGTGGTCACAGTAAGGCGATTTGTGCTGGCAATGCCAAGATTAATGCGGTCAATACAATAATATGCATGAAATAGAGGTTTTAAAACGCCATGTATGAAATATAATGCGAAAAAGACGTTTTACCAGCGCCATTGCTAAAGAATTAATGAACCGTTTACTTTTTAATTGTTTTGCCTATGCTTTGCTTCTGCTGTCTTTATTATAATTAATACGCATGCAGCTTACCTTAGGCTGCAATTGCAAAATTGTTGTGTTTGCTGCGTTGCGTTTATTGTATTTCTAGCATTACATTACAATTATATTCTAGTTATACGAGCCAAGTATCTAAGACCACGTGCTTAACGTAGTGTAACAGATCAGTGTCTCTGGTGGAAAGCAAACCCCAACTCATAATCGAATACACTGCTAACTAAACTATTTGGGCACCCAACACCTTAACCATTGTCCGCATCACCTCTCAATGACTTAATGGTCTTGTCATTGGACTTGTAAGAATAAGTTAGTGGTGAACGAATCTTTACGGATGATACGATACTGTATAGAGCTGTGGGTGGAGATATGTTTTCGGAATGCGTGAATAAAACTGACTCAAAAAGATAATTGCGCAGCTGTTATTGGCATAGTTTCGAAATGATAGGTTCTCGCACATGACCGGCAAAATGATTTTAGACAGTGGAGACTGATAGCAGTACAGTGATGAATAGTACAACATTTGCATCATATCAGCCCAAATTACCAAGCTTACAAGTAAATTTTTCCAAAATCTGACAATGCTGCCAAACCAGCTTTAGATACAAACAAATCTCGCTTAGACTGAACAATGGACTCCAAAGAACAACATCGTTGCCGGAGTTATTACTAGACATTGCCTATGACATTGCCTATAGAGCTTATGAGAGATGAACGATACTTGGCCATCGAGTCAATAATTTCTACAGAAGTAGCACAGTTAATGAAATGAAGGAGATGTTATGTGATAAAAGCGATTTTATAAACATTGTAGTATTACTAATCTAAGTAAGACCAAAGAATATGGATATAAAGAATGCGCATTATGTAGCAGTAAAATTTCTTATGGCGGGTTGTAACATCCCGACCCGCTCTCACCAAACATTACAACCCGCTCTCACTAAAATCATTTCTGGATGAGGAGGGTGGAAGACAGAAGGAAAATAAACACAAACAAAGAGCGTAACAATGTGTTGCTCTCATCATGAGAGCGTAAAAATGCATTCAGTTGCTTTGCTTGTCAGCTTCTAAAGAAGAATGTTCATGTCGCTTTTTTCAGACTTCAATTTTACACCCAAAGAAATATTATAGTATGATTCACTAATATCAATGATAAATGATTTCGATTTTTGGAAGAATACTTGCCAAGTTAAATACGGTGTTTTTAGGTTTTTAGCGCAGTACAATTTTTCTATATTTTTCGCTCACATATACATATTATTGGGTTAATAAGTAGACTTGAAAATATTACTAACAATTTTCCTCTGGGTTAACACATGCCTCTCATAATTTTTATCATGTTCTCCTTGTACCGAGAACAGTGTTGCCGTTTTTGGTTATTTCTAACCAAAATCGGTTATTTTTTGATCAATGTGTAGATGTATAGATTTTTTTGGTTTTGGTTATTTTTTTTTTTTTTTTCTTATAAAAAAAAAGCTATTTTTTGTTTCTTTTTTTATTAATTATAATTTAAACTTGAAAAAAATAAAACAAAAGTCTACGAATTTAATTTTGGTCATATTTTTTCTTATTTGGTGATTTTTTTCACAAATGTTGGTTACAAAATTTGTTTTCGTGGCAACACTGTTTCAGAAAAAAAAATAACAAATTAGTCAAACAACAAAAACGTACGATGAGAACAACGCATTGTTACGCTCTTGGTTTCTTTACCCTTCCCTTCTATCTTTCCCCCCGCGTCATGAAATATTTTTGAGAAATATTATAAAATATGTCCAAATGCACATTCTTTATACTTTATTTTCTTTGGTAAGACTTTATCCTTCTACGCACCTACCTACCTGACGTACAAGACTACATATCTGTTGGCAGTCGATTACTTACTGATTAGCGCTCTGCCTATTAGATTACCTGAGTCTATCACTATACCCTGGTGAGGCACGGATTTTTAAAAAACATGTCAAAGAATAGCCCTATACGACTGCTAAGTGGTAAATTTTGTACTCAAATTTACATAAAATTTCTGGAATTAATTTTAAAAGAAAAATAGAAGATATTTAATATTTCTTAATTATTATAATTTTTTATTATAAACACGTAAATTCACGCCTCAATTCATTAGCCGCGTTTGTTTTCCTTTTTCTTTCCTTTATTTGTTTACAATGTAAACAAAACAAAAATTATTACTGCGGCGAATTCATCATATAAATCTCTATAAATGTGAATATGTGTATGTAGTGGTATTTAGCAATTTATTGAATTTATTTCTCTAGTACACCTTCATCACTATATTTTTGTTGTATTTTGTTATTATTGTAATAAACATATTTAATGTTGTTGTTGTTGTTCTCTTTTATGGCTCATTGTTTGTTTATCAGCAATGACCCGAAGAACCGGTGTCGTAAAGTGTTTGACTACAGAGAGAGAGAATGATTTGAAGGGAGAGAGAATAATAAAAATTGTGTGTGTAATAAATCTTCCTGTGTACATGTAATTAAAGTGCCAAAATGTAATAAAAACGGTAGTCGAAATGTAATTATGTATTTTTAACGTAAGTCGATTGCTTCTGATTTTATCGCTTTGTAAACATTTTAAATTAAAATTAAAAAATAAAACTTAAGGTTTTAAAAAAATTTAAAAAATTAAAAAAAAAAAAAGTTAAAAATTTTAATTTTGTATAATACTTTAACAAAAAATTATTATTTTACTATTAATTAACGGAAATGATTTGCAGGCGAAGATATAAAAATAGTTGGTCAATTCACATAAGTCGTTGTATCGTTGTATTCATTGTATTGTTGAACGAATATACAAGAGTTGTTGTTGGTAATTTTCATGTAAAAATCCCATACACTTATATGAAATTTTTTTCATATGTTATTAAAAGGTATATTGGTTTCGTGCTATCAAATTGTTTGAATGCCAAAAATTATGAAGAAGAATAAGAAGAAGACATTTGGAATACGAAATACACAATACAGCATAGCATTGAGCGTTCACAAGCAAGCAAATATATTCAATACAACATACACGATACAAAGTCATGTGAATTGGCCAAGTGAGAGAAACACAGAACCCTTTGCAAAATAAGCAACGCCGTTAAGAAAATATTTTTTGCCAGAAATATTTTAAAATTTAACAAAAATTTAATTTCAATGTTCATTTAAAATTTAAATTCTTTTTTGAAACAAATATAAAAATGTAAATACAAAAAAATGATTAAAGAAATTCACAAACAATGAAAAGCAACGTAAAGAATGATGTGTGATGCACATTAAATATTAAATGCACCAATTACTACGTAAAACAACAACAAATAATTTTCTTTAATTATAAAAAACCCTAATAAATCATCTGGTCTAGTTTACATATATACATACACAAATATATGTTTATACAGAAAAAATTTATTTTGTATACAAAAAAAAAAATGCAAAAACAATACATATTTACCAAACAACAACAGTAATAAACTAGCAAACCCAGCAAGCAATATGATTGAAAGTATAAAAATATCGTAAATGTGGCTAGGTTAGGTTAGGTTAGAGGACGTGTACTGTCACCTGAGACAAGTACAGTACCCGGAGGTCGATTTGACCCATTGTACAAATGTGGATAAGTAAACCGAAATATGAAATTGTAATACCTTTACTAAATTATTGTATGGTTTTAAACAAGAAAATTAATCATCTCAAGGGAATAAATATGTTCACTAAGTACATACATATGTATGTACATAATTGATAATTGATCATTACATTATTCAGGCGTACGACCTAGATTCTCTCACCACTTATGTTATGAGTGTCAATTGTATCCATAAGTGGGGACCTACAGTTTAAAGGGGACCCCGAAAGACAAATTTTTGTGAAACTTTTCAGAGTTTTTGCCAGAAATTTGCTGAAAGGAAGTCGCCGAAGAAATAATTCTTCATATTTTGTTTTGTTTTCATATTTTGTTCTGATCTGGGGTTTTGGACCGTGGCCTCACGTCTAATAAACCAACAACGGCGACTTCGCTAAATATTTAGTGATAATGGAGACATTTTAAGCGCCTTATTAAGGTTTTTTGTGGCATTAGATTTTTTTAATAAATACGAGACTGCCACAAAGTATCTTCCCCATCTTCTTATTATTTATTTCTGTTTAAATTCAGTTTTATTAATCAAGTTTTTCCTAGTTCTCGGATGATGCAGTATTTTGTTATAGTGATGAGGAACCTTGCTTATACAGACATTAGTTAATATGTTTCTTTTTCTGGGAGATCTCATGTGGATTTTCTGAGCTCGTCATGCATATTCATAAGGCAGCATAAATCGTCATACACTAGATTTTGTTTCTTTGTTGTATGTTTCTTAATTGGCCATTACAACCCCTTAGTCAGGATTACAACCATGATTATCCATGAGTGACGGGACCTATAGTATACAGATTTTTTGTACAACTTTTCATGGCAATTTTATTTGCTTACATAGCAAAAAATGCTGTGCTGCAATAAAGCATCCAAATTTATCTACTAACGCATCTCGTGCAATAAACTAAACATATTTCAATTTATGATATAAATTACTTTTGCTATCTTGGAAACTTAGTCAGAATGATTCAGTCATATTGTTGTAAATTGGAATCCGCAAGGCAACAGAAGAAAATATCGATCAATACATTTGGCCAATTCACACAAGCTGTTGTATCGTTGTATTGAGAGTATTGTTGGACGAATATACAACAGTGTATGCTTGTTGTTGATAACTTTGATGTAAAAATCCGATACACTTATACACATTTTTTTCATATGTTTTTAAAAGTTGTATTGATTTCATGCTATCGAATTGTCTGAATGAAAAAAATTTGTATATGCTTTCATATGTTTTTAAAAAGTTGTGTTGGTATCGTGTTATCAGTTTATGTAAATGCCAATAATCAAGAAGAAGAATAAAAATGGAAAATATTTTCTATGTGACTTAAGTCAACAATTAACATTTTAAAATGACATTGTTCGCACAGATAATTGATTAATTTACATCTTTCCGTAGTATTTTTTATATTGTTGCTTGAAAATTAAATTATGAATACTGGTCTTCGTCTTATCGCTTTTTGACATGTGGAATACGAAATACACAATACAGCATAGTATTGAGCGTTCACAAACAACCAAGTGTATTCAATACGACATTGCCCAATTATTAAATGAAGGCAACTAGACATCAAAGCTTATGGTGTTTTCTTTTCTACAAAGAAAATGTCACCCTCTTGCATTAAAAAATTGCTGACCAACCCTGTTATAATTGGTCAATTCACACAAGCCGTTGCATCGTTGTTTTCATTGTATTGTTGGAAGAACATACAACAGTGTATGATTGTTGTTGATAATTTTCATATAAAAATCTGATACACTTATACACATTTTTTCCATTGGTCAATTCACACAAGGCTTTGTATCGTTGTATTCATTGTATTGTTGGAAGAACATACAACAGTGTATGATTGTTGTTGATAATTTTCATATAAAAATCCGATACACTTATACACATGTTTCTAAAAGTTGTATTGGTTTCGTGTTATCAAATTGTGTGAATGAAAAAAATGTGTATATGTTTTCATATGTTGTGTTGGTTTCGGGCTATCAAATTGTTTGAATGCCACGAAATACACAATACAGCATAGCATTGAGCGTTCACAAACAAACAAATGTATTCAATACAACATACACGATACAAAGTTGTGTGAATTGCCCAGATAT
Source organism: Sarcophaga rosellei (assembly GCA_930367235.1). NCBI lineage: Eukaryota > Metazoa > Arthropoda > Insecta > Diptera > Sarcophagidae > Sarcophaga > Sarcophaga rosellei. The sequence continues at coordinate 51,875,928 of OV884020.1, forward strand.
GTTTTTAAAAGTTGTATTGGTTTCGTGTTATCAAATTGCGTGAATGCAAAAAATTGTGTATATGTTTTCATATCTTGTGTTGGTTTCGGGCTATCAAATTGTTTTATTGCCACGAAATACACAATACAGCATAGCATTGAGCGTTCACAAAGAAACAAATGTATTCAATACAACATACACGATACAAAGTTGTGTGAATTGCCCCAATGTAATTTTTATTTGAGATGAACATAACACAAATATGAAAAAAGGGCATGCCCCGTGCCCTTAAAAATATGTTGTATTTTTTGATTTGTTTTCAATAAAATATGTAAACATGAAAAAGGTGTTGCCAGATCGCTAATTTTTCCATTTCATATTTTTAGTGTTTTTTTTTATAACTAAATAAACATTTTTTAACACAGTTCTAAAACTGAATGCAATTTTTTATTTTACTGACCTGTAGCTTTAATAATGTAATGTTCCCTTAAGTTTACCCCACAAAACAATGAAAAAATTAACTTCAGAATTGGATAACGATACTAGGAGACTTTTTTTTAAATTTCATCTGGTAGCCCTATAAATAAACGAAAGTCATTTGCTTTACAAGGCATTATCAGCACTCTCGATTTATACAGGGCTTAAAATGCAATGCCCTCCACCATTTTCAAGTGCAATTTATGTAGAATAAAACATACCACCCTTTTAGAGGGAGAAACATTTTTAAGAAACAAACACAAAATTGCATTTTTTACAATAAAGTGCAAATTTTTTGGTAGAAAAGAAAACACCATTAGAGGTCGGGTAAGAACTGTAACGATATTATGAAGCTGGCATTAAGTACAAACGATTGAAGAGACTTTGTTAAAAAGCTTCAGAGAATTTTAGGTATTTGGAAAAGATAGCGATGTTTATGACAATACTCCGACGCGAAACAATACATCGCAACAAACCCACATATTTCTTAAAATTTTTCGCCTTTTCTCTACATTCACGGGGTTATTTTTAATTTATTCGTTAATAAAATTCAAACATTTATAAAAAAAAAATATTTAAATTAATAAATAAAAAAAAGTGTAAAAATGTGTCATTTAACGCAAAACAAATTATTTTATAAAGACGATGAAATTTAAATAAAAAACAAAAAAAAGGAAAACAGAAGAAAATATTGAATAAATGACGCATGATTAATTGTTTTAGTTGTTTATTTATTTACTTATTCATTTATTGTTTATTATCGTATTTCGTATATTTATTCATATTTAGTTTTTATTTATAATTTTTGTTTAACAAATAAAAATATTAAACGATCTGCATTTAATTCTTCCCAATAGGTACTTTTTTTTTTTTGGTTTTCTCTTTACAAATGAGCTCTACAATGGCGATAAAAATAAATCTTTTTTTGGATCCATATGAACAGTCAATATAAATCGAAACTATTGACTAACGATGTCGAAATCAATACGTTTTCGTAAATCAACATACAGACATGCATACGTAATTGGTCATTACAACCCTTCAGTCAGGATTACGAAGCAGGTTTTCACACCACTTATGTTGTGTGTATCAATTTTTATACATAAGTGCTGGGGCCTACAGTTTAACATCGATTCCGAACGACAGACTTTTTAGAAACTCTTCATGGCAATTTTATTCACTCTAAAACTCTCTGAGAGTTTCTCAAAATCTGAAAAAGTTTCTCAAAATCTGTCGTTCGGAGTCGACGTTAAACTTTAGGTCCCGCCACTCAAGTATAAACTTAAGGCACACAACATGTGTGATGTGAGAAGCTAGGCCGTAATCCTGACTGAAGGGTTGTAATGGCCAAATATGTATGTGTGTGTCTAAGAGTAAAGCATGATTTTGATTTATGAAAGTCGCCGTGGTCTAGTAGGTAGTGTGTTGGCTTATTAGACGAAAGGCCCGAGTTCGAATCCCAGGTCAGACATCAAAACAAAAATATGAAAATATTTCTTCGGCGACTTCCTCTCAGCAGATTTCTGGCAAAAACTCTGAGAGTAAAAATTGCCATGGAAAAGCTTCTCAAAAAATCTGTCGTTCGGAGTCGACTTTAAACTGTAGGTTCCGCCACTCATGTATGAAATTAACGCACACAACACAAGTGGTGTGAGAAGCTAGGACGTTGTACAATGGGTCAATTCGACCTCCGGGTACTGTACTTGTCACAGTTAATAAGTACACGTCCTCTAACCTAACCTAACCTAAAGTTTTTATCTGACCTGGGGTTTGAATCGAGGCCTCACGTCTAATAAGCCAACACACTACCTACTAGACCACGGCGACTTCCATAAATCAAAATCATGCTTTACTCTATGACACACACATACATATTTGGCCATTACAACCCTTCAGTCAGGATTACGGCCTAGCTTCTCACATCACTCATGTTGTGTGCCTTAAGTTTATACTTGAGTGGCGGGACCTAAAGTTTAACGTCGACTCCGAACGGCAGATTTTGAGAAACTTTTTTCAGATTTTGAGAAACTTTTTTCAGATTTTGAGAAACTCTCAGAGTTTTTGCCAGAAATCTGCTGAGAGGAAGTCGCCGAAGAAATATTTTTTTTTTTATATTTTTTTTGCGATGTCTGGCTTTAGGGTTTACTCTATTAAGTGCTTTCAAAATGCTCCGAATCACCGTCTTGCACATACCAAATCATTGGATACCTTTTCATAAGGTGTTCGTAAGTCGTTTTATACATTTTTGCAAAATAATTTCATTTTCTTTCAAGTAAGCGCTTCTGGTTACTGAAACTTTTTGGTTTATTATCATTTTGTTTATTGCTGTTGTTGTATTTGCTGGTTATCGAATTTGTTGACAATAAATGCGATGTTAAAAAGTCAATATTGATTAATGGCAACGTGTGGTACAAAGTCACAGCACACAGCTAAAACAGAGTACACAGTGGCCAATAAAAAAAATAAAAAAAAAACAATAATTCGAGGTTGTCAAAAAAAGAATAAAATTGGAGCAATGGATGGATGGATGATAAGTGAAATTATAAAAAATTCAAGCTGTTTAAATATAATATTTTTATTTCTTTTCTTAAGTTATCATTCAAATACTGAAACATGCCTAGCTGAAGTACCCACACTACTCCCTTTTAAATTCAACAGCAATTGGAAAACGTGGACTATTTAACCAGGTAGTAAATTCAATTCACCGAATAAGTAGTTGCAAAAAAAAAAAAATATGTAGCAAGACATTCGACATAGATGCAGGACTTTAATTTATCTTATTCAACATACAACTTCGATCAAAGAATTACCTGAGGCACAGAGCGATCAAAATGGAATGAATATATTGGGGTTCAGATATGATTTCCAAGCTGTTGCAAGCAAATTCATAGTCTTTTTTTTCGATGAAACATAGTGCCGCAACAAATGTTTTCCATTGAATTCTATCCACCATCATTTGTTATCATGAAGTAGCCCTAGTCTAGTAGGTGGTACCTTGGCTTATTAGATGAGAGCCAAGGGTCAAAACGCAGCTTCTATATCTCGAACAAAACGAAATATTTTCCATTGAATTTTTACTATCAACATTTCTTATTATGACGTTGCAGCAGTCTACTATGTAGTGTCTTAGCTTGTTAGATAAGAGCTCATGGTTCAAAACCCAGCTTTGACATCTCGAATAAAACGAAATGTGAAAAAAATATTTCTTTCGCCGACCTCTTAGCAGTCTTCTGGTAAAAACTTATTTGTTATCATGAAGTCACCATAGTCTAACATGTAATTTGTAAATTATTATATAAAAATGTATTTTCGTTCTTGTCATAGATAGTTCCTGTGGATTGTTAGTTTATTCAGCTTGTGATTAAGTTCTGTAGCTGATTTATGTTCTTGTTGCCATTACTTTTCCCTTACCCGCCATAGTCCGGACTGTAGTGTGTACGTGTCCCTTCGTAATGGGGACGAACCCTCCGCGGTCGGGTGAGGGTGGGTTAGTGTGTGGCCGGGGACGTTCGATTAGATGGGTGACCATGGTTTAAAACCCAGCTTCGACATCTCAAACAAAACGAAGTATAAAAAAATAATTTTTTTCGGCTACTTTCTCTCAGTAGTCTTTTGGTAAAAACCTTCCATTCAAACTTTTAAAATCTATCGTTCTGAGTCGACGTTAAACTATGGGTTATGTCACTCATGGATTAAATTAACATACACAACGTAGGTGGAGTGAGAAGGTAGGGTGTAACCCTAATTAAAGGCTTGTGATTACAAAAAAAAAATCATTTGCTATCAACTCTTGCCTTTTGTATATGTTTGAGAGTTTCAGGTTCAGCAGATCCTTGCCAAGTTAAGAGGTTTTCATACTATATGCGTACGTACGGACTTATGTATGGGACAGAGCGAGATCTACTCCGTTGATATCTCACTTGCAACTCTGTCTTAGGTGGGTTAATCCCCAGCCGACATTCGTTGCACCAGTACCAGTTCATGCAAGTAATCACAGTGCAAATTCAAAAATTTCCGGAAGCAATTTTGGACCTTTGACTATTGATTCGAAGATTCAGAACTTGATGCGTTCTATCCTTTAACACTTGGTTATATATCGAATCTAGTCAGAACATTCCAAAAGGCAGAAATATATTCCAAGGGCAGAAATATAGGTTTACAACGGCTCACAAGCAATTCAGCTCTCGACTAGATATGTTTCAGTTCAATGAGCTCTCACCACATTTCATTGGAACGTAATGAAAGGCTAACATATCGCTTCCCAAACATTCAGTACGAGAGGCAAGCAGATTCTACAGCTTTTCGGCTGCTTGCTTAGTAAAGTTTGCAAAACTAATAGAAATATTGACCCTTTGACCTGATATATAAAGATAATGAACTTTGCTCATTGCGGCCTATTCTTTCCTAAGAGCTGATGTAACATTTTTGTGTTTTTTATTGACGTTATAGTCTCAGGGAGATGTCATGCTCAGGGGACTTCCTGAAAGTATCATTTAAAGAGATTTTGAAATCTTTTAATATCAAAAATTTGGAAACCATAGTGGAAATTTCTTCGCCTACAATTCGGATTCGAATTCAGTAGAATAAAATATTTTAAGGGACTGTTTCTAAAATTCGTAATTATTACCTTAATTTAAACATTTTGATTGGCAAAAAACATAAAAAAGACTACAATTTATTGATTATTTTGCAAATTTAAGGCAATTATATTGACACGCTAAATGTATATGATCAATAAATAAAAAGTTTTTTCGTATATTTTTTTGTAGATTTTCTGTGATTTGCTTGTTAGAAACACTAAAAAGTTGTTGAAAACTAGAGAGGAAAAAAATTAAATAAAAATCATTATAAATTTCATTTGTTTCCCTACGTTTCAGAAATATTCTGTTTGCCTCTCTCTTTTTTTATTGAAGCATTTTTAGTGCCAAAAATTATTACGCTTGACTTGCTATAGTCACTAGAGCAGATTTCACAGACAAAAGGCCAATAAATATATATATTTCGTCTTATTAAGTATATTTTTGATAAATAAATAAATATATTTCGTCTGTTTATTTAATTTTCTATTCTTATAAATTTTTATAATTCTGTGGTGAAATAAAAATTCCACTAAAATAATTAAAAAATTATTTGATTCACAATTATAGTAAAATTAGTCTAGGGATTTAAATAAAATTGTACTTTTTATGATATCTTTTAATTGCAATACAAGAAAAATGGTCATTAGACGTATGAGTAATAAAACAATTGTTTCGTTAAATAGAAAAATATTAGTCATACGCCTCTCGATACGATAATTCCAGATTCATTTAATGTTAACAATATCATGTAAGCTTTTTCTTCTCGTTTTGAGCCATATTTCAAATACATCAGAGCACCGATATTTTGTAAATAAGAGAAATGGAATTATCTATTATGGAACAGATTTCAGATTTGTTTGATGCAAAACGTTCTTGAGTGATGTAACATAAAAGGTATACATACATATGTACATAATTGGGCATTACATCCTTGGAGTCAGGATTACGACCTAGCTTTTCACACCACATTTGTTGTGGTGTGTATTAATTTTATACATGACTGACGGGTCCTACAGTTTAAAGTCGACTCCAAACTATGTACAGGTTTTTGAGAAACTTTCCATGGCAATTTTATTTGCTCTCGGAGTTTTAGCCAGTCGCCAAAGACATATTCTTTTTTTATTTTGTTTTGTTGGAGACCTGGGGTTTGAACCGTAGCCTCACGTCTAATAAGCCAACACATTATGCTAAGACGACTTCAATGGGTATAAAAAAGATTATTTAATAAGAGGGAATGCAGTGGTTTAGTGATAAAAGTGCAACGCAGATATAAATCGGAGAGAAGGCGAAAGAACATTCATCAAGGCGTGCTAATTTAAAAAATTAAGTATCGACAATAAAGGGATGGGATGCATGCAAACAAGGTAAAGTTTCTGACTGTGGCCAACGTGGTTACCATCTTTCTAGCTTACTGCAAGTGGCAACCCTATTGTCCTAGAACATGCTATAGTATATCAATAATGTAGTTTTCAATACATTCGATATCATGAAAGAAGTGATCTTTCAAATTTATATGTCTACGTTTCTTCTAAATTTCCTATGCCCTACTCCCTATTATCTGTGTCAACTCTAACGAGAGTACTAAATTTTAAAAGTATCGTTTTTCCGTTTCTTTCTGCCTAACCTTGATTATTCTGCGATTGTTGATGAGTCCAACTGCTCATTAGTCCACTTATTACTCCCATTAGACACATTAGAATTGGCATGAAAAAGCATCTCAAATCTGACGTCCACAATCGAAGTTAAACTGTAAGAGACCTACAATTACGTATAAAATTAACAGGAATAACATGGATGGTGTAAGAGATGCCAAGCCGTAATCCAAGCTAAAAGGATTGTAATAACTAAAAAAATTAATTTATTTTTTCAATTCTCTTTCTACTAAATACAATTTATCTTGTAAAGAATTCAATTCAAATAATTTGAATTAAGAAAATTTTTTTAAAAATGCTACAAAAAATACATTTTTAAAGATTTTTCCTTATGATAAATCTTTCATCGTGACCGATAATGTCATGCCTCGTTTGTTTGATGATTTTTATTAATTAATTTATTTATTTATTATACGATATTTAGAAATAAAATATTCGTAATAACGTGCACATCTATAGTATTTATAAAATGACAATTATTTTTTGAAATTTCTTTACAATTAGCTAAGGAGAGAAGAGCTGGCCAGCTAGCCAAGCCAATTAAATGCATAATTGAAATATTTTTAAGACAAAAAATCAAATCAAATCAAGAAAACTATTAGGGGTAACGGCACCTTACAGAGATTTCGTAGAAAACGAAAAAAAGAATCTTTGTTCACTGATTACGGGTATGTATATATAAGATTGAATAAAGAAACTCCTTTATTTTTGAATAAAATTTAAAGCTTTACATATCCTGATTAGAATCTTCTTTACTTCAGTTCATATTTACATAAATACATATGTATGTATGTGTAAATATGGCGCAATCAGAAACTCTTGAAATCCTGATCATACAAATCAAATTCAATGTTCGGTGGAACCAGCGCGTCAAGGAGATGGCTTTGCAAATGACTGGCTTTCTCCATCTGCCGTGATACACGATCATCCTCTCACTATTGTGCTGATTAAATACGTATATTTTTAATGACATTAAGATATTCAGCTCGATTAATTGTTTTGGTTTGTGTCTCACTGTATGATCGGTTGGTCGGAGAAAAAAATTCGTTCTTTACCTGCTCTATCCGTAAGTGGAACGCTCTTTTTATAGAGAAGTTTTACAATCTTACATTGTGGCTTACAATGTGAATTGATTGAACTCAAACATCAATAAATACTATTTCCTCATTTCGCCGCATGAGCAGAGGCCCTAAGTTTTGGTCGTATATTAAAAACTAGGCCTCTATTGAGAGACAACAGCAAATGGTAATGCCTTAATGCCAAGTATGGGAATTTCCCATCCAAGCAAGTTCTTGTACTTTTAGACGAGTCACTAGTAATGTGCACGGTTAGACGTTGTGCTAATAGTACATAATTTCCATACATTTCGATAAAGCTGGCCGCACGGCAATTCGATAACAAACGTTCTCCTTATACGATATCATAATTCTATCTTCAGTTAACATTCACTTCAGAGATTGGCAGTTAGAAATGCATTTCTTCTTATTACACCCCCATAAGCATAACATGTACAATTGTTTTGTCACTTACTTCGGCATATACATACATAAATAAATTTAAATTTTATTAACCAAATTTAATTTGATTTTTTTTAATTAAAATGATAAATTTATGATCACAAAAAGAACTTACTTCGAATGAATACTTATGTTCCTGTTGTTGGGAAATTTTGAAATGGTTTCCAAAGGAAATTTTAATAAAAAAAAGGAAGCACTTTAATTAAGCAGATACTCGATTAACTTTTAAAAAAAATTAATTTTCAAATAAAAATCACTGTAAATGTTTTATTTTAAACTTTAATTTGAAGACAATAAAACTCGTTATTATTATGATCGATTATATCGATTAATTTATTAAGAGCGCAAGGGAAAAACGATAACAAACCAACGTTATTAAATGCACGAGACAACTAAAAAACAAAAGTGCCACAAAAAATTCTAAAAACAAGCAAACATCTTAGAAAAACACACAAAAAAAAAGATAAAGAGAGCCAAGAATAAAACCAAAAACAAATAGCAACAAACAAACAAATACAACAAAAATACATACATATTAGAAAAAAGAAAATAGACTACATACTTGTATATCAAGAATATCATCAGTGTGATAATGATCAAAGACATCATCATAATTAACTTTAATTATGAATAATAGCAAGAAGAAAAACACAATTCATTTAACCAAACCAAACACAAACAATATTAATAATGATGAGATGAGTGGGGTTATAGTAAATGAAAAAAATATACAAAAACAATTAAAACAATAACAATATCAACAGTACCAATAATACAATACAACTGAGCACGAGATCATAATAAAAATAACAACTGCTATAATAAGAGCACAACAATATCATCATACATGAGTGGACTCATACATACTATGCTTTGTATAGGTGCGTACATATGTAGCCATTAGAAGAAGAAAAATCATAACGAGAGCACATTAAAAAAAAGAAAAACAAGCAACCAAAAACCAAATGAATATGAATTCATCAGCAAAACACAAAATTTTTTTTAAATTCATACATACATAGATATGCACTCACTCAACGCCTTGCCAACGATTTGTCACTTTTAACGCAACGCAACATATGAACTAACCAACTGACTAAAGCCCTAGTTATGCTACCGTAACGGAATGTAACAGTAACGTAATGTAATGTGTACGGAACGTAAAAATGTAAGTGCAATTATAGATCGTAAAAACGTGTCATATGTTTTTATGTAAACAAAACAAAAAAGAAATAAACAAAAACAAATAATGAAATAAAATTTGCAAAAACTAAAAGACAGAGATTCAGATAAGGATATAGAAGACATGTTTTTTGAATTGAGTTTATATTTTATTATTGTATTTTAAATAAATTTAATATTAATTCCAAATTTTGAAAACTTTGTTTTCACTCCTTTTATTTCTCTTTAATCCAGCTGTTAACCAATGTTATCAACACAGTTTTTAAGTTCATTTTAAATGATTTTATATTTATTTAAAGGTACTTATTAAAAGTTTTAATTACTGTTTCTGTAAGCCAAACAATTTCACTTTCACTCAAACAAAAACACTAAATTTAGTTTATGTTTGTTTGTTGAGGAAAACAAAAACACAAAATTAAGTGCCTTTGATTGAATTTTCTATATCAATAGACAAGCAAGTGAAATCGTTTATTCTACAGAAACAGGTCAAGTATTTCGGAAACCAAATTTTTACGAATGTTAAAAAGTTTTTATCTTCTCTAATAAAAGTAAAATTCAAACTGAAATGCTTTTCGAATGCTTTAATTAGTTAAAAATCGATAACTAAATTTTTCTAATTTAAAATAAAAATAAACACTATAGAAATAAAAATAAACACTATTTTTCTATAGTGTTAATTTATAAAAGTTAATAATGAAATACATTATAATTTGGGCTTTTAAAATATGTGAAGTTTTATTTAAAGAGAATTCCACATACAGACAAACATAACATACATACAAAATGTAAATTCTGTCTATAATTTAAATTTTCAGTTTTAGTGGTTTTTAATATTGAAATGTTGTTAACACTGCTAAGCAGATGTCACGTAAAAATGTAAGAAAATTCTATTTTTTACAGATTCTTACGTTCCGGTTACGTTACATTACATTTCTATAACCATTCGTATTGCTTTATACATAACAAAAACGATCAGCTGTTTCTTACTGTTTCGGTTACGTTCCGTTACGGTAGCATAACTAGGGCTTAACGATCTCTAAAACACCAAATTTAAGAAAACAACAACAGCATTCGTAATGAAAAATATCAGAAAAGAAAGTCTGCTGAGAAACTGAAGGTGACCCTAACAACACAAAGCACTTTAAACTCTTTACACTACTCATCGTCACTAAAGAAAATATCAGCCATATAAACCAAATATACTGACAGTCTTTTTAAACAAATCAACATTATTTATTTATTTAATAAATTTTTTATTAATTAACATGCAGTTTATGTTGTAGGGTGCTGTACAAATAACATACCAACACATTTATCACTTTAATTTTTTTTATTTGTTTATCTAAACAGCTTACTGAACATGCAATTTTATTTACCATGGTTTTGAATTTGTCAAAAGAAAGTTACCAGATTGATGCTTTTTGGAAAATAGGATTAAAGAAATCAACTAAACTTTCTCTTGCTCTAAACTAAACTGTATATTGCATTAGGCAGATGTACAGCTTGTTTGAAACCTGATATTTTAAGCAAATTGTGTTAAAAGATGCACATTATCCTGGGAAGAGTTAACAACGTCTAAGAACTACGGTTAAATTCAGGGCATCACCGTCATGTTGACGGAAACGCTGCTGTAACTAGAAAAACAGCAACGACATAATTTATTTCGATCGATTTCGATTTTTATGTTGAAAATGCGTCTCGCTTTTGTCGCTAAAAAAAATCGATGAAGTCGTTGAAAAAGTTAAGCAAGACCGTCAGATAAGCAGCTTGGAAGTTGATAAAAAAAAAAGCTAAGCATCCTTCATCAAACAGTTGTCAAATGAATTAAAAGTGAAAAACTTAAATGAGAAGAAAAGAACTTCTGCCCTTCAAAGCAAAAGTCGAGTTCCAAAGCATAATCTGTACTCCTCCAATTCACAGCTTCTATAGAACTGAATTTGTCTATCGACATACTACTTCTCAATACGGCAGTAACATGTACAAATTGCAACAGTGCCTTGAATGGATGGGTGTGAAGATAAATTAAAATTTAACTAGCAAAGACAAAAACCAAAAATTTTAATGGTAGAATTAACAAAGCAATGTTGTAAAATTATTTGGGATATTATTAGGGACACCTTAGGCTACAATTTATATATAGTGGGATACGTGCAGCAAGCCCAATTTTTCCACAATATCCATCGTCCTACCCAGACACTGTTAACATAGGGAATACTTAAAGCCCGATAACTCCAGTTTCAAAATTATTTGGGATATACCACTTATTGGATTTTATTAGGGACATCTTAGGCTACAATTTGTATATATTCAGATATCTGCAGCAAGTCCCTGATATCGTATTTTCGATTAACCACTTAACTTTAGCTCTGTTAAAATTTGTTGGTTTTTGTCTTTGCTAGTTAAATTTGAATTTATCTTCAAATACATCCTGAATGGCTATGCAATTTAAGGAAAGAAAACAACCAATCTTCTTCTTATCAGCCTAGCAGAGCATAGCAACATTGGAAAACGACAAGAGAATACCCAATTTTACTGATACAATCGAAACACTTATGCCTTGTAGCATACCTAGCTCGTCATCAAAGCATAATCCGACAATATTCCCATATAACATTCGCGGCATACATAGATTTGAACAGTCGTCAAAGTTATGTTGTTGGGCTGTCCGATTAAATTTAAAAATCCTATCACCCAAAACACATTGCACCGCTTTCAATAAATCCATAGTCTAGTCTAGAAAACACTGCATAGGTCGAGCAGGCAGCCTACACGAATGTCTAATTTGAGAACCTTTAATATTTATCCCAAAACCTACTCCGGATAGTCAGGCCAAAAGTACCTAGCTTAAATCGTTAAATCAAATCTGCTATCGACGAAATTATAGGGAACATGTGGTCGATCCGACGGTGTCCATGACATCCCATTATTGCATTAGGTTGAGCCAACAGTTCACTGCATTAAGCTTTACTTCAACCAGCTCAACTCAAGAAATACCGATTCACAAGGAAACTCGCTGATTCATTGCTAAAACGAAAGGAAACCGAACCATTTCTGAAGTAAATGCTTACGACAATAATATACGAATAATAGCATAAACAAAGCAAGATGAAGTTTTTTAGGCGGTGGCAAAACCAAGTTTGACAGAAAGAAGGAAATTGTTCATTACGAGTTTCAAAAACCTTATCAAACTAATATTTCTGATCTCTACTGGCAGCACTTAACGATATTGACTTTTAAGATTAAGATTAAGTGAAGATAAATTCGAAAATTCAAGACGCAAACCAAACATTTTAGCAGCGACACATTTCGCGTTAAGAGAGCAAAATTTACTCTTAATAGAACAAAATTTGCCATTAACAGAGCACTGTCAGTTGTTTAATCGTATCAATCTGAACAAGCTCACTTTCAGTGATCATTTTGGAACATATGGGACATAGTACAACTACCCGACTATATGCGAATGGTAGTCCAGAAGGCACTCTTTCGAACCGTGTTAGTGGGATTGCTGGAATAATTTTGGGATTTAAGAAAATTAATTTTGAAAAATTAGACTTTTGGTCAAAAACATATGAAAATTCTCTACAAGATCAATGGCCATTTTTGGACAAATGGGAATTCGTATACATATCCCACTATATATAAATGGTTGTCCGGGCGGTTCCCTTTCAACCGTGGCAGTGTGATATCTGGGAAAATATTGCAACTCGAGAAACTTAGCAGCTTACCAACACATCTGGCAACACTTCAAAGGGAAATTCTTTTTTTATATGTATGAAGAAATTGTGTTGTTTCACGCACATATCGTGTTGCTTGTTTTTGTTTGTGTGTTCTTTTATTTTTCTTTTTTTTTGTCTCTTTTTTGCAACAACTACAATTAAAGGCTTAAAATTGTGTGGGTGATGGTACTGGGTTGATTTGTTTTGTTTTTTAATCATTTATTCATTCTCATTGTTGTTGTTGTTGCGAATAGAAAATTTGTTCATTTGCTCTTTTTTTAGAAAAGAAAAGTATAAAAAAAAACACGACAATTGTTTGTCATGTACGATGGCGATCATAATAATAATGACGAAGTCAATAATGATGATGATGATGGCGATGGTGGTGATGCGATGCGTTTTGTTTTTAAATTCTCTCGTTATAGTTCGATTTGTTTTAATTAAAAATTCTTGTGAATTTGTAGGTTTTTCATTAATTAAAAAGATTTTTATTTTCATATTTATTTGCTGAAATAAAAATATTGACTTTTTTGCATTTTTTTTTTTAAAGAAATTGTAGATTTGCGAACATAAAAATAAAATTTGCGAAATTAACAATTATTTTTTATTTAGTTTTTCTTTTAATATTTCTCATGAATTATTTTATTTTCATTTGTAATGATTGCAACAATGAGGGAGTCAATTTATTTATTCAGTTCTACTGAATAAATTTCAACTTTAACGACAAGTCATTGTTAAAGGAGAGTAGGTGGTTACTGATTCAACTACTGATCGATTATCTCTTATTCTTTCAGGTCTAATAAATTGAATCCGCAAAATTAAATTTGTTTTAAATTAGATATCAAGTTCTAATCGATTTGGAAACTACTTACAAATCTACCATTACATTTCGTTATGCTAATAGTACATAATATCCATACATTTACAACGCTGGCCGCACGGCAATTTGAAAACAACCGTTCTCCTTATACGATGCCATAAGCAGCTCACCTAATCTCTACAGAAGTACACAGATTTTGCTGAGATTGGCAGTTAGAAACGGATTTCTTCTTCTTACACTCCCATAAGCAGAACATTACATTTCTTGGGAATACTTCCCATGAATACCCTGGACAGATAACCGTCGAATGCATCACTATCTCCTCTAGATTCACTTGGCATTCCTGGAAAAACTTGGTTGTAGTGTACACATTTTCTAGGGATCTAAGGGACACTTTACTGTCAGAACATACGAATATACCTTCAGCCTTAAAAGCCATTAGTTCAACCTGAATAGTACTGCCAGTCCAAGTGACAATCTAAGATTCAAGAAATTACTACACAACCAAGTTTGAACACTCTTTGTCTGCCAGTGAAAACTTAAATGACACTATCTCGGAGGTGTGTAATCGGATCTATCTAGTATTCTATTTAAGAAAAACTAAAATCAAAAGCAGGTTCAAGTACCGTATAGTCAGTAGGGATATCCAGATAAAGAGTAATGGTACTGTATTCGAATTCCAGTTTACTTTGCTATCTAATATGATTCGAACATATTTAGCGTTATTACACAGAGTGAGAGCTACTCCCTTGATATTAGCGGTAGCAAATTGAAGACTTTTGTATTTCCTTGTGAAGTAAATCCTAACTAGTTTCGAATGCATATAACCATGAGGGCTCTCAGTGTCATATCTAGTACTGGGCAACCCCTACTGAAAAATATTCCATATTTTTAATGCATCATTGTTAGCATCCGATCTTGTGTTATTAAGTCGATTACAAGATTTTACCTAAGGATCTTAATATGAAGCCACACAAAATATAGCTACTGGAAGAATTAAAGCGAGGTAACGCACCACAACGATCTATTTTCCTATCAGAAAAATTATTTTCAGCACTCCATTTTTGGTCTAATGTATACGTAAAAATAGAATTTGTTGTGAGTATGTTCTGCTTGGTGCGGTTTGTGGACCGACGTCATCATTAGACAGTACTGTTCTAAATACGATTAAAATCGGAAAGTTAAAAAGTCAATGGAGTAGGGTACCCCGTGCAATGCTTAATGTATGTGAAGATAAATTCAAATTTAACTAGCAAAGACAAAAACCAAAAATTTTAACAGAACTAATGTTAGAGTTAACAGAGCAATGTTAAGTGGTTAACAGAAAATACGAAAACTAGTCAAGCAAGAAATTACCCAAATATACGATATCAGAGACTTGCTGCAGATATCTGACTATATACAAATTGTAGACTAATGTGTCCTTAATAAAACCCAATATATCCCAAATAAATTTGGAACTGGAGATATTGGGCTTCAAATACACCCTATGTTAACAGAGTCTGGGTAGGAAGCCGCATGATGGATATTGTGAAAAAATGGGACTTGCTGCACATATCCCACTATAAACAAATTGTAGCTTAAGGTGTCCCTAATAGAACCCAATATGTGGTATATCCCAAATAATTTTAGGTCTAGAGATATCGGGCATCAAATATACCCTATGTTAACAGTGTCTGGGTAGGAAGCCGCATGATGGATATTGTGAAAAACTGGGAATTGCTGCACATATCCCACTATATACAAATTGTAGCCTACGGTGTCCCTAATAAAACCCAATAAGTGGTATAGGATATAGCCACACGCGATATTGTGAACCTAAGTAAAGGCGAGTATGGTGTACAATAAATCTACTGGTTTGTAACAGAGTCCATTAGACGTCAATATCGTGGAACTTAACCTTAAAAGATTATTTTTTGTGGGGGCTACGTAGTTTCTCCTGTATATAGATAAGTAGGTCACAATTAATCCCACGGTTTGGAACACAGTCCATTAAACGTCAAGATCGTGGAACTTAAACTCTAAAGACAATTCTTTGTGGCGGATACATTAAGTTTATAGTGCATAGAGATACATTAGCCACAATTTCTGAGTTGGAAGACTATTTTACAGCAGCCATCGATAAGATAGCGGCTGATATGCTGCAAAAAATATGCTAAAATTTGAATTTTCGAATAAAATACCTGAGAATATCTACATACATACATATATCTAATATATAAAATTCTCGTGTCACGGTGTTAGTGGTTAAACTCCTCCGAAATGGATCGACCGATTTTCATGAAATTTTGTGTGCATATCGGGTAGGTCTGAGAATCGGACAACATCTATTTTTCATATCCCTAAATGTTAAGAGGGCGTGGCAAATAATTAAAATTAAATATTTAGGCACATATTGATGGCAGACGAATAAAATTTGGTGGGTAAATTCTTATAGATATCGACCATCCTACCAATAATTGGCGTGACAACCCTCCCGCTTCAAGTGATACCTATAACTCTTAAGCTACTGAACCGATTTTAACCATTCTTTTTTGTTCGAAAGCTTATCAGGTTTAGATGGTTTAAAAAAAATCCCATATAGCAAAAAGTAGGCGTGGCAAACCTTTAATATTGAATATTTAGGGACATAGTAGTCGTAGACGAATGGAATTTGGTGAGTAAGTTCGTAGAGTCGATATCGACAAACTCACTAAAAGAGATAAGTCGGCTAATTCGATGGTTTATAACTACATATGTACATACATATATAATATGTATGTCTGTTAGTTTTTGTTTTGGAGCGAGTACAACAACTACAACTTCGTCTGCGCTATTACAATAAATATATAATGTGACCTGTTTTGGACAATAAAATAAATCATTTTTGGGCGGGACGAAGTTCGCCGGGTCAGCTAGTGTATATATAAATATGAAGAATGTTTGTTTGTATGTAATTAATAGAATCGTAAACTATGCATATGATCATGTTATGATCTTTAGCAAAGTTGTTGCGCATGAGCCGGGGAAGGTTTCTGAGTTGATATGACCTATTTCCGGCAGGTGGCGCTACTGAATATTACTAAAAATGGTTTAAATCGTAAACTGTGCATTTAATCAAGTTATGATCTTTAGCAAAGTTGTTGCGCATGAGCCGGCGAAGGTTTCTAAGTTGGTATGACCAATTTCAGACAGGTAGCGCGACTTGAAATTACTAAAAATTATTTAAATCGTAAAGGTTTCTAAGTTGGTGTGACCTATTTCCAACAGGTGGCGCCACTGAAAATTATTCAAAATGAATGACAAGTAATTGGGCGACCTACAACTCAAGCACGGAAGAAAAGAACATTACGAACCTCAGAACCAGACGAGCAACGAGCATTGAGACAGGAAAATCTTCGCATACATGCCGCTGAGACCCGTTCCCATGAATCACTTGAACAACGAGAAGTGTGATTAGAAACTGATCGAATGCGTACTACTCACGTCTGTTCGTCTGAATCATCTGGACAACGGGAAACAATATCCATAAAATGATTCAAAATTAATTGGATATTTGTGTAATGTCTTTCCTCCAAATTTATTTTAGTTGGCGCTGCAGCAACACGCACAGGGGACAGCTAGTATTTACATAAAATAATCGTAGAAAAGTAAATGGTAGGCATTCACTCATTTTGTCCCAAACTGAAATCTCATTCACTACTTTTTTTAATTTTTAAAACCGAAACGTTTAAAAAAATCACCTGTTATAACACAATTATTTTTAAAATAATATAGAAATCTTAAAATAATTATTTAAAAATTAATAAAGATAATTATATTTCTTATTTTTTTTTTTTTTTATAAATTTTATAAAAATTGATAAAAATATTTTCCATGCTAATTATCAAAACAACTACTATTTAAATACAACACTGCACAATTAACAACCACCACACAGTGTTATCGCTAAATACACTTGTCAGTTTGGTGGTTACTATTGCCATCGCTAATACTACTAAAAAAATCTCTTTCTACCATCACTATTAAAACGAATTGCTCTCAGCCAGAGTGTTGTTTCGCGTACGAACGATCGAAAGAAGACAAATTTCCAACGTTTGTCAAAAAGAAAGAAGAGATTTATTTTTGCATAATTATTTTGCATTTTTGACGTTAAGTAATAATTTTATTTAATTAAAGTTTATTGCAAAACAAACGATGGCTGCCAGCTCGAGAGTTTTGCTTAAAGTACGCGGTAAGTAAGAAATAAAGACAGCCGCCCAGCACATTAAAGGAATTCTAATACGATTTATAAGATGGAATGAATAAAAAATTATATAACGAATGTGTGAAGAAAAAAAATTATTTTTGGATAAATTTACCGGTGTTATGTGGTTATAAAAGAAATTTAAGAAACAAAAATTAATTAAAAGTATTTCATTAAAGAAAAGAAATAAGTTCAGCAACAAATTGTATGTGAGAAAAAAAGTTACTGGCGAAAGACCTTCATAAAGAGAGGAGACCATGATGAATGTGAAAAAAGAAAAGTGAACTGTCAGTGACCGTGATTTTATTTTTTTTACTCTTACAACTGTCTGTCTAGAATAAATTAAAAATTTAAATGAATAGTTTGCATAAGTGTTAGTGCGTATATGTTTGTTTATTTTTAAATACCACGACGACCACCAATGTAAAACAGATTTAATTATTTTTAATTGAGGATTTGTTGTTTTTTATTTTTGCTTTCCAGATGGTTTGGTATCCGCCGTACGCCACAGCTCCCAATACAACCAGACACGTGCCAACTTAATGTTGACCGAAAATTCACGTGTCATTTGCCAAGGTTTCACCGGCAAACAGGGCACTTTCCACAGCCAACAGGCTTTGGAATATGGCACCAAATTGGTTGGTGGCATCTCACCCAAAAAGGGTGGCACTACCCATTTGGGTTTGCCCGTCTTTGCCAGTGTAAGTCGTTACGGTTTATATAAAAATGTAGAAAAGTTCAAGAAACTCAAATTACTTCCTTTTTTTTAGGTGGCTGAAGCCAAGAAGGCTACAGATCCTCATGCTACCGTCATTTATGTACCACCACCTGGTGCTGCTGCTGCCATTGAGGAAGCCTTGGATGCTGAAATTCCTTTGATTGTCTGCATCACTGAAGGTGTACCCCAACACGATATGGTGCGCGTTAAGACCGCCTTATTGAGCCAAAACAAATCCCGTTTGGTCGGCCCCAACTGCCCCGGTATTATTGCACCCGAAAGAGTAAGTTCTATTTTAAATTTGTTCTACTTTTTTCATCCATTAAGGGCATCGTAACAAGGAGATTATGATTGAAGTTTATTTTGGCTCTGAAATTGATGAATTTGTAGCGAACTTGTTTAAATGTTAGGAAGGGAAGTATGGACAGCGATGAGTTTAGTTATCCATCTGAATATAGTCTTTATTATTCTTAAGCAAGTTTCTCACACATGAATTTAGCCTTTATACATATTGAGTATCTGAAATTACGGCTTTAATTGTGTCTTATGATTTGTTTAGCTTCATTATAAAGCATTTGAGAATTTAGTTTTCTTTAAATATGATTCCCATTATGGTTTGATTAACGTCTGATCCCCTTTGATCCTATGTAATGCTTTTTGAGTTACCTTTTGAGTTTAAATTTTAAAAATATATGTTTAGGAAAGAATACCTTAGCATTGTCATAGAGGGAATTTCGTTGCCGCTGATTATCAATGAATTCTGAAGACTATAGAAAATAGAACACAGTGTAAAGATTTATACTTCTCCATTTTCTGTTTAAATTATCTTAAGAAAGTTTTTTATAGGATTTTCTAATCAACATTTTGATTAGATTTCGGTTAAGCTTTGTTTTGTTGCTCTGAGAATATTAGGGACCGTGCGCCCCCCTTGCCATGTAAGGATTTTTTAAGTAAAGCTAGCAGTTATTCGCTATAAGTGATGTTCTGATGTTTTTTTATAAAGACGGGGACCAAATTAGGCAATCTTAATGCAGAAAAAATATAGTTTTCCGGTAAGAAAAATAGCTCAGATTTAAGATTGCTTCAATTATGTTTTAAATATTTCACAAAAACATGTCTGAAGAAATTAAAAAATATTTAAAATGCCTTGATTCAAATAAACATTCTCAACACCTTCAAGATAATAAATATCTAATAAAATGTAAAGTTTTTTTTTACTAGTTTGTTTAAATTATTTATTATGAAATCAATTAGAACCTTTTAGAATTATTATTTGAGAAATACTCAAATTTAGATAAAGAATTTATATAATATCATCTGCTTTTGTTCGTAAAATTTAATACAATTTATAAATTTGCCGAAAACCGAATGTTTATTTAAGACAAGAAAACAAAAACCTGCTTTTTTAAACAAATGACTCACTTAGTCAGCTGAGTTTTTTCCAACAGAAAAAAAATGTTGACGTCATTAAAAATAGTTTGTTTACGCAGCCAACCGGCATTTAGAAATCAACAATATGGGTCATTTTAGCCACATTAATTAAATAGTTTGCATATAGCTGAAGAAATTATAATAAATTATAAAACACATAAATCGTATGTTTAAAATGAAATTTTCCTCACTGCTGGCAAATTTGCAAATGGTAAGCAAACAAAAAAAAAAAAGAAAAATAAAAAGAAAGAAGCCAATAAAATGGTACAGAAAACAAAGTACGCTTCATTATCAGTTATGAACTTTGATCCATGAAAAACGACAACAATCACTAGGAGTCTTTATACGGCATTAATGAAAATAAACAAATCCAAAAGCATATGTATTAATTACAAAAACAAAACATTTGATTTGTTTTACTTTTTTATTATCAGCAAATGAAAAGTAAATACAAAATCAGAGAATGCGGTTGTGACTCTCACAATGTCAGTGATAGATATGTACATGAAAACTGGAAATTAACCTTGTTTTAATAGGGAATTTAAAGTACAAATTTCATTTTTAATTTTTTTTCCTTTGACCCGGCAAATAATGACATAAAACATATATTCTCTTTTGAATTTCTTGTATTAAAATGCTGGTGAATGTAATGTAAAGAAAATAATTTAAAATTCAAGTTCAACACTTTTTAATTAAAGTCATGAGCTTTTAAATAGCATGTTAATGAAGGCTTAATTATGCTTTTAAAAATCACCTATAAAGATTAAGAGAACATAGGTGTTTTGAAACTTATATCTCGTTTATTTCATTATTTTAGTTTGTCAAATTTTTAAGAATTTACTGCTTTGTCTGACTAAATGTAGAATAACGTGAAATAGAAAGGAAGCCAGCAATAGCAGAGATGAAGCTCTTAAAATCAGAAATCTTAGCTTAGGCTAACCCAAAATGGCCATCAAAAAAATTCCAGCTAAAAATTTTGACTTTTTGCCTCTATAAGCAGCGACGGGATTACTCACGTTACTATCTTTGCAAAAAGAAGTTGTATTCCTGTCCTACATACCGGTCCTAGCAATGCCCTGTCTAAATTGGACTCAAGGTCCTATTAGATTTTCGCCCCAATTTCAGAGGTTTAGATTGGCCGAACCTGGATCATTAAGCCTAGAAATTTTGCGACCTTTATTTTCCAAAAGAAATGTGGAAGTGTTATGTATGTGTCTTGTAATCAGTAAATATTATATTATAATAATACAAATAAGTGGATCCATTTGACTACAAGTTATGGAAAAAAATACTTGAAGCTTAATAGCTGAAGTGGCAAGCACGATGCGCAAAATTTTGAGTAACACAAATTTTCATGGAGGCTCTCCCCGTAGCAGATAAAGTAGTGTGAAGAAGTCCCACTAGGTTCCAATGATGAGCTCCTTCTGTGTTTTATTACTCGTTGTACCATTATAAATGAAGGTGATATTCTACTATTCGCTGTCCAATCCAATAGGAATATACAATATCCGTAAAGTTATAGGCAGGAATATTACGGAAATGCACTTTGCCAGCCCCATACAAATTTGTATGTACTTATAAAACAACAGGAATAATAAATTTACATCACAAAGCTAGTCACGATAAAATCATTTCGCATAGGTGTTGACAATCAGTTGAGATGTTAGTCTGATTTCATCGATACTAAACTATTACAGCTTTTGATAAAAAGCAGAGAGACAGTATATATTTCTGCAAACAATTCTTAATAAAAATTTTCAAAATCAGTTTACCAAAGTCAACCATATTCCTATGACTGTATTTCGGATCGATATCTCACTACGCCGCAGCAAAAAATTTTTGTTCTGCTAGCTGTTTGAAGTCAATTTTTTTAAACACATTTTTATGTCGTGGAGTGATTTTTATTTCATTACCTTTATGGTATAAAATAAAGTCAAAAATTAAAACTGAAGACCTTGAACTATAAACATAACACTGTAAAAATCGAAACACACGATTAAAAGCATTGCTATCATAGCAACAACAAACACTTTATTCTATTAAACAGAACAAAATTTTGTTTATGGTTGTTTATTTTTGCATTTTGGTTAAGAGCAATCCTCATTTTGTTTGGCCATATTTGTTTTTCTTTTGTCTTCTTCTACGACTTGTCATGTTTGTTTATAATGCCCTAATTCGAATTGTTTTTTATTCAATTGATTTACCAAATATACCATAATAAATTAAGATGTCGCAATTTAATTGATCTCTTTGTTGTTTTTTTTTTGCAGTGCAAAATTGGCATTATGCCCGGACACATTCACAAGCGTGGCAAGATTGGTGTAGTGTCAAGATCAGGTACCTTGACCTACGAAGCTGTCAATCAAACCACCGAAGTTGGTTTGGGACAAACCTTGTGCGTTGGCATTGGTGGTGATCCCTTCAACGGTACCGATTTCATTGATTGTCTCGAAATCTTCCTTAAGGATCCCGATACTAAGGGCATTATATTGATTGGTGAAATTGGTGGCGTAGCCGAAGAACAAGCAGCTGAATATTTGACACAACATAACACTGTAAGTGAAATGGAGGCTATAAAGCTGTGTGTGATTGTAGTTTTATGATTAATTTTTTTTTTACTTTCAGGGCATGAAAGCCAAACCTGTAGTTTCCTTTATTGCTGGCATCTCTGCTCCACCCGGCAGAAGAATGGGTCATGCTGGTGCTATTATCTCGGGAGGTAAAGGTGGTGCCGGCGATAAGATTAAGGCTTTGGAAAAGGCCAATGTTATTGTAACCAGGAGTCCAGCACAAATGGGCAAGGAATTGTTTAAGGAAATGAAACGTTTAGAATTAGCTTAGGATTTAGAACTACGCCAAGCGAAAAGTTATAAAACAACATGAATACAAACCAAAATAAAATAAAATTTAACTCATCACAAACTCAAAAACTAAATAAATTATTTCAACCAAGTAAGAAAAGTCAAAAATGAAAACAACTATGTATACACCATTAAAAGTTTAATTTAATTCATAAAGTGTTATTAATTAATTATTAAAGTGAAACTGTTAAAGCTTAAGAAGAACAACTACCACACACGATTATAAGAAATAAAACAAACAATAATAAAGAAAAATGAGAAGAAAAAACACAACACTCCCAAAATCGTAATCTTAACAAGTGAATTCCAGTTCACATCTACTTCACAATCAAGAAATTTCCATAAAGAAGTAAAGAAGCAAAACTGCCAATCCAAAGCAAGATAACAGCAAAATAAAAGAGGAGAAAACAACTAGAATAACCAACGATACAAAAAAAAAGAAATTAAAAGTTAATAATGTTACTAAACAAATACAAGCAAGATATTATATTATCAGGTTAAATATTACATACTTATAAACTATGATTTATTTTTTTGCTCTTTGCCAATACATGTCCAAATATTTACTGCGGCTTCAGCACTTTTTTCATTACAGTTAAATGTTAAGAAAAAAAAAAAATCTAAAAGTAATTGCACTTTATAGTTGTGAATTTGGTTTATCTATATCTCATCTCTCTCTTATCTATTATTTACAATAATGTAAACAAAAAATAATTTACTAACTAAACCGTAAAAGTGGCAAAGTTTTATTTTAATTTTATTGAAAAATAGTAAAAAAAATACATATTTTTTGTGTGTATTTCTTTAAAAGTAAAATTATATTAGAAAAAAAAGATAAAAAACAATTAAAATTATAAATAAATGGAAATTATCTTTAAAAACTGACAAATAAACAGAAACTTTAATTGTTTGGTTAGGTTAGGTTAGTATTTTCAACAACTAATTAAGTGTGAGAAACTAGGTCGTAATCCGGACTGAAGGGTTGTAATGACCAATTATGTATGTAATTAAGTGTGTTCAGATTTAAATTTCATATACATAAAACATTTTTTACCTAATGCCCCCTTTTTCTATCCTCCAAGTTAGCTAAGTTAAGCTTTTTGAGTTTGTCTAACAACAAATGTGTTTCTATTTTCGAAGTTAACTAACTAACAGCTGTTTCGAATTTTTTTTCGAAAATAAACTGTTTTACCGTGAAGTCACAATTTTTATGTACCTATAACAAAGAAAAAAGATTTCAAATGATAATTCGATGAGGGAAAATAATTTTAGCCACTTATTAGTGAATTGTCCATCAGAATAATAATGAATATTTTTGTACTTTTAACTCAAAGAATAATTTTAATTTTTAGTTTATATTTTTAATTGAATTATTGAAATTCGTCATATTCAAAGTGTCCCTCTTTTTGAAAAGGGACCTATTCATACAAAAAAAAAATAGTCTTATGGAGACAAATTTTATAACATTGCCTAATAAACTCTCCTCAAATAGGTTAATATCAGGGTGGCAAGTGGCACAATACTGTGGAATTAAATAATAACCAAATTCAATCCTTCCTTAAAGTAAGTAAGCATTGCAAGATACCTTTACCATTGAGGGTAATGTTGCAATGTCATCGGTTTCTTCTGAAAACGTTTACAGTTTGAGGAGTACCTATGGTTTAGCTGGTAGTGTACTAAACTTCAAACGCCAAAGCCATGGATCTGATTCCCACCAGAGACCCTGGGTGTTTTGTAATTGTCTGATTGTTATTATTATATGATTACCCGAAATAGAAAAAGAAAGTGAAAATTGCAACAGAGAACTTCTCGAGAAAAAAGTGAGAAAGGTTTTACACTGGTCATAGAAAAAAAAAAAACAATGTTTTAAAATAAAATTTGTCGCACACTACCCCTATTTCCTTTCTCCAGTAACTATCTTTCTGCTATTGCAATTCAATGCACTGCGTGAGTAGGAGTTCATCTTCTCAAAAAAAAAAAAATAAAAATCAGACACACAGTTTTTCCATAGCCTCTGTTAGAAACTTATGCACATCGCAAGGCATCGCCAAGTCACTAAATTTTTTGTGGCTATATAGTATACTATTCTAGTTCTTGGACTATCTTGCTTCTCCTTAAGAATTCCACTTAGGCGACATTCTTGTAGCAGTATTGAAATTCCTGCTGATAGTATGGTATAGAATATTATGCGTACAACTGTAAAGCACTTACTGATTTGTCGTGTCTGTAGTTGCCACTTTACTATTGAAATAGCAAAAACTTTCTACGTATTCGATTGGCTGGTCATCAAACGCAACGTTACGACCTAAACTTTCAAGTATTTATTAGAGATCCTAAACAAGAGTAGAAAAATATCATCTCCACAATTCAAATCATTAAGTTGGCGCGACAGATTGCAAATGACCAGCCAGTGTATTCGAAGAATTGTGCGTAAGTTATTTACCATGTTTTGAATTTCCATTGTTGGGTGTTTTCAAGCAATTAAATTCGATTCCAAATAAAAATATACATACAAAAAAAATAATTCTTTAAGAAAACTTAAGCTGAGTATAAAAAAGAGAGGTCGAGTGGTGCAGTGTTCAAAGAACTTGACTATAAATTTTAAGTATTCCAGGTTTGAATTTTAAGGGATGCCTTGCCAACCACATTGTGTAGCACCACTTACTATTATTCTCAAACTAATCAAAAAATCAGAAATTAACAAATGCTTAGAATACTGGAAAGGTCAAATAGGGTTTGTATAAACACACATACTTAATTGATCATTACAACCGTTCAGTCAAGATTACGTCTGACACCACTTATGTTGTGTGTGTTAATTTCATGCATGAGCGGCTGAACCTACAGTTTATAGTCGACTCCGAACGACAGATTTATGCGAAACTTTTCATGGAAATTTTTTATTTACTCTCAGAGTATTTGCCAGAAATCTGCTGAAAGGAAATCGCTAAAGAAATATTTCTTATATTTCGTTTTGTTGCTGATATCTGACCTGAGGTTTGAACCGTGGTCTAATAAGCCATCATGCTATCTACTTGGAAATGGCGACTTTAGGAGAGAGTTTAAGCACGCGAAAAAGCGGAAGATATCAACAATGCAAAACACAGAAATTTTACAAAAAGCCACCTCCTGGCAAAAAGTGGAACCCAATGAGCCGAAAAGTGAAATTGAAACATGGCAAAGAAAAAAAAACAGAATGCTTAAATTCCTTTATGAAAATGAAGCAATAATAACAATAACAAACTCTGTATCAAATCCCACAAATATATTTTAAATACTCAACATCTGTAAACCCTATAAAGCTTTTAAACTCTCTTCTCTTCAGTTGGCTTAAACTCTCACTTGTAAATTATTAACGCTCTACTAGCAAGGCTCAAATCGAATCAACGTAATTAAGCTGAGTTTAGCCAACACCAATATGAGTTCAGTCATAAAATGAACGTGTAAACGTTGAGTTGTGGTAATAACGCTTTAAAGCTGAAAAAGATTACGAATAAAATACGCGTTTGTCAAGTTTTTTTGTTGGTGGATTTTTGTTGTTTGTTAATTTTCTGTGTATTTTTTTTTACTAATAAAAAAAGTGAGTGTGTGTGTTTCGCAGAAATATATGCCATTTTAATTTAAAAAAAAATATTATAAAATTTAAATAAATTTTTTTTGAAATATAAAACAATACAATTAGAAAACAAAAGAAGAAAATGAAATTGAATTTTAAATGTTTCATTTGATAGAATGAAGATAGAAACAACAAAGAGAAAAATTGTATATAAAAATAGGGGGAACAAAGAAGGAACTCCCCCGCATAGTTTAATGTTCAAAAAAAAAAAAGCGGAATAATTTAAAAATGATTTTACAAGAGAGTGTGTGGTATTAAATTTGAGTTTTTCAATGTTTTAAAATAATTTTTAATGCATTTTTATAAGGCCAACATAGTATATACGATCATTGCGATTATGATGATCATCATGATGATATCTAAAATGTTAATAATGATGTACAATATATATGTATATATACGTACATGTATACACCAGTATAGTTATTGTTGTCGGGAAGTTAAGGTACTTAAAATGCAACGAAGCATTTGGCAAAACGTACATATGTTACATGGTACAATGCTTACAATTCGTGTGTATTTAAAAAAAAATATTTTCAAACACCCAGACTATAAAACATTTACGGAACCCCCTTCTTCCTCTATCACCAGCTGGTACATCAATCACGATCACCAAGCTCTACGTCTACCACCACTACTGCAACTATGACAATAACTTTCGTATACGAGAGTAAGCAAAAACAAAAATCGTAGGAAAGACCCTGTATAACCAGTTGAATGTGAATTACGTGAGCCAAAATTGTATTTCAAAGCGCAAAGAAAACGTACAAAAGAAAAAAAAACGTCATTTATTGTTGCTGGTTTGTGTAGCCAATATGGAAGTGGCTCAAACAACAAATATTGTAATGCCAATAACAACAGCCAAATTAGAGAGAAAAAACTGACAAAAATTAAAAATACAAATAAATATTACGTCGGCAATGAAGTGTGTAATACATTTGGCATAAACAACTTCCTAAACAATAAAAACAG
Source organism: Sarcophaga rosellei (assembly GCA_930367235.1). Lineage (NCBI taxonomy): Eukaryota > Metazoa > Arthropoda > Insecta > Diptera > Sarcophagidae > Sarcophaga > Sarcophaga rosellei. The sequence continues at coordinate 51,903,674 of OV884020.1, forward strand.
TAAAAAAACATAAAAATACACATGAAATAAAGCCAAGCTTCAGGAAAATATTAAACAAAAGACTCAAATAGGGCTTTAAGAAAAATTATTTGAATAAATAAATATTTGCTGAAAATAATATTTCTCCAGAATCACCTTTGATAACAAACAAGCAGAGTCCTTTGGGCCAGAGTACCTGGGATTCAAGCTGCCAATTGATCTTTTAATTTACCGATTTGAACTTTTCATTGGTGTTCGTTCCTTTTAAGGACTAACGATGTGCATGAAGATAAAATCAAATTTAAAAAGCAAAGATGGAAACCCACACTGTTAGCAACACCTTTTTTTGACGTTAACAGAGTAAAATTTGACTTTAACAGAGCATTATTTGCTAATAACAGACCAGTGTCAACGGAGTCAAAATTTAATAAAACAACTTTTTTCAACTAAACAGTGCTATACACTGACTCTATATTATTGAAAGCAATCTGATTGAGATTGCTTATTATGGCTACACATGATTAGTTAATCTACCATGCCTCTCTTCAACTAGAGGTTGTATATGTGCTACAAAGATAAAAATAGATGTCAAAAACTATTGCGATCTACATGTGTACATTGACTCTCGATCATTTAAGATAATCTGGTAAATAACGAGCTGACAAAAGCGGATTCTAAATTGCCATTAAAAGCAAACTTGGTTAGTCTTTCTTTTAGGCCAGAGTACCTGGACTTTAAACTGCCAATTGATCTTTTAATTTACCAACTTGAACTTTTAATTCGTTTTCCTTTCCAAACGATGTGCTTGAAGATAAATTTAAAAAGCAAGGATGCAAACCCACATTGCTAGCAGTGCCTTTACTTTAACAGAGCAATATTTGCTAATAACAGATCACAGTTAACTGAGTCAAAATTTAGTTAATCAGCTTATTTCAACTAAAAGGAAGAAGTGTCTATTGTAGTAGGTTCTTAAAGTGCTATTTGCTCGTTAAGTTCTACTCCTTTCCAAGGGTCAGAAAATTTTCTGAATGAATTATTTAAAGCTTTTAATTTTTAGTGCTCTTAATTACTGAATGTAAACCAATGTTGCTCAAGTTGGTAATCAAGCACTTTAAGCACCGCACCAATTTAGCTCTTAATTTGGATATACAGTGGTGGCCACGAATTTAAGACACGACATATGACTGAGTTGAGATAATTTTTACATTTTATCGAAAAAATTATGGGTCCATGATATTTTTTTAGGATTTTAGTAATGTTATGAAGAAAAACGAATAATATTTTGTTACCTATATTCGGTTAAAAATTTTTTTTTACATATTATATACATAAACACAAATTTTATCCTGGTCACGAATTTAAGACATAGGCATAATATAACACTATTCTGTAAATTAAGCTCAGCTTAATAAAAAAAAATCCTAGTATTTAGTGGGAAATCCTTTATTTTTCATCACAGCAGCACATCTCCCGGGTAAACTTTCGACTAATGCCACATAACGTTGCTTTGGAATTGCATACCAAGCCCTTCGGATTTCTTCCCACAAATCGCTTGAATTTTTTGGTTTAACTGTTCGTACATATTCCTCAACATCATTTCACAGGTTCTCAATTGGATTGAGGTCCGGGGATTGAGCTGGCCATTTAAGAACAATGATATCGTTTTCCTCTAAGCAACTCTTCACTAGACGTGAAATGTGCTTAGGGTCATTATCATGCATAAATTTCTATATTAGAGGCATGTTGTCTTCAGCGAATGGTATCATTGTGTCTGTTATAATATTTTTGTAAACATGGTGTCCACTTTAGAATTTATATTGTAAATGGGACCTACACCATGCCAGGAAAATGCTGCCCACACCGTAACATTTCCGCCACCATGTTGTTTTTAGGGTGTACTTTGGATGATGCTCTAGGTTTGGAGGGCGCAATACGTACTGCTTTTCATCAAAGCCGATGCGGCAAAACTACAAAGTATATTTTTCCAAAATATCATGGGTTTCTTGAGATTTCTCAATTATCACAAAATTATCACAAATAAGTCTATCATAGTCGTGTCTTAAATTCGTGGCCACCACTGTATATATATGTACGTCAATAATATCGTCTTACTGGCAGTTTATTGATCCGTGTCCTTCCATCTTGTTATACACTGACGCTGGATTATTGAAAGCAATCTGTTGGGCTGTTAAAGACTGAATCCAGATTGCTTATTATGGCTACATATGATTAATTAGTCTAGCTTGTTTCGCTTAAACTAAAGGTTGACTTTGTGATAAGAATGTCAAAATAGTTGTCAAAAACTATCGCGATCATTTAAGGCAAGCGGTTAAATAACAAGCTGATAACCGTGGATTCTAAATTGCTTATTAAAGGCACACTTGGTTAGTCTTATTTGCCAAGCCTTGGTTAGCCTTATTTGGAAAATCAGTCCAAATATTGAAAAATGGATTAATGGAAGCTTTGACAAGGTCACACTTGGCGGTTCTAGTTTCTAATTGGGCGTATGTGGTCGTTTTAGAAGTAATCTATACCATTTCAGATACGACATCACACCAAGATGTCTCCAATCATGCAAAAGAAGACGAAATTGCTGATCATGTTCTATTCAATAGACTGAAATTTAGCAAACATCGAATGGGAATGGATTTCATCAGGTCGAAAGAGATAGAGGTGATGCTACTTTTTGAGAAGAACTGGAATGTGGTAGAATTAATTAAAGTAGCCAATAAAGTACACCGAATAGCAGAGCTAATCAGCCAGGCCCCTACAATAGTACTGCCCATATAGAAAGTGCCGAACATGTAGGCTGTTAACTTTTAGGATTATTTTCCCCACACTCTTTAGTAATTCGTATTACAATGATGACCATCGTATGAGATGCCGTACAACGGAGCTAACAAAGCGTGAACCCCTGCTTGAAGATCAACTTTCAATTTTTCAAAATTTTCTGCAGAGACTTTGACTAAGCTTTTCAAGAATTGTTATTGAAAACGTTTTGAAGTACTATTCATATAAAAAATAAAAAACTTTTAAGACCATACACACCATTGAAGATTTCAGAACAAATCTGAGAATAATTTATTTTGTAAACAAAGAATAATGAAAACCATAATTAACTTTAAGAGAACCTTGTTTTATTGTGGCTTCCTCTCGTTCGCGTTCTCTGTTGAACTGATAATGACCACCTTTTAGCCAACTATTATTTGTGTAATTTGTTATTACCAGCGATAAAGAGAAAAATGTGTATGAAATAAAATGTGAATAAAATTCATTGCAACCATAATTATTGTCTGGGTTGCAAATTAAATACAAAAAAAGAAATTATGTCATCATAATAACAGTGATTAAGACATGATGGAATTGATTAAAATCTTTAAACAAATTGTTTCATAATTAATACATATGGCAAGAGTACGTTTACAAAGATGGTTAGGCACAATTAAACAATAAGTAAGAAAGTTTCAGTTGTTAAAAACAGACTGTCTGATACCCTATACCAGAAATTTGTGGAAACTCTTATATTGTAGTAAACCTCTACCATCGACAAGCCTCAATCTGAACTTGAACGTTGACACGAAAAGAAAAATATTGAAGAGGATTATATATGATCGACTGCTGACATGTGCCGAGACAAGAAAAGTTCTCTCATGCCTGTAGTACGTTTTGGGCAAGCCTCAATCTGAAGTTGAACCTTGACACGATAGGAAAAATATTGAAGAGAAATATATATCATCGATTGCTGACATGTGCGGAGAGAAGAAAAGCTCTCTCATGCCTTTAATACGGATTTGGAAAAGAACGCTCCACTGTGAGCACTATAAAGAAGATATTGGACAATGCGAGAGCCTTAAGAGAAGGCGAAAGAGGTTTGGTTCTAAGGAATTCTGTGCTGTAGTCACACTTGATGTTAAGAATGCCTCTAATTTGGTAAACTGAAGGCATTACTCCACACCTGACGGAAATTATGCACAATTATTTTCGTGATAGGAGACAAAAATATTTAACAGACGTTGTAGAGATGAGGAAATATAATGTCGCCAGACATCCGGCAGGGCTCGATACTATGACCATTACTATACTTCAACTGCAATTGTAGGTTTTGAGGATGACATTGCCACAATCTCAATGGCTAAGATTAGTAGGAGCACGACTGCATAAGTAAGACTGGATTGACACTTGCTGCATATAAGTGGGCAGAAAATAGCGGACAATTCTTATTTTTCTTTGGATATGTTCTATCCACCACCTCTGACGCATACCTTTAAAAATGTTTGGTTAGTAGCAGCCCGTAACTTATCATTACTAACACTTACAAGTACATACTGGTGTTCAGTACCGGTGTTCTAAGCAATTCCTAATGATTCACATTCATGAAAATTCGAATTTTTTTTCTGGTGTGGAGTGGAGAGGAATTCCATATCTCGTTAAGAATGTTTGTTTTCAAAATTGCTGAGCACAGCAGTTTATAAAGCCTTTTCGTTGAGTTTTTTTTTTTTTTGCATTCGTAGGAATTTGAGCGTAAGAAGAAAGAGTCGTCTTTGCTTTTTCTTGCCAGAAGACTGTCCAGCTATAAAAGTGATAATGCGCTACTCTGGCTGCGTAAATTTTCCCTATAACCACTGTAAGTCTGAATATAGACACAGCAGTTGACAGCGAATTAAAGGCTTTTTAAGGATTTTTCGGCAAACACTTACAGATATGTAGACCTTAATGCCAGATTCAATGTGCTAGATAGACCAATAACCCCCGCTTAACAAATTGTTCTAGCATTACTCATAGATCTGATCTTGTTCTAAATCATCACATAGACTTGTAACGAGTGGTCCGATGGTTAGCTACAACTTTATGTACCATAACTCAGAACGTTTAGCGTTAGGAATTTGCCGATTACTTATATTTTGATTGATAACTTCCACATGTACATATATTCTTTCGAAATTCCGAGTTCATGTATCTGCTAATTAGATAAGATAAATTAAGCTACCTTACAACGTTGAATTACTTTTAACATCATAAATCTAACCCAAATGGGTACTCGCTTAAAACGAAAATCAAGACGCTATTACGCTTATTTCAATTTCTGTTTAAGTTGAATTAAGCACATCTAATTTATAACTAAATATGTATGAAAATTTTTGTTTTCTATTATTCATGATAAATGCTACAATTTCTCCTAGAAATTAACAAAGCTCGTGCAAATATTAAATAAAAGTATTATACAACAAAACGAAAGCAACAATAATTAAATTGCAAAGAACATAAAAGAAAACACTCAACTCAGCCAGAAATAGTAAGACCAGTTATTAATCCATAGTGTCAATCGCCTTGGTAAACGTCGAACAGGCGAAGAGAATAGGCAAACGTGTATAATAATAAGCATGGGAAAATAAATTTATGAATGCTTACGTTATGTGAGATCTATTCCATTTTAAAATAATTTAAAGCAAACTCCAGGCAATATTTTAAAAATACATAAAACCATAAGAAACGAAAAAAAAAACAAAAGAAAAAACGTAAATAAATTGAACATTATAAACGTTTAATTACACATATACCATCTTATTTAACACATTAGGGAGCAACAAATTACATATTATATCCAAAGATATTACTATGTGTGGCTGCTCAACTTCAAACCTTGTTTCGATTTAAAGTTTAATATACTTTTCGCGTTATAGGTTTCTTAAGAATTTTTAAGTTCTGCGATTCTAGTCTTCATTGATGGTCAAATAATATCGTAATCTTTCATAAGCAGCTCAAAAGCTATCTTCGTAGTTAGAACTTAATCTCGAAAACATAGTAATAGACTTGAATGTACTCAGAAATCTATACGTTATTTAAAAATCCACAAGATACCACGCATTTTAGTCTTGACTGATAAGCAAAAACATTTTAAAGCCTTCAGAATTTCATATGTTTTTCGAAAATACGCCCAGACAATCTGCATACAAGTCTTAAATGGCCAGCAAAAACTTTGAAGCTAAGAAAACGAAAATCTTAGGTACTGTTGATTGCAATATCACTATTGACTACACGACTTTTATGGCAACTTTCGATTTTGGGTTGATAACTAATGAGCTTCATGCAAATATTCGCTGATGAATCAATATCACACGATAAGTTAAAACATAGTCCTTTTGGGATCAATCAAATCTTTGATCATGGCTTCGAACTAGACAATAAAGACAACTTGAAACAAACAAACGGCAGTAGGGATTATCTCCAGAGTGGACACACTAAATAAAACATTGTCCAAGAATACGAATGTCTCTGGAGGAGATAGCAACATATTCATGTGGATTACTAAATGCAAAGACATAGAAGCTAATAATGTAGCTGATGCATTAGTAAAACCAGGTGCAGTTATTTACAGCAACGAATTAATAAGTGAGATTAGCATGCCTTTCCTGAGGACTAAACAAATGAAAATTCGGTATGTGAGACTACAACTCATTCACAAGAGAAAGCGGGTAAATTAATTCCTTCGGAGGGAAACCAAATAAAGGCGGGCCTTTATATACGTACGTACAACACTTTTGTATCAAATATGCCTAGAATTCATCTAATAACCTCATAGAGATAATAATCGACTTGTACGCCTAAAGGCTAAACCTGTTGTTTTGCAGAAACTGTAGTTACGAGGAGAGATTGTTGATTATGATTGTTGATTATGATGATATTTGGAAGCTAGGAATAATATTCCCGTTTTGAATAAAATTTTTACTGTCATAAAATATGCAGGATCAATGAGAAAAGCCATCTAGGAATTGTAGGCATATGGACATACATATAGACAGACTATGGTAACACCAAGATAACTTTTACAGAATCCAAGTGAAGTATGCTTAAAAAGACTGTCAATTAAATCGAATATAACCTTGAATATTGAATGTTCGCTTATTAGACGTAAAGCCCGGGTTCGAGTCCCAGGCGAGACATCAAAACGAAATATGAAAAAAAAATATTTCTTCGGCGACTTCCTCTCAGCAGATTTCTGGCAAAAACTCTGAGAGTAAATAAACCTGCCATGAAAAAGTTTCTCAAAATCTGTCGTTCGAAATCGACGTTAAACTGTAGGTCCCGCCACTCAAGCATAAACTTAAGGCACACAACATGGTGGTGTGAGAAGCTAGGCCGTAATCCTGACTGAAGGGCTGTAATAGCCAATTATGTATGTATAACCTGAATAATAAGAAAACTGTGTCCGTAAAAATTATTTGATGGTTAATAAAAATAATTTCATTTCATACGGCGGCAAAAAATAATTGTAATATTTTCCAATAAAAGAAAACAAATTTCTGGGAGTAAACTGATTAGAAGCGACAGGAAGAAAAGAATAAAAAAAAAGACACAATTAAGTGCGCGAAAATTCTATAACAACAATTTATTAATATGAATTCGAGTGATGAAAGTGATAATGACGAAAGAGATGGTATTTGGCAGCAGGTATCCTCAGCAATTGGAACTAAACGAAGGCTAATCAGTTCACCGTATTTACATATGCATAAAAAATTTCATGGAAGTGATGAACCAAGTACTTCAAACAACAATAAATTTCAGCTACTTTCTGAAGAAACTGCAGCAGATGATGTTGAAATTATTCATGATGATCAACAGGACGACAAATCACCAAGACCGCCACCTATATACATTTCAGATATCTTGGACATTACTAAAATGATTAAATGCATAAATAGGGAAATAAATGATTTCAATTATAAATCCTTAAGGGACAATAGTGTCAGGTTAATGGTTAGAAGTGCAGATTCTTTTAGGAAAATTGTTAAATATTTTGAGTTAAAGAACATTAGTTATCATACCTATCAACTAAAACAGGAGCGTTCCTATAGAGTGGTAGTGAAGGGTATTCATCATACAACGCCAGTTGATGATATTAAGGCCGAACTTTTAACGTTAGGACATAATGTTAGAAATGTAACTAATGTCAGGAGCCGTATCACCAGGCTACCATTGCCTATGTTTTTTGTGGATCTGGACCCCAACCCGAATAATAAGGATATATTTAATATAAAATCTATTAATAATGCTATTGTCGTGATAGAGGCTCCAAGAAAAACCGATGACTTAGTTCAGTGCCATAGGTGTCAGCAATTTGGTCACACTAAGTCTTATTGCAAAAGACCATTCAAGTGCGTTAAATGTGGTATGGATCATCCTACTGAAAAATGTTCGAAATCAGTCGAAACGCCACCAAAATGTGTAAATTGTCTACAAAATCATACTGCTAACTATAAAGGGTGCGAAACTTACCGAAAAATTATCAAAAATAGGCTAAACTCTACCAACAGACGAAATGAATTCAGAGCCCAACATACAGCCAATGATACTAATAGCAATCACTATTCCCAGTCAAATACGTTTAACCCAACTAATAATAAATTTACAAACGACGGCGTTACATATGCTCAAGCAGTAATAAACAGTTCTAGTAGTCCTGAAATGAAATTAATGGAAAGATTGGAACGTATGATGGACAGAATGTTCGACATGATGACAAATATAATGGAGAAATTATGCAAATAGATTTAAGAATATCCACATGGAATGCAAACGGTGCTTCCAATCACACACGAGAAATTGAAATTTTTCTAAAAGATAATCATCTAGATATCCTCTTACTATCGGAAACTCACTTTACATCTAAAACTTACTTTCACATAAAAGGTTACGATATATTTGTTGCAAACCATCCAGATGATAAAGCCCACGCTGGATCTGCCATTCTTATTAAGTCAAATTTAAAATACGAATCAGTACAAAACATAACTGAGCCTTACATTCAAGCTTGCGGAATTAAAATTAATTGTAATAATTTCTCTTTGCCTATATATGCTATATATTGTCCTCCTAGGTATAGACTATCCCTTCAGAATTATGAACATTTTTTTAAAAATCTTGGGACGAGATTTATTGTTGGTGGCGATTACAATGCTAAACACCCATGGTGGGGTTCCAGACTGGCAAATCCTAAAGGCAAGGAACTTTACAAATGTATTACAAGAAATGGTTATAAAACTATGTCCACTGGTAGACCTACGTATTGGCCCGCTGATCCCAACAAAATTCCAGATATATTGGACTTCTTTGTGTACTCAGGTATTGCTGACAATCTGCTTGACATAAAAGATTCTGATGATCTTAATTCGGATCATACACCAATAATACTAAGTTATAGTACTAATGTGCCGACCATTATTAGAAATAATAAAATAATTACACATAAAACTAATATAAGCATGTTTCAACACTGTATGGACCGCAGATTAGATCTTAATGTATACATTAAGACTACAGATGAAATCGATTTGGCAGTAGATACATTTACCAAGGCAATACATGATTGCGCCCTACTATCCACTCCTCCAACTCCTCCGATAACAGGTAATTCATTTGTTGTTTCCACTGAAATAAGAGAATTAATAAGAGAAAGGAGAAGATTACGAAGAATATGGCAACTAAGCAGGAACCCGATTGACAAATCTAATTTTAACCGATCCTCGAATTATCTTAAAAAACGATTAGCGGAGTTGAATAATTATAAAACATCAAATTTTCTAAAAAATCTGGATAATACTAAAGAAACAGGCTATAGTTTATGGAAGGCGACCAAATATTTAAAACATCCAAGTAAAAGAAATGTACCCATTATTGCTGAAGATGGAAGTTGGTGTAGAAACAGCAAAAGTAAAGCCGATGCATTCTCGCAGTATTTGGAAAAAATCTATAAACCATTCCCACTAACCAACACCGTTCATGAAAGAGTAATTTTAGACTTTTTAGAATCTCCTTATCAAATGGATTTGCCTATAAAGCCATATTCACCAAGAGAATTGCAAAACGCAATTTCCAAACTTGAAAACAGAAAATCCCCTGGGCCTGACAAGATTGATTCGGTAGTTGCTAAATCGTTATCGAAGAAAAGTATTGTATTTTTAACACTACTATTTAATTCAATGTTGCGTTTATCGTACTTTCCTTCTAAATGGAAACAGGCGGGAATAATAATGATAAAGAAACCTAACAAACCTGAAAAACTTATTTCATCTTATAGACCTATAAGTTTACTTACCACCTTCTCGAAACTCTTTGAGAAGCTATTTGTATCTCGACTACTTCCAGTTCTGGAGAAACTTAAAATAATTCCTGACCATCAGTTTGGATTTCGCCATAAACATGGAACCCCGGAGCAATGCCATCGAATCATTAAAGTTATCTCCGATTCGTTTGAAAGAAAAATGTTTTGTTCAGGTGTTTTTTTGGACGTGAAACAGGCATTTGACAGAGTATGGCACGAAGGGCTATTATACAAACTTAAGCATAATCTACCAGCTCCATATTACTCTGTTTTAAAGTCCTACCTACAAAATCGCAAGTTTCATGTTAAAGTTGATGATGAACTTTCTAAGATTCTCAATATGCACACAGGAGTACCTCAGGGCAGTGTTCTAGGTCCCATATTATACACTATCTACACTTCGGACATACCATTAGTAGATAATATTACGTTAGCTACCTATGCAGATGACACTGCAATAATAGCTGCTAATGAAAATCACATCGAAGCATCTGCCATGGTTCAAAGAGAATTAAATATATTACAAGATTGGCTTACCAAGTGGAAAATTGCTATTAATACAGAGAAATCTAATCATGTCTCTTTTACATTAAGAAAAAATGAATGTCCTCCAGTGTACATAAATGGATTACAAATACCAAAAACGAATTGCGTTAAATATTTGGGTATGCATCTCGATAAACGACTTACATGGAAAGACCACATTAAGGCAAAGAGAAATTATCTAAATATTAAGACTAAAAAAATATACTGGCTACTAGGGCCTAAATCTCAACTTAGTCTTGAGAACAAGATAATTCTTTACAAGGCTATTTTGAAGCCGGTTTGGACGTACGGCATTGAGCTGTGGGGAACAGCCAGTCAGTCGAATGTCGAGATATTACAACGTTACCAGTCAAAAGTTCTAAGACTCATGGTCAATGCTCCCTGGTTTGTAACCAATAATCGAATTCATAGGGACTTAGAAATTCCATTTGTAATAAATGAAATAAATAGTTTTAGCGCTAGATACTTGAACAGACTTAGTAATCATTGCAATGTACTGGCAATCACCTTGTTAGATGAAGGAGACGAAATTAGAAGATTGAGTAGGATACATTTGTTAGATCTTCAATTTAGAAAATAATTTATTTGTCTTGTAAATAATTAAATTATATTTAGAAACTAATCTAGGCTTATAGTTTATTAAACTTAATGTAGTTTAATAACACATGTTATTTTTCTTTAAATTTATCCGATTTACTTAATGTTGTATAATAGATTGTAAATAAATTGAAATAAAAAAAAAAAAAAAAAAAAAAAAAAAAAAAAAAAAAAAAATTTCATACGGCTAAACATATAGCAACATTTAAACAAATTGAGGGTAATACCCATTGCCTGAATATTTTCTTTGTTTGGCGAATATTCCATCTTCGCCAATTAAATTAAAATTAACCATAAAAAGCTTTCAATGCAAACAAATTTAAGACATTTCCTTATAACAAATTTTGAAATGCATTCCACTCACATATAAGTCCATAGAAAATTGGCCAAGCCCTGCATAGAACTATATAATAGTGGCTTGCAATTATTTTTGCTTAACATTGCAAATGCTAAAATGCCCTAAACCGTAAACAAAAAACTACAAAAAGAAAAAACAAAAACGTTTGTTACCTTTATGGTTAGAAAAAAATTGTAATATGAACTGATCTTTACATAGCCACACAATGACTAAATTACTCGTCTAAATGCAAAGAAACAAAAAAACTCCAGAGGTAAATAACATTAAAGCCGGGCTTTTGCTACAATATGCCATATACACACACACAGGCACACACACAAAATGCCTGATGGTGTGTTGAAACGTAAGTTGTTTTACTGATGTTGAGATGCTGATGGTGATGATGATGTGAGTTTTTGACCTTGATTTTTAAGCCCACATCCATGCACGAACATTTTTTTGTTATTTGTATATCGTATACATATGTGTGTATTTTGTACAATGTTTTATCATTTCTTTTCTTATTGTATTTCGAATAGAAAGAAAAAAGAGCATTTAAATTACTTAACAAAGTTTTAAAGACATATACACATACATACATGTATGTACATGCCACAACCACAGTAACATTAACTTAAAAATGTTGTTGGCTTTTAAAATTCCAAATAAAATCGACTGACTCTGAACAAGTTTCCTGTGTTAAACGCTCTTAAAGTGGCACACAAACGCAATGTTTAATTGGAAATGAGGAGTTGTGTAGAGGCGTTCTTAAATGTGCATAAATAAATTAGTAAAATAAACACAAAGAAATACAAAAAAAAAATATATGGTAATTATTGGTCAAATAATACCCTGCATGGGATATATGAAACTAGACATCTCATTGTAAAACTTTGGTCAGACTCTAACCATAGATTTTCGACAGACTACATGCTGCCTAAAATCACTTTCAGTCGTTGTTTTATAATAAAATGATTGGAAAGGATCTATTCTTATACCGCCAGAACAAATTGTCGAAGTATTCTCAGATTGTCTCTTAAACTATCTGGTTATGGTCTTTAGCATAGTCTGAAATAATAGTTAAAATACAGACGAGATATAAATTCAATATATGAAATGGGGATAAGGATACAATTATATTTACTGTATGCAAAGCGACCATTACCGAATCTGTCTGTGTAGTAGTTAACGTGAAATATAACAGTCACGTTCACGTAAGTTCCTGAACTCGAATAACATAGACAGCATAGATGACGATAACAACATAGCTGATACATCTACATACATGTATAATTGGCCATTACAACCCTTCAGTCAGGATTACGGCCTAGTTTCTCACACCACGCATATTGTGTGCGTTAATTTTATACGTGAGTGGCGGGACTTACAGTTTACCGTCGACTCCGAACGACGAATTTATTTTGAGAAACTTTTTCATGGCAGATTTATTTAGCCTCAGAGTTTTTGCAAGAAATCTGCTGAGAGGAAGTCGCCGAAGAAATATTTTTGTTTTTCGTATTTCGTTTTGATGTCTGACCTGGGATACGAACCAGGGCTTTACGTCTAATAAGCCAACACACTACCCACTAGACTACGGCTGAAGTCGCTGTAGCTGGCACAACTATTCGAAGTGTTTTGAGGGGCAAAAATGGGATCTCACAAGGATTTCAGACAACATATGTAACGGTAACAATATAACTGGTACACTCACACGGAATTCGATTATTTGGAAAGGAAGGCAGGAAAATCGACCGGACAAATCTGATCCTTTAACGGTTTAATCCATTAATAAATAAATAAAACCATTTGTGGTACCTATAATCCATCTTAAGAACCTCATTGTAGTCACAACGGAATGCTGACCTCAAGGCTTACGCCCCTTAAGGCTAAAAATAGCCTATAACGACTTCAAGAGAAGCTATAATGACGAGAAAGCAGAAGAAGAGATAACTGAATACCTTTTCAAGTATTGTCCGGCACTTAGTTATCAAATTTATCAAAAACAGTTGTCTAGCCAGTGATGGTTTGTGTTTTCATAAAATTACAGTATGGTTGAGTATTACACGGTAAAATAGGAGCAAAGGCATTACAACAGAACATTTGATAAAACTCAAATGAGTTATGCTATCAGGTTCCAAGTGCTTCGAGGCGGAAGCAGCGATCGTCAATGCAGGAATGTCAGTCAAATTCTTCTGTGTGTTTGATATGCTTTAGCTGGCAATTAACCCCTACTTCTTAGCGGCTAAACTCTTAATCTGAAGCTATTATTATTATCGCTTTAGTTCTTTTATGGAACTATGGCCCGTAACTCAAACTATCAGGTTTCAAGTGCTTCGAGGCGGAAGCAACGATCGCCAATGTAGGACTTTCGGTCAAGTTCTTCTGTGTGTTTGATGAGTTTTAGCTGGCAATTAACCGCCACTTGTTAGCGGCTGAACTCTTAATCTACAGCTATTATTATTATCGCTTTAGTTCCGTTAGGAAACTATGGCCCGTGTTCATTTTTTTTGCATCATCAATCCAATTCAGAAACAAAATTCAAAATTCAATCTAAAACTGATGCACGAACAATCTAGACACAATGCTTTCAGTATTAAAAGCGTTGCACGCATTAGCCTAAACACGAAACACATCCACCAGAGCATCTCGGTGTTGTAGCTGAACATAAAATATCCTCAAAACTAAGATTTTAATTGGCCTATAAATACCCACTTAATTAAAAAAAATACTCAATTAAACTTACTCAACAAGTAGAAAGAAAATGTAACAAACGATTAAACAATCATTTTGAAAATCAATTTTAATTAAGCGGCAAAAAATTAGGTCAACTTTAATAATATAACACAATTATGTTCGCTTTCACTATTTACAGATCAATGTATCGCATGAGTGGAAACATGACCTTAAACTGAATACACATTTGGAGCATACATACATTACACATGAGACACAAACAGCCAAAAAGGTTGAAAAGAGAAAAATGCCCCGTAAATTATTAAAATTTTTAATTATCTTCGATAATACCTCACTGTTGTATTTCCCGGGACAATTTTTGTCGGGACGTGTTTTATTGGAGCTGCAAGATGATACGCCCGCCTTGGGTTTGCATTTTCATGTGGTGGGTGAAGGTGTGGTAAGAGCTGGTACAGGTCGCCAAGAACGTGGCACATATGATAAAGAAAATTATATAGATTTTCGTATGCGTCTACTGGGTGATGTGGATCAGGGACCAACTGTATTATCACCCGGCATACATAGTTTCCCATTTAAATTGGGTTTGCCACAGGGTTTGCCTTCCACATTTTTGGGACGCTATGGCTGGATACAATATTATTGTAAGGCAGCGTTAAGGGAACCAAATGGTCTGATACATAAAAATCATCAAGTATTTATTGTCATGAATCCCATCGATTTGAATATGGAAAAGCCCATACTGGCGGTGAGTTTAAAATGTGGAAAAAGCCATAATGAATGTTTTTTTATTTACAAAGTTTTGTATGAATTTCAGCAACCCTTTACCTGTGAAGTGGAACACAAAATGGGCGTGGCCTGTGTTGGAGGCGGCATGGTTAAGTGTCGTGTGGCCTTAGATCGTGGTGGCTATGTACCCGGTGAAAGTGTATTAGTAACAGCATTTATATCGAATCACAGTAATGCCACAATTAAACGTACCAAAGCATCACTAACCGAGGTAATTTCCTTAATGGAGTCAATTTTGAATATTTAAACCATAATATTGACAATTATTTGCAGACCATTGAATATTTGGCTCGCGGCAAAGTGATGCAAACAGAAAAGCGAGCTTTGGCTGTTTTAGTACGGGGTAAAATACGACCTGGCGGCAAAGATGAATGGCAAAATGATAGCCTCTATGTGCCGCCATTGCCACCAACAAATCTCCATGGCTGTCATTTAATAAAAATCTCTTATGATGTGTTTTTTGTTATTGAACCGAAATCATTGGAAAAGGAAATTAAACTACAACTGCCCATTGTTTTAGCCACCTATCCTTTGCGATCGGCAGCTAATGATATAACAAATACTTGGCCAGAATCGGTGCTTAAACCCGATACACATTATCCCTCAACATTACCAATCTTTCGACCATGGCTGCATGAGAAACCCGAATCAAACTGATCCGTTTTTTATTTTTTAATTGCGAAAAAAAAAGATTTTTTCCATGTTTTTTTTAAGAATTCAAATGAAACAAAAGATTTTAAGTGGAGATACTATGAGTAGTTTCAATTGAAATATTTTTAAAAGTCATTTGTAACGCCTACTTATAAAGTATTTTTGGTTTAAGCCAAAAAGGTAAAGTTGTTTTAAAATGAAAAGAAACAAAAAAAGTAAGAATTGAATTAAGCTTAAAATTATAACACGCACACACGTACACACACATACACACCCAGCCATAATTTGTTGTGAAAATAATAATTTAATTATGTGTAGGTACTTATTATTTTATTATTAAAAATTTATTTAAATTTTTTTCTTTAATTTTTTTTTTAATTTTTAATTCTTTTTAATAAATTTATAATTTTAATTAATAATATTAAGCTGTGTATAAATAAAAACATGTTTGTTATACTGGTCTTTTTGTTTAAGGAAAACAGTAATGGTTCCGCATAAGTAGAGAGAGAGAGAGAGAGCAATAAAACAAAAATTACTCAGACATTAGCAAAAGAAAAAACCCAAATCACTGAATGCTGCCCATTAAAAAAGATCAAATCGTCATCCTTTAATGTATTGAAGAACTAACACGGGACCAACATTTCATTAGCATGCAATTGATTGTTTAGTATTCAAAATACAATACTGTACAAGTAAAACATAAAATACCTGATTGTTTTGGATTTAACGGGTTGCGGATAGCGCTATGCTGTGCATTGTGTTGGAACTAGGAAAATATGTTAGGTTATGAGAGCTATTTATGAATATAGGTATGAATATTAAATATCTAAGTTATATCACGCAAATAAATATGGAATGTCCCATCATAATTTGTAAAGACATCCCATTTAGAGGCAATTGATCGAAAACGAAGTCGCCATAGTAAAGTAGATTGTGTGTTGACTCATTAGGCACGGGCCGTTGGTTCAAACTCCAGCTCACACATCTCTAACAAAACGAAATATGAAAACATATTACTGGCAAAAACTCTGAGAGAAAATTTCCATCAAAAGTTTCTTAAACAACTGCCGTTCAGAGTCAACGTTAAACTGTACATCTCGCAACTGATACATAAAACTAACACAAACTACGTGGATAGTGTAAGAAGCTAGGTCGTAATCCTGATTTAAGAGTTGCAATGGCCAATTAAGCAAGTAAATATTCAAAAAATTATGTTCCAGTCCTTAAGCTAATATTCATACACACATATGTATATCTATGTATGTATGTATATATGTATGATGTATGTATTTCATATGTTGTATAAATGTATATATTATATCGTTTATTTAATATGGTTTACATTTATAGACAAGTATAGAGCATAGTATAAGTATAAGTTTAGCATTTACCTGGTACCATTCGCACTACTTCATATTCGTTGCATTATTATATTATTCGTTTTTGAAATCTGAAAAATTAAAAAGAAAATTAGTACCTGCGACTAAATAACAATAAGAAATAAATTAAAATATATTAAAGACTTGGTTTTAGTAAAACATTAGACTGGTCTTAATGTCAATTATCAATAACATTGATAACAAAATTTTGATTACAAAGTAATAATCGCCTACATTATCTTTAATTATTTATCAATATCTATTCTGTTGTCATAAAATTAATTAAAACTCGCAGAAAAAGTACGTGTGGGAACGCTTGTTTTCAATTCAAGAAGCACAATTGTTTGCCACTTTTTCGCATTACCAAAAATGATCATAGTAGATGAATTATGCTCAACAGATACATTACTAGCCAAGCTTTAACAGCCTACTACGTCTTGCAAGCAATCAGCTATGCTGTACTTCAGTTCTTAGTTCGAATCTGTAATGATTATTATTTTCTTTGGATTCTGTAATGATCATATGGTGGCTGAAAATTCTTTCTATTGAAATCTATGCAAAGTTTATGTATTGAATTGATGCCAGCTATTGTTTTGTATTGTAGTCTTCTTCTCCATCTCAATCTAGATGTGAACTGTCTTCTACTTCTCTTCCCGGTCCATTATATAGTCGTAACGTTTTCGATTAAATTTTCTCAACATATGCCTAATTTATCTGTACTTCCTTATGAGTTTGGTTTGTTCGTTGCCAAAAACTGTAGGTAGAGATGTGAGCAGTCAAAATACCCTCAAAATTCATCAACAAGCTTCCGTTCCCCTTTCTTATATCCCCATAATACCGCCGATTTCATCATACTGGAATTAGATAACATCAATTTGATGCAGACAGAGTTGTCTGAGGGGTAAAGAGGGCCAAATAATTAATAGACGAGATCTTATAGTCTTCCGTTTAGTTCAAATATTGTCCCTCTTGACGTGTAATTAAGAACCATAGCAACGAAGAAACGGCATAATCCTGCCTGATTCCAGCTGCCACTTCTTTCGTGGCGGATGTTGCAATTTTTATTTGAATAAAGCTCAATTTTCATATTGATAATTTTTCTATATGTTCGTAGACATTTCAAATTGTAGAATCCAAAGCCTTTTTCGAAGCTATGAAGGCCAAACAGAATGGTAAACACCATTAAAAGCATCAGCGACACAAACCTCATTATAGGTTTGCAATTGTCCAGCCCTTAGTAATTTGAGGACCCTGGGCAAGGGCTTCTCCGAAGGCTTGGTCACTTTGTCGAGAGACGATATTAGGGCTCTGCATAAATTTTTTGATTTGTGGTCCATCCTTTTTCCTCCGTTTCTTATATTCTCCCTTTCCTACCTTCTCTCTTTTTCCAATTTCCCTACCACCTTCAATATTCTCTCTCTCTTCTAGGACGCAATTACAATGGGTCATTTTGAGTTCTGGGTATTGCACTTGTCCCAATGACATGTATACGTCCTCTAACCTAACCTAACCTTAATGTCAACAATTGGACAGTGTGAAAAAAATATTCCGCATCAATTGGTGACATTTATTAACGCCGTTTTTATAAAACTAAAAGTAAGTCCTATTGCAAATCTATTTAGGAAAAAAATTGTTTTATACAGTGCGTTTCGAAAGTATTTTTTCGAATCGCAGTACAAGCAAACGAAAATAAATTAAACAAGTTCCGTTACAACAACAATACATAAACAAACAAAAATATTACATTAATTACAGTATAAATTCAATAAAAATACATATATTGTTACATATCGCGTATTATTGGTTTATAAATCTTTTATTATTATTTCAAACTGTATCTTCTTACTTGAAGAAGCGTATAAATGCTTTATGATTGCACTTGTCATCATTCTTAAGCTTAAAAAAGACTTAAGAGACTTAATACAATGATTGTTAAAGATATAAATTTTATTATAAAATTTTAAATTTTATTTCTATTTTGACTACCAAAAAGTTCATTATTTTTCACATTTATCTCATGAATACTTTTCGTTTCATTTTGTATTTCTTTACCACCGATTGCTACTGTTTATATTTGTTTAAATTAATAATAATACTTTCTTAAAAGTTGGTTCTGTAAGTTGGGCCAAATAAGACTTTTTACATTAAAATCATAATACAGGAAATAATAACAATTAATACTGCTTCCTATGTAAAATGTTTAAGTAGATTCGAAAACTTCCAATGTAGATCATGTAGAAATTCATCGAATTGTAAACGAAAAGCCCTATGCTAGGTGGCACGTCGATTAGTATTGCCGGTGCGTTGAATGACACAACCCTTAAATGAATTAAGGCGTACATCTATTTCACCTTCTTCGAGCTGAAACATTAATTCCATTACATTAATACAAAATAAGTTGTAATAAATTAACAAATATGTATGTACACACTTCGTCGAATGCATAGATATCCTGATAACAAGAGTACGATATGCAACGTCGAACACAGGCTTTACGCTTGACACCCTCTAGATTCTCACAGGCTACATGATGCTCGCAGGTAACCTCGAAATCGTGGTATGTTAGCTCCTTGAATTTAATTGAAAGTAATATTTAAATTTGGGTTCGATTAATCATAACAGCATAAAAAAATCAATATTTTATATTCCTTTTCTTTATGAAGTGACCTACATTTTTACTGGTCTCCTTGTAGGCATATTCGGGAAAATGAAATGTTGCTGCTTTTGCCAATGGCTTGCCATCGGTACCCTTTTCTTGTAGTCCTTTTGTTCCCGCGATTAATTGTAGCACAATTAAAAATAAATTTATTAAAATTTTTAAATTTATTTGTTTATTTTGCCACATTATTCGAATTGTTATTGTTGTTGTTGTTAACGCAATAGGTTAATAAAAGCAACTGAATTGTCAGGATAACGTTTTCACATGTGTTCGCAAATAGGGGTTGTTAATAAAGTCAACTGTCAAATAATCATAAACACTGTGACATTCAATTTCCTATACTCCAGTCAGCTTTAGAGTTCAAGCAACAAGTGTTGGTAGGAAATAATACAAAAAAAACAACTTCGCTCAAAACTGGCTATTAAGAAATAAAATCAAATTCCGTCAAGTTCCTATATCTAAAGACGCATTAAAGGTAAAGCTTTAGGAACGAAAAGAATTAAAACGCAGTCTTTATTTATAAGTTGTATTAAGCAATGCGAAATGAAGTTAATTTTCAAAAAAAAAAAATAAATTATGTTGCCTATTGTATGTCGATACTGTTAGTCTAATAATTAATATACGTCTTAACGTAGGTTTACGAAATAAATCTGCTATTATGTTAGTATAAGACTAAACGAACTGCTGGTATAACATTTTGCAATAAGACACTGCAACAAATGCAGCCGTTATGGCTTCCCATGTTATGACTTCCCATAAGGGTTGTCTTAGTCCAAGAAATATGATGGGCCTATGGGACTAAATTAACCGATAGTGAGCGGTTCTTTCTATTGCCTCTCAGCAATACCTATTACACACTTCAATTGAAAGCAGATTGTCATCAAGGCTGGGCATTATTGACCGACACCTCGGGTCTTAAAGCGGATAATTTAACCAGTTTATAGAATTAAAAGAACAGCTAATTCACCAAAAAGGATCACTCATCTGTTCTGTATCATTTGGTCATCGAGTTATAGAATTGAATATAGAAGGAAAATCTTTGTCTCGGTATTTGCTCACATTGGTCTCCATTAGTCGGATGCTTTCGCTTTACGTAAAGGTATTCTAGAAATTATGATCCACATAATTGAGTATCAACTTCTATTTCTATTCAATTTCCATAAAAGCCTTGCAATGCACTTCATTCGCAATGTAGTTGTTTATCTACGCCAGCAAGCTATAGGCACGAATGATGCATATTCTTCCGCTGCCACTGGGTTAAATTTAACATCAGAGCACATCTTTTGCACTTTATTTTTCAATACAGAAATTCTAAAAGAAAGGTTACGATTTCCGAACTCAAATCTCTTTCCGTTTGCAGACAGTGTAAAATATATTTCACTTCATTTGTTCTCCTTACCATTTACATCCTCTATATCCAACGAGAATGAAATACAGTTTTGTATGCGGCCTGGAGTCTATTTTGATAACTCTTGTCCATGGACATTCTATTCGTTTGTCATGCAATGTACATAATTTCGTAGTCGGTTGGCCATTGGATCACACAATGCATTACAAAGAATTTTCAAAGTCTCTTTTCTGACGCAATATCAACAAATGCAAACCTAACATCCATATGTATATACAATCCTTCTTTCCAATCGCTGGCCTATCAATATAAAGACGACGACCATAAGGCCAAAATTCTTGCTTAACTCATGACTATCAAATCATTAAGTAGCCCATCTATCGCCACCAACTTCAGCAGCTTCACATTAGCCAAATGAAACCGTAACATATTCTCATAGTAGTAAGATGAAGCCATTTTAGAATTATAAGCACAATCATTAAATTAAAATATTAATTTATTTGTTAAATAAATTATTAAATCCGTTACACTATGAATATCATGATGTATGTATGTGTCTTAAGATTTATATTTCAAATAGTTTCTAGCGTCTTCTGGCTAAAAAAGATTACATAAAACGTATTATTATGTTATATGCTGCATCATTACGACAAAAGAAGCAACTTACAGTCTTAAACCAATTTGTTGTAGTGTCGTATTTATAGCTCCATCCCGCGTATATACTAGAAATTGGCCCAACACCATGCATATGTAAATGATCAACACTAATTAATGGTGGCACATGGAAGCCAAAGACTGATTTTTCTATGTCAACATTTTTGGATTTAAAGAATTCCACTAAGCCTTCCTCCATGCTGTTGACTAAGTAGACAAATATGGTTTAGGTTTATTTAGTTTATGCATGCTGGTTGCTAAAATTAAGCTTACTCAATGGTATATCATTTTTGTTCATATCCAGTAAACTGTCTATATGTCGTTTGGGTATACACAGGTAATGGTAAGCTGCGGCTGGTCTAATATCTTTAAATATCACATATTCATCCGTTTCTACTTCGATTTTTGGCGAATTTCGTTGTACAATATCACAGAATATACAATTTTGCATTGTGTTGGCTTATTCTCATTAATTTCACTGCCAAAAGCAGTATTCTTTTTATATTTTTATTTAGTTTTAATAGATTCATTGTATATTATAATATGAATCAGTTGTATTTATACATAATATTAGAATTTGATAACAACTGAGTTTGTCATGTATGATTAGTGTTTTAGTTGACGTTTAGATATGTGGTTACTTAAACGCTAATACATGGTTATTCAAATTGTTTGAAAATTTTAAATGAAACCGCTAGTAACAGTTTTAAACTATTAATTATTTAGACATAATCCTTCTGCCAGGATAATAACAATTTTAAAAAGTTCGTTAGGAAGTTGACTTTTATAATTTTAGTTGTCTTAGGGTAAAATGAAAATTATTGTATTTATCGTAATTATAACGATTCCATTTTGCTCCTATACATACATATGTACAGTTTTATTTGGCATTTCCATTTTCAAACTAAGTTTCCAGAGTATTTTTTCCAGGAATTTTTTACAAGAGAAAGCAGTTCATAGCAAACAATTCAATACCAATTCCCCTAACACAGAAAATAACTTCTCTGTTCGTCAAACTTAGATTAGTCTCACTCGCCTTTCTTCTACCGGTAAGAAAGTCATTCACATCCCTCAAATATGATCAAATTAATTGGAGGAAGCAAAATTGTTGGAAAGACTAAAAGCAATTAGAAATGAACTACTTTTGGATGCATTTTGTGTGGTTTATCAAATGCAAATACGATGCATATGAATTTGTTTCCGGGAACTAATTTAGGATCCAAAAGTCAAACACCTTTTTGCCGATAATTCATTTAGGATTCATAAAACAAACAACTTTTTTCACGCACCCTTAATATGGCACAGTCATGGGCCCAAATATGTGGATTTCATTATCAAATTGACTATGCGATGATTCACAAAAGTGGTGTACGAAAGGATCGAAGATGCTCAAAGAAGTTGGATGAATATGGGGGTCCACAGAAAATGATGGATATCCCATCTGAAAAGCTTATGGCTTACATACATATTTACCTTACGTGGTCAATAACGCGGCCACTCGGAATGCAATTACTTTGACTTGAGGGACAAAAAGGAAATAATTTTGCGAGCACATACATACATACATACATTAAGATTAAGTGGATCTTTAGAGGACTAAACTCAGTAGTCTCCTGAAGGAAAAATCAACAGTCTTACAGCGCAAAAGTCGTTTTGAGCCTGACCCCAATATATTCACAATGCATTACATGGATTCAAAAATACTAGGTGTCGTAAATATTCACGTGAGTGTAAACAAGGATTTGTTTAATCAGAATCCTTGATATTTAGGCTGTTTTTAAAAATACTCTGCCTTGGGTATTATTGAGCACTTTTCCAACACTGGTAGTCGATTTGGAAAACCGTTAAGAGTACAGCATGAACATTAATGCTGACAGTGGCGTATAAAAAGCTGATCAACTGCTCTATACGTATAGAGGCATTATTATTATTCCTGTAATCAATGGTAACTCTTATTGTGTTGATATGCGGCCTTGGCTCAGTCGGAAGAATATACAAACAGCTTGGCTTTGGACGCTTTTTGTAATGTTAAGATTCGAGCACCCTTATGACTAAAGGGTTATAGTGGCCAATAATGTATATATATAATGGCTTCAGTAGCCTCTAGTAGCTATCTCTATTAGCATCCCCTGTGGTATCTTACAGGCTTTGGTTTTGTAAAGATGGCCAAAGTCTCTACATCAAGGACGCCCGAAAAGTTCAGAACATTCTTCAGGCTAAAGTACGAGCAACAAAAAGCTGTGAACTGGTAAGTATGCAAGGATTTAACTGAAAACTTTACCAGAGCTTCTATGGGACATTTACATTTTAAACAACACCATTTTAACTCTTGCTTTCATAGCGGCCTCTTTTATTAGCCTAATATACTCACTACTTGACTCGAACTGTAGGTATTCCTTGCTTATCCCCGAACTAATAACACTTATTTACACAAAACACTATATTTTTATTTAAACAAATGAATTTTTTTGTATTTTTCACTAAAAGCACACTCACAGAATTAAAAAAACTAATTTTTCATAATTTTCGCACTCGCACAAAATGAAATGTATTTCAAACTGAAAAAGTACTGAAAAAAACATAACCTCAAAAAAGAGCGCCATTAACAAACCAAAAAGGAGTTGCCATATTGATGTCTTAATGATTTTCAACAGATGTTTAATATAGCGGTATTTTTTTTTATTTACTTTATTTCATGCCTTCATTCTAAACAAGTGCCATATGTTATTTAACGATATGTGACGTCATTTGCCTACAATAAACATTATGGGAAATGTGGAATTTGTTTCAATTAATTTTTATGTAAATTGTTTTTATTATTTAATTATTGTAAAGGCCAATATATATATAATATACGTTAGTAAGGAAAACATATTACTGTGATTTAAATAAACTATAAATTTGTACCTAATATCAATAAATTTAATTTAATTTTTCTTAAATAAGAAAATTATTTTTAAATTTGAACACCCAATTGGAATTTAGAAGTTTAGGATTTATTTTCTAAATAGCTTCTGGCATCTTCCACCTAAACAAATTCACAAAATATTAATTAGTTTTGCAAGAACAATAACAATGTATCTCAACAACTTACCGTTTTAAACCAAAAAGAAAATGGTTTATACATTAATGAATGGAACCAAGACATAGCAGATCTAGGCGCAATGCCATGCATATGTAAATGTTTAACACTAATGAAGGGTGGCACATGAAAACCAAATGTAGCATCATCTGTTTCAATACCTTGAGTTTTAAAGAAACTCTTCAACCCATTTTCCATGCGATCAACTAATAAAAAAAGGGAGTTTATTTACATTTATTATAACAATTGCAATGGATCCAAGTGTTACCTAAGGGTATATCTTTTTTGGTCAAAGCCTTTAGGCTCTCTATATGCCGTTTGGTTACACACAAGTAGTGGTATGTTGATGCTGGTCTTATATCCTTAAATATCACATATTCATCGGTTTCTACTTCGATTTTTGTATTGGGCAATTTACCATCTACAATATCACAGAATATGCAGCGTGCCATGGTAGTGCTTGGTATTGTGGTGTAGGCTACCAGAAGCAGGATTATTACCAAACCAATTAAACCGAACAACAGAAATTTTTTGGTTTGCTTTTTTGTCACTTTTGCTACTTTTGATTCTATTAATTGTTCTTTAATTTTCGTTTCCATTTTTGTTATATTCTAATCTATTGGAATTGATAACAAAATTTGGCAGATAAACCCAGTGCTGAAAGAATATTTATATGGTTATGCGAGTACTTTTTTCTGGAAGTGATTATTGTTTTGGATAATCGAAAACAAGTACATTTGAAATCGAGTGAGATGTAAGCGTATTTTTTATGTTAGAGTACATATAGGTTAAATATATGTTAATTAACCACTACATCGTCTTCTGTCGACATTAGACATAATGCACCTTAGTTTTATTTTCAAATGCTGTTTTCGAGGTTACCAGTGAATACACAGATTAAACTGTACTACGGGCTTAAAGCGTATGCGGTGCTAGACAATTCCCTAATATTTGAAAAAAATTAATCTGTATTCATATGCGTCAAGAGCTCAATTACGGTCTGTAGATCACTTAATAATAATGAAAGTAATGTGCTTTACTCAGAAAAGTGATACTAGCTAACTGTTTCCACAATTTTGAAAAGATATCAGACGAACCTAGGCCTAGAGATCCCTAGGTTTGATATATTTTACAGGGAATTGTATGAAACCATACCACTGTGCTCCATCATGATTGGTTTGAATCGAAAAATTTTAGTTTCCTATATTTTCTATTAAATTTAATGATCCTCAAGTAAGAGATTGATTCCTTTATATCCATTTTGTTTTATTTTACAACAATACTGCAGTAAATTCTAATATTGAACAGAATGCTAAAAGCACTTGTGCATCTGAGAGTTAAACGCATAGTTTCTTTAAATACTCTTTTCTCTATTTGTTATAAAAATCACTTTAACAAGACTTGTGTTTTATAGCTTTATGTATATTACTAATTTAGGTGTCTTACGTGTAAATACATATAACTTGAACTAGGTCAAAAATTTCACCTTTAGAGTTTCGATTTTTTCTGATTTACTAAATACTTCACTTACTCCACTAATGAACGTATACAAGTCAACAGTTAAATGACTGATTAATAAAAATAATTTTGTAACAGCTTTTCAATGTTTACAGTTATTCTTTTACAACAACTTTATTATTTATTTATAAACTACAAAAAAAAAGAAAAGAAAAAACAAAAACTTGTTGAGATCGACTAACGAGTACTCATTAAAATTGATGTCGTGTACTTCATGTTATCAATTTAAAGTGAATGTCTTTTAACGATACATAAAGTAGTGTTATCAACTTGTAATAATATACGTTAAATTCAAATGGAAATTAAAATTATAAACGAAATATAAATTATGGATTAAAGAAAAGACAGATTTACTTACGAAACATAAAAACATCAGATGCATACAGAGTGAAGGTTAGAGTTACCTGTGACTGGTGCGACTTTTGAGGACAGACGTTGAGATTGTGTTCATAAGGGCAAAAAGAAGATTTTCAGGGAAGTTCTACTGCTATTTTTTTTTTGCTTGAAGTTAATGTAAATCTATTGTTTATTCAAATAAAGCAGGAAAAAGTAAAGACTTAAAGGACAATATTTAGAGGAGATTACCGAAAAAGCTAAAAAAAATTGCCTCAATTCTCTACCTAATTTCAAAAAATACATGATGAAATAA
The DNA here is from genome assembly GCA_930367235.1 of Sarcophaga rosellei. Classification (NCBI taxonomy): domain Eukaryota; kingdom Metazoa; phylum Arthropoda; class Insecta; order Diptera; family Sarcophagidae; genus Sarcophaga; species Sarcophaga rosellei. The sequence goes on from OV884020.1 coordinate 51,930,652, forward strand.
AAAAAATTTTGTAATGCAATAAGCTATGAATTTTAAGTTATCCTTTCGATCCTATTTTATTATATCGAGGACTTTCTTGAACTTTCGCCGAACATATTTTAACGTCTCTAACTCTACTATTTTACAATTTCAAAAAATTACCAGTCTGGTATCTCACTTTTTGTCGGTGTTTGACATCTCTGTGTTTTTTCTTATTTGATTAATTTGATGTGCAAAAAAAAAATAAATAAAAGATTTTCCTCCGATAAAAAGTGCAGTTTTGTTTAATTTAAAGAAGAATTTATAAGAAATTTAATATTTTTAGTTTTAAGTATATTATAAATATGTGAAATTTATGAAAGGGAGAGAGCAATTTAAAAGAATAAACTATTAAATAAGAAAACTTGGTCACATAAAAGTATTTTCCAAAGGGGCGGATTAAAAAGCGGCATTTAATTATTAATTTCTTAATTAATCCATTCCTCTAAATAAGTTAACTTGTGTTTTTGTAAGAACTTTAAAGAAATATGAATGAATTGAAGGCTCCCTCATTGAATTCTCTACTGGGTTCTGATCGTGGCTCCACAGATAGTCTGTTGGCTGAATCACTGCTCGATATGGAGGAAGTAAGTAGTTGTAATGCATTTGTAGCGGTTGTTGTTGTTATTGTTAAATAATGACTTTTGTTAATTTTAGTTGGATGATGTGGAATATTCTATACCTCCCACTGGAGCATTACCTTCTTTGGAAACTGTTTTGAGTGAATTTGAAGCAGATTCAGATATTGCATCGGAACTAGGCATACCGCCACCCACGCCTACGCCCTCTATAGCGGATGAAAGCAGTGTGCGTATGTCCGGCTCCGGCGGTGGCGGCAGTATTATGCGTTATTCTATGCTGCAAGGCATTTCCACACAACTTTCTTCCGCAGCGGATCGCATTAATGCCGGCCTGGCTTCATCCTGCAGTGTGTGCAGTCACTACTTTGCCGTTGGAACTTCTCATGGCCATATACTCAACTTTGATGTAACCCAGACTTTAAGATGGGCCCATCAAGACAAAAATGGTCAAGGAGCGGTAGCTGCACTGTCCTATAATCCAGAGTGCAATCGTTTATTGGCCGGTTTTGCTCGAGGTTTAGTTATAATGCTGGATACCCAGTCGGGCGATGTTATGCGTCAATTGTTTGATGTTGTAACACCTAATACGGGAGTGTTGCATATTAAGTGGACATCGAGAGCAGCCATGGCCTTAGCAGCCGATTCGGGTGGTTCGGTATGGTCTCTCAGCTTTACGCGCAAACTTGGTGTCAGGGGTTGCTCAACAAGATGTTTATTTTCGGGTGCCCGTGGTGAAGTGTGTGCAGTAGAGCCTTTATTAAGTCAAACTAGAGAGCATCATGATTTGGATCAATATTGCATAGTGGCTTTGGCTACTTTATCGAAATATTTCATTGTGACCATAAGACCACGTCTGAAGGTTATTAAATATCATTTGCTTCAAGGACCCCCTGATTGTTTGCCGGTTTTAGCCTGGCAAATGGTTTTGATTCAGGCAGCCGATACAACTAGATCAGTAGATCCTGTCTTAGTGGTGGGCAGAGGCAATCAATTATTTTTCCATCAATTGTTTATATCGCATGGACGTATTACTTTGCTGCTGCTACGCCATGTAACAATGCAAACAAATTTATTGTCAGCTCATTGGTTGGGTCCCAAATGTGTGGGTTGTTTGGATACTTCCGAAATCTTACATCTGTTGGATGTACGCAGCAGCAAAGAATTGGAATGCATAGATTTGGCTAATGCCGGCATGGTGTATGGTTCAGCACAGTTTAAAGGCTTGGCTACAGGAGGAAATGTCTCTCCTGCTTTGGCTTTGGCAGGCACCCATGCTTGTTATAATTCTTTAGCCTGCAGGGGAGTGCAATTGTATATTTTGGGCTCAAGGACTATGCATTCGATTGGTGTACGAACTTGGATGGAGAGAATAACATATTTGGTAAGTAGTACTTAGTGGTAGTGCTGGAAAGATTTTTTAAAACGGTTTTTTCTTCTGTTTTAAAGGTTAAAAACCAAAGATGGCAAGAGGCTTGTGATTTAGCTTTAGATGGTTATAAAGCGGCTGGTGAACGACCCAAACGCAAACAACAAGCCAAGGAGCGCATCATAATGTTATTTAAGGAATATATAGCCGCCTCGGCTAGAGCTCCAGATTATTGTTTAGGTGCCATAATTAAATGTCTTATAACTGTTGGCGAACTTGAGTTGCTGTGGTCCCAATTATGGGAACGTCTACAGAACAAAGAACTCTTTTTACATCACATAACAAACCATATAGAAAACGATGATATACACCGTGTCAATCCCATAATATCACAGGCTCTGGTTGAATATTGGCTTAAAATATCGCCTGCCCAGTTAGAGGAAATTATATTAAAAATGGACTGGACTTGTTTGGATTTAAATCAAGTGCTTAAGGCTGCCAAAAAATATAAACTTTACAAAGCACAAATATTTCTAAATGCCAATGCCTTGCATGACTTTACAATTTCCCTTACCGAACTCATACCCCTATTAGACTATGAACATCCGGATTTAGGCAATTGTTTGTTGGTGTATATATCCAGCTGCTTGGCAGGACGAGGCTATCCTCAAGGTGAAATACCTGAAGAATTAAAACAAAATGTTAAACATGATGTACTCAGATGTTTGACCTCCTTACATTCCACTACAAATGAGGCCGATGAACTGCCCTATCCTTATTTAAGGGCTTTGTTGAAATTTGATTGTCGTGAAACCTTAAATGTGATATCGTTGGCTTTTCAAGAAAAAGAATTCAACTGTGAATTGGGTTTCCAGCATCGTAAGAGAATCATTAATATTTTACTGGAAATAATGACGCCAGAAAATAATACCGTAAGTAAATTATTGTACGAATTTAAGGGAAATTAATTGAAATTTCTTTATTTTTCTTAAAAAAAAAGTGGTCCGAAATTGGCTGTTTATTGAATTTTATAGCCCAGCAAATTTCTCAAGCTTGCTTGCCAGCTGACAACCAGCTTTTAGAGAAAGTACTCAATTATTTATCCAAGGAAACCATAGAAAACGAATCTACACGCTTACATAACGAACGTGAAAATGCCTGGCATGAGTTATTAGTCAATAACTGTCTCGACCCTATAACCAACGATGAAGAACAATTACAATTGGCCAAAAGAGCCAAGTGTTACTATGTAGAGGAATATTTATTGGAGAAATTACAACGTTATGATACGATTTTAGAGTGTTATTTAAATAATCCTTTAAGGCACGAAACAATGTTTGTCTATATGGAACGCCATAACAAAGATGAGAAACGTCAGATCTATAAACAGTTAAGCCAACATATCAAACGTTTATTGACCATAGATGCCAAAGAAACAACACGCATTGTAGACTTATATTATCACTCTAAAATCGAAGACTTAATTGCTTTGGTACAGGATGATGAACAAGTTTTATTTGTGTTCCTTAAGCAATTACAACAAAGAAATGAAAATTTATCTTCGAAGTTGAAAGAACAACTTTTAGATCTTTTGTGTAAATTTGAACCACAGGAAGTAGAAGAATTTTTAAATGCTAATGAAACTTACTATAACGAAACCTCTTTGAAGCTGGTGCAAAAATATAATCTCCTTAAGGCTGCCATATTCTTAGCCGAAAAATTGGGCGACTATCAGTTAGCCTTTAATATTAGCATGGATATCTTGAAAAGTGCCAAAAGTGAAGAAATTGCCGAATGTGCCAAATCGGTAACGGCTTTATGTATACGCTCTTCTACCTCGTCCAACTCATGTCTTACAACCAAAGAACGTGAGTCTTTATGGCTGGATTTATTGAAATTTATATTACCCTTAGAAGAACTCAAATCAATAACAAAATCCATGCTACACGAGGCCTCTCAGCATGTGGATCTAACCAATTTGGTGCAACTGATCATGAACACACATAATGTTTCGGGCAATTTTGGTGATATTAAAGAATTGCTGTTGAGCATGCTTAATCAATCGAAACAAGAAACTCAAACCATAGAATTGGCACAAAAAATTTTGGAAAAAGAATTGGCAGACGAATTCCATAAATATCATAGACAAGCCACTAGAGGCCTATGGGTTACCATGATGAGCTGTGTGGTGTGCAATCAACGTTTGTACAATCAATCAGCCATTTTGGTTATTGGTTCCTGTGGCCATGCTATGCATGAACAATGTTCAACGGAGTATTTAAACAAACAAAATAAAGAAAATCCCTCCAATTTACTTGATGATGATGATGACAGCGACGACTCGGAAAATGAGAATTATTTAGAATGTCCCTACTGCCTTAACGAAATCGATATACGATTATTTGATAAACCTTTGCAATTAGCTAAACCTAGTCATAATGTTACTAACTATACGGATAATTCGTCCTCTGCCTCAAGTCACAGAACAAATAGGGAATTGGGTGTATTGCACTTAAAATCACCGCCTAGAAAATTTTAAATTACACACACACACTCTCTCTCTAATATAGACAAATATAGGATAGTAGAGCTTATAAATGTGGCAAATGTAAAACGTAATTGAACAGTTTGTGTACGATTTTATTTTTTTTTAAGAAAAGCACTTGTTATATTGTATTGTATGAATGAATATCCTCTTTCCCAATCAGTTGCTCATTGTATTATGTATTGGAAAATGTTTAATTGTTTTGTGAGTTTATTTGTATCGTTTAACCAGTATTGTTTATTAAGACTATAAATTTTGTTATTAACTATGCTTTGCTACACTGTCTTCAGGTATAAATTTAAAAAGAATTAAAAAAGAAAAACGAAAAACAAATCAATTTATTTATTTTTATATGTATTTTGTTTAAGTTATTATGTATTCTGTTGAAATTGAAATTAATCTATTATATTATATTAGTTTAGTTAACGTCATTATAAATAAATATAACATAATGCATTGAAACTATATTTGATTTAATTTTTAACAAACTGCTGCACAGTGTTTTCATCATAGCAAAATGCCATCAAATTCATTGGAAAATTATTGCACTGCGTGGCTTGTATGAGAGGAAACTGGTCATCCATAGAGGTAGTTAACTAAGAACAATTGGATAAAACTACTCTCTACTTTGAGCCTGAAGTCTTTTGAAGTGCTCAAACAACAATGGCCTGTAGATATTCAAGCCCATCAGGTATAGTCAAACGCATGCATCTTTCTGCGCTTCTGGACAACGCATAACAATAGAAGAGGATATTAGCAGTAGTATCCTGCATTATGCAGAATACTTATTTATCCATCTACTATCTACTACTACTACTACTATGATTCTCATAAAACTAAACAAAAGATGAGAGAAAACACTTTTAACCGCTTCTATCGGCTATTTTAGTAGAACGGTAAGTTCATATATAAGAGAAATATCTATGGAAAGTGGCAAAGGGGTTGTCAAAACTCATTTCGATAAAGTTAACCACAACTTGAATTAATTCCTGACAGCATTGGTGACAAGATAGTTTATCAGCATTAAGCTGGGATACACGTTGTGTCCGAAAAATATCAACCAATGTTAGCAGTGGAAAATGCAAACGAAATGATAACGCTTTCTGAGAAAAACTAGTTAAAGAAACACTGCAAAACCACAAAGCAATAACGTTAATACAGCCCATGTTATAGCAGCTAAGAGGTTTACCAATCAGCGAAATGTACTATTCAAAATATAGTTAGTTTTAGTCACTAGAGTGCCCATTTAAAACCATATTAGGTTAGGTCGGAGTGGTAGCTCTGATATCACAAAGCTCACTTGAGCACGCATAGCGGCCCGTTGTGATGCCACGGTGAACGCAGGCCCTGTACTAACCAAGTTCCACCAAAATCAGAGAAAAGGAAAAAGTTGGTCAGCGCAAGGTCTGCACTTTAAAACCATATAAAAGCTATCAAAAAAAAGAGACAAAATTACATCAACTCTAAGCACATAATATGAACAAAGCCGACGCACACTTCTCGTACTTCGGCCGAATCTCATCTTTTGACCATGAAAAATCATTCCTCACCAGTAGTGTCCAAATGAACACGCATGACTGGTAGCTCAATTCTCAGGCACACCTAATCACTAAGATTGTGTTAAAACTAATAAATGTTCGTAAACCAAGTGAGCTCATAATAAAATGTTCTTGTGAGAAGGTCAACGATTCAACAAAGTATTTTGGCTCACTTTTGAAACCGTTTCCATAATGTTTTACTTTTTTTCTTCCTCTAAATTGACATGATATATTTATTTGGACTTACCCGAAATTCCTGTGGTCATACTTATCTCTGGTTTAAGGATTCTTATTCCGGACAACAGCTACAATTTTTTCAGGCAAAGATCTTCTCAGTGTAAAGGCATTTCTTTCGAGTTTTTACGTGAATTTCGTTGACAGTCAAGTTGTGTTAGAGGTGATAGACTCGGTTTGGTCTAGGTAGCAAATGGTTCGTGACTACAAGTACTCCATAGAAATCTTTTCACCGTACTGCGGTCTTGTAATATTAGATATACATTCCAATAATGATTCTGATCAGATTCTTTTCTGCCAAAGAATCTAGGTTGAAATTTAAAAAAATTTCTGCTGGGATTGAAAAGAAAGCTTCAGCACAACGTGACATTATAATACTAGCTCGCTACGGTGAGAGATTTGGAATATATCTCAGCTAGATTTCTGCAGAGTATGTGGAGATGAGGAGTTGGAAACGATAGAACATCAGATTATGCGACTCCAAGTAGAAAAAAATTCTTTGAAAATTTCAACTCTCTATCTGGAGTTGATATTCCGTCTCTGCTCAGTTTTAATATGAAATTGTGTTGGCTGACTGATGCACGTGCAGTTGATACTTTTGGTTTATTTTCACTTTCCCCATTAAATAAATTCATTTGTTTTCTTTCAGTTGAAGACTTTTGACTGTAAATTTCATTTACTTTAGAAAGATTACTTTTATAAAAAAAAAGTTGTTGCTGGCTGTTGTAATTCGGAACAACAGATCCTTGTTCCTAAATGTTTTACATTACGTTTCAACAAAAACTTCGGGTATCATATATCAAGACGATGATTACTTGTATTTTAAATTTCTAAAGAATACTGCAATTTATTATTGTTATTATTATTTAAAAAAAGCACCAGGAAAACTAACAATACAACTGTTAAATTTCCTATTTTTAAAAATATTAAAATTTCTTTGATTGCCTTACAGCTGTACACGATGGTTTTATAAACCTCTTGGCTACACTACTCTGCTTTAAATAGATTATTATAATATTGTACAAATTCTGAACATTGTTCAGCTGAAATGAGACAAAGAAGAAAATAAAAAAAAATTAATAATAATTGCACACTCTACTTTTGTGCATAAATTACATACTTTTTAGAAATTCCATAGAGCCATGCTGTTTTAAATTGCACATTTGAAAGTATTTATAGACGCTGTGAAATGTCATATTGTTTTGGGTTTTTTGAGCAGCTTCTAAAAATTTTCTAGCCGATATGCGACCCGGTTCTGAAGTATTAATGGCTAAACGTAGAGCATCCACTACTTTGCCCTGACCCAATAGAACTTCAATAATAATTTCATGAGCTTTAATCTTGGTTAACATATCTAAGGCAACTTGTGAGACGGCAGGATCTTCATTGGAATGTGAAAGTAAATAGCAGGCAATAGCTTTCGACTCCAACAGCAATGAATACTCAGCCAAACGTCGTAGAGTATCAAAGCTTTTGTTCAGTATCAACTCGTTGATAATCATTTTACTGAGATCTTCTTGAGCTGATATATTGTGTTTGGACAAGGATTGCAGATACAGCAGAAGAACTGTTTGGCATTGAGGTTTTTCCACAATCGCTTGAAATACTTGGCTATGCATATCGATCTGTTCAATTAAGACCTTAGGTGGTGCTGGCAATTTCGGTGTGGTTTTCACATTCGACGGTTGGGCTGTTTGATGTTGTAGTTCTAATTGGACCCAGGATCTACTCAGAATATTAGTTTAATTGTTAATTCTTTAAGAGTAACTAAGAAAATGAACTTACGCATAAATTTTATTAATTTTATTGAAAATAGTCTCCAGTACCGGTAGAAATGCTCCATTATATTGGTCATTCACTAACTGCCGAAGGACCTTTAGTAATGCCTGTTTACCATTGTTGCGCTGTAGCAGAAATTCGGTTAATCTTATGCGATCTGATATTAAGGTACACAAGGATTCAATATCCAAGTGTAAATACCACATGCAACCTAGTTTAGCATCAATAACAATATTTGGCTGGAACAGAACCCAGTTAGTGGAGTCTAAAATGTTAAAATTTTTATTTTCTTCACTAAAAGAATAAATATTTTCAACACTTACACAATTCACACTGTAAGATTTGTCCATCTGGTAATAAACTGGGCAATTTTAAGGCAAATGGTCTTATAGATCTACCCGCTGTTATGGGAGAATGATAGGTAATATCATTTACTACTTCCCCACTAAGGGAGATATCAAATAGCAATGAAGTGGCAGAAGCTTGATGATGCACAACAATTAAATTATCCACAGCATTGATGGCGAAACGTCCCACTAAACCTAAACGTAGTACGTGACATTTACGCGGCGTCAAACCAGGACCATTTAATAAATAAACTTCCACTTCAATCATGCCACTAGCACTGGCCTGCAAGATTAACACTGCCATTACGCCATAAATTTGACCCAAAGTTACTTTACTCTCTTGAATTTCACGATTCGCACTGCCCACTAAATTAATACAATCAGTATGACAATGTCTTATTCCATATAAGAATCTACTTACATTCCAATTTCGGCAACTTGGTTATGGTTTTTTGCTTTATCAATACCGGTATTAGAGAACTATTACTATCGGCTGTACACAGCACAGCTATATTCGACTCTGAACACCAAGCAAACCATTTAATGTTCATATTCATGGCTTTAATCGATTTCACTTGATTCTTTTCTGTTACTATGGTAAATATTTCAACACCTGAATTCGAAATCAAGGCTAATTCTCGATTGTGTACCCAAACAAAGCCATAAATTAAAACTTTAACCTGATGCACTATAATATCCTGCAATGCAGGTTGATCACCTTGGAAGCATATGAATTCGACAGAATTTTCACGTCGTTGAACGGCTAAAATTTGATTATCTGGAGAAAATTTTATTGAACGTATAGCACCACGATCGCTCATACAAAACGAGATGACTTTATCCTCAGTGGGTCCTTTCACAACTACGCCAGTAGCGCCACCTGAACGGACAGCAAAGATCTGAAATAGTGGGAGAGGAAGAAAAAAAAAACGTTCAAATGCGTTATCAAAGCAAATTTAATGTCAGTACTTTTAAGCAGATTTTAATGGCTGTTATTTCTTACTGCATCTTACTGCATCTTTTAACTAAAGTAGGGTTGGAAATTTGACATTTCATTCGCTTACTGTACATCGTACCAAACCTAACTTGAGTATTAATATAGTAAAGCTTTTCGAATACTATATAGCTTCCTTATCTTTTAATCCAAAAGCTTTTTGAATTCATAATGTTGTTACATTGTTGCTTAGAGCCGAGTGATATCACGAGAGTTTTTTCTCAATACTCAAGTAACCGTTCATTTATTCGCCCTTCAAATATTTTATCCAGAAACGATCTGATTCTGCAGAAAGAAAATATCAACGACGATGATCTTTAGAATCTTCGACAGGCCCGCAACTATTGGGGTGAACACTTTTAAGCCCTATAGTACAACTTGATGTTTCTGCATAGAGAACATAATTTTTAGACGACAATGGATGGCAACAATATTGTCATAGGACATGCTGAAGTAGGTGGGTGACGTAATAACTTACGTACATACATTATTAGTCATTACAACTCTTTAATCAGGATTACGGCTTGCTAGAAGGCTGCTGGAAGGGCGCCACCCAAAGAATTTTTTATATTCATTTTTTTGTCAGAGCTGAGGTTTCAACAACATCAACCTTTATAAGGTTCCTCTAAAATATCTCCCCCAACGCTCTTGCTCTGATGAACTTCAGGATAATAAGTTTCCGCCGAAATCTTGATAGATATCCGCAAGTTTCCTTTTGAAATACTTCAACGCCCCATAGGTTTAAAGTGCGTGCATCTATGATTCTGTTTCCTTCATCACAGAATCTATCTAGTAATGGCATGATTTTCTCATTCTTCCGGTTTATAATTGTCGTAAAGGATTTGAGTTTTCTTATCCCCGTCTCGATTGAGAATTCTAAAGACATTTAGCTAAAGCTAGTTGCCGTAGTCTAGTAGGTAGTGTGTTCGCTTATTAGACGTAAAGCCCGGTTTGAAGCCCCAGGCCAGACATCAAAACGAAATATGAAAAAAATTATTTCTTCGGCGACTTCCTCTCAGCAGATTTCTGTCGTTCGAAAGTCGACGTTAAACTGTAGGTCCCGCCACTCAAGTATAAAATTAAGGCGCACAACATGCGTGGTGTGAGAAGCTATGCCGTAATCCTGACTGAAGGGTTTAATGGCCAATTATGTATGTATGTTAGCCAAAGCAAAGAAGTGAAGAAAGAAAATAATAACAGAGAGGAAACAAGGACATCTTAGTTGCCAGCTGATACCGGAGACTCAACAACTCACTAAGGCGGATGAAAAAATCGCAGCCAGTGATCTTGAATTTTCAATTCAATTGGCCTGTAGAAAGGATGTGTGCTCCCAGTCCCAATAGATTCCCTCTCTAATTTCGGATCTATTTCGTCCTAGGTTGGTCCGACCAAAGTCAAAAATGTCCACACTCATGGTCACCTCATGCGTTACATTTTTACAAAACAAATTAAAATTGATTTTCACAACATAAAAATCGCTTAAAAAAGGTTTCCCAACCACTATAACTGTACAATAATCAATTCCTCGGCCTTGATAACAGTATTAATGGGCGTCTCATATATTTCAAGACCACTTACCTGCTTATTGGAATCATCAAAGAACACATTCGTCAATTGGCTTACAGCATCAAAACGTATAGGATTCTTACAAAGCTCCACATAATGCACGGACTGTTCCATTATTACACTTAAATTTCTATTGAAAAAAAATATTTTAATTTGAGATTATTTTTATAAACAATAAATTTGTATATAAACAAAAGCAAATCTGCAATCCAATAAAACACTAACAGCTGTTTAGATAAATTGTTATCTGGGAACATTAAAGCACAGTGTTGCATAAAATAGTAGTAAAAACAAAAGAATTGTAAACAAACGGCATCAGCTGTTTAATTATAAACAAACCGCAAAAAAGAAGGAAATAGTTTTAGAGAGCAAAACAATTAATTGGAATTTTAAACATTTATTTTAATAATATTAAAAAGGAAACAAAAATGAATTTCAAAACATTTTTATGCCGCTGCTGTTTGTTTGTGTTGAAAGAAAAGAAAATATTTAATATCTTCGAAACAGAGGATCTGGCCAAAAAGCTGATGCTATGCTCCACCCTGCCGGTGGAAGTAATGGATGAATATCCCATAAATGTGTGCATGGAATGCTACGAACAGGTGCAAAGGTTTTATGAGTTCCAGCAAATGTGTTGTAAATCTTTGGAGAAATACAATGAATTGATAAATAGCGAAGAGGAAACCGTCATGAGTAGCAGCGACCATTTAAAAGAGATCACCGCAGAAGAGGACAACAATATCATTGCTGAAGATGTATTAGAAGATTTTACAAAGAAAAAGAAACGTGGCAGACCACCTAAGAAAAAATTAGACGTCAGACGAAAGGAAAATCTTACACATACAGAGCCGTTGTTCCAGAACATTGTGCCTGTGACAGTAGATGAAGCTGTAGTGTGTAACAGTAGTAACAGTGTAACAGGTGTAATTGAATGTAAAAGGATTGATGCATGCAACACACCAAGTAATCTGTTAAGGAAAGCAAAAGATTTAAGATCATTTGAAGATAATTCTGAGAGTAATAAAGAAGAAAATAATTTGACCAAATTGAACTACTTGGTAAATGAAGAGAAGGTAAGATACGAAGAACTCTTTCATATAGGAAATCTAGTACGTATATATATACAGTCGGGCCTCGATTATCCGTGATGGTCGGGACCATCATTACGGGCATTACGGATAATCGATTTTCACGGTTTATCGAATAACAATTTTGATTATACAGTTCAGTCTTTTTACCACTGCTAACGATGTCATACTAAATATATTTAGATCTAACCAGCCGCACTTCTCAAATTTTAAAATTAAACTAATCACTTGTAAATGCTTTCATGTTTATTATATTGTATGTATGAATTTGAAGTTAAAAAAAATGCTGCCATCACGGATAATAGAGGTAATCACGGTTAATCGAAGCCAACAATTTGAAAACATTGGAAACAATAAACTGATCTTTGGCCATCACGGTTAATCGGGGTTACCGGTTAACCGGATCATGGATAATCGAGGCCCGACTGTCTCATTAGGTTTTATAATTTAAATGAAGGTTTAGAACGCAGTATTTATATACATATTAGTTTGAGTTTCTTTAATCAGTTTCATTTCTTGTATCAGTTTCATCAGTGTGATAGTATGCATATTAGCAATGCTCTCTGCGAATATTTTTTAGGTGAGACATTTTTCTCGAGACATGAAGAAGATGTGAGGACAGGCTTGCTGTTGGGGTTCTTACTCGAGTTCTCCTTAAGGTTGGAATGGGATTGGGTTGACTAAGCTGTGCTCAATACATTTCTGTTAGTTGATTCGTTCTTTCTTTACATTTTTGTTCCTTTCCCCGCTTTCTCTCTGTCTCCTTTTTCCCTTTCTTTTTCTTTTTCTTCACCTTTAGGACGATCATAATGGTGCCATTGATCTCCGGGTGAAATTCGTGCTTGCTTTCTTAACAATACATGTCCACAAATCTTTCTGCCTACTTTAACAAGAATTCAAAGTAATTAACCAGAAAGCTAGAACTTAATATTTTTTTAATTTTAATCGACCAAATTTATGTATGTGTTCTAATACCTACGTTGGTGTTTCTCTACAGACGCTCACAGGACTGGACAACAAAGATTCTTCACAAGAAAGCCAGTCAGACGAAAACTATCTCTACCAATGCGATCGTTGTGATGCAGGCTTCATTTCAACTGAACTATTACTGGCACATAAAAAACGACATGATGGCTTGCCACCATACATCTGCCCTCAAGAGGGTTGCAGAAGATCCTTCCATCGTTGGCATTTCTTTAACAAGCACAAAAAGAAACATTGTACAATACAGGAGCTTACGCACAAATGCGAGGAGGACAATTGTGGTCGTGTATACAAAAACAAATGTGCTCTTAATATACACAAACGTAAATTCCATAATATAGGTCCTAAATTGAAGACGCACATGTGTGAAATCTGTGGTAAAGTTTTTAAATCAGCCACAGTGCTAAGCGATCATCGCTATACACATATTGACCGAAACCAATTGCCCTATGTATGTGAGGAGAAGGGATGCTTTAAGCGTTATTCAACTAAAGGAAAACTAAGAGTGCACAAAATGCGTCATGCTGGCATTAAGAATTATATTTGTCCTCACTGTGGCATGCGTAAGACCACACGTAATGAACTTAAGATTCATATTAATTATCATACACTGGAAAGGACTTGGTCTTGCCGTTTTTGCAACAAGGTATTTAATAGTGCGGGAAATCTTAAAATACATATCAAGAATATACATGAAAGGGCCAAGGATTTTAAGTGTCGTTTTTGTGAACGAAGCTTTGGCAAAGCCGATACTAGAAAATATCATGAGATGACACACACTGGTGAAAAACCTCATGAATGTGAACTGTGTGGGCGTAGATTTGTTCAACCGGCAGCATTACGAACCCATAGGAAAGTTCATTTGAGACAAAAAACGATTTTAATAAAGAGAGGCAGGCCGGTAGAGGTGGATCGACAAGCAGATGCTAAAAATACTACAGAAGTTGAGGAAGCAACTGTAATAACAGAGGCTTTAATGCAGGAGGTATTGAGCGATAACAATATGAATTTGAAATGATTGCAAATGGGATTTAAGTATTTGAAAAAGCCTTAGTAAAGAATAAAGTTTATTAAATTATAAATTCAATTTGATTTGTTCTTTTTTTGTAAATAAGTATTTATTTATTTGTTTGTTTTCTTTTTTATTCATTCTTTCATTTGTTGAGGGGGGGTTTATTTTTGTTTTTGTTTGTTTATATTTCCTTAAATGTGTATAAATAATTTATTCAATTTTAAATATTTCTTATTTTCTTATACGAAAACTTTATTTCTTTCGGTTTTTATCGCTTATCGTTTTGCGCTTATTGAATATTCAAAACTTCATTAACAATATGTATGTGGCTGAAAATGTTTTCCTTTTTGTGTTTTTGTTTTTTTCTTTTCTTTTATTGTAATTGCATTTTTTTACATTGTAAATATGAATAATTTTTTTTTGTTTGTGTTTTCTGTTTCATTTTCTAATATTTTAATAAGATTTTCAAATAAATATTGGTTTTGCATGTTAAATTTCTTGAGAAATATGTATATTTTTTGTTTTCAACTACTTACAACACTAAAATATTTCAAAATGATATACAAAATGTTTCCGTTTAATTTTAAATGTTATGATAACAATAATTATAATGTTTTTTCTATTGTAATATAATGTGTGGACGATAAAATTCTAGATACCCTACAACTTATTTCAATTTAATATAAAGATTTGGTAATGCAGTTTTATGTGGAAACTGTATCATCTATCCAAGAGATAAAACGCAATTAGAAGCTTAACATTTTGTTCTAGTACATAAGTTTGATACTTTCCTTTATTATTATAAGATTTCAACGTTAAGGCAAAAAACACAACATCGCAGTTCACATATCCAATATTGCTGTGGAAATATTCAGTGAATTTTCAAGCAGAAGATTGTGTCATTGAAAGATTAGTTTATGTCCTCTCCATTGCAATACTACCCAGCAGTCAAACTGTTATCTTAGCTTCTATGAGGTTGAGTCAAAATTAGAAGGGCACTGTCTGTGTAAGCAGAAATGCTATGTATGATCACTCTCAGCTTGATCGCTAGTCGTGTAAGAATTCAGGCAAAATATAAATATCTGAGGAATTAAAAGAGCAGTTTCAAAGAGAATACATTGAGAGGCTATCCAGAAATAGCATTAAGCTGAGTAATCGGTTTTCTAACCGGGGATTGTAAAGAACTTTTTTTTTACACAAAAGCAGTTGCTTCAAGAACTATTTGTGGATTTTGTACGGATGAAATTAATTTCAAATGGAGACACCTGGCCGTTTAACAAGTATTAGGCATCGACCAACATCGTGCGTTAAGTTAATGCGGCAAGCACCCTATATGCATAGTATAACTTGTTAGGATAACTTTTTACTTCAAAATTTAAAAAATTTGACCAATTTGATCGGGTCCCTCCGATGAACGTCTGCTGCCGCCCAGCCAAGTCCAAACGCCTGAATTGCTGGTAGGCCTTCGTATACTATCGGCAGAGTGTTTGGCTGACAAAGAATTTCGCCCGTTTGTGCCAGCATTGCGATGTGCTTTCCACAGAATAGTGTAACATACTCGTGACAGCTTATGGACTTCTTAACAAAATAAGTGTTTGGTGTTTGCCAAGCGTCACTTGAGGTGCGTAGTATGATAATCTCTTATCTAAAACATTTTCACAGGGGGCGTTGTTTCAAGATGCAAATAGTTGGCACACAATCACAACCAAGTTATGAGATTTAACTTCACTTAAATTTTTGTAAGAATACGTGAAATCTGTGATAAACAGGGATTAGTTCCATTCCTGAAAGACAATTGGTGAGATAAAGGCCAAAATAGTACCATCTATTGTAACTATTACATTCATTTGACGTCTTAAATGTGTAAAAAATCGTCAATGCACAAAGACTTACAAATATTATGTACCACTATGGAACAGAACTTAGAACAAAAGTTTGTTCATGACTACATCCCACAAGTTTTAAGAAATATGAGTCACGGTAGTACGTAAGTGCATAATTGAAAACAACGATCATGACATGAGACCAATAGGAGTAACGAATTGGAGTAGGTTCTGAAGAACTCTAAAAACCATTGAGTGTTGCAGAGGTTAATGAAAATTTGTAAATTTTAATGTGTTTCAATTATTTCTTCGAATACTGTGTATTTGTGTATTCTTGGAGAAATTTTGTTGAGATCTTAAGTTTCATAGGGAATTTGGAGTGGAAAATTAGATTTAGATTTGAACGTTATATAGAATTTTTTCACAGTAAATTTAAGCATTCAAATAAAACTGCATTACCACATTTTTTTTTATCGTAAATATAAGTCATGTGTAGACTTTTGTCGACCACTGTATGGCCCAGTCAAATAAGTATGATTGAATACAATTTTTGGTTAAAGTAGAGTTTTTTCTGCTTTTTCAAGTGGATTTGAGTATAGGAAATCATAGGTTATGGATTTAAAAATCAAAAAATCCTTATCCCCCATCTTATATTAACTGGCCAAGAATTTAAATTCATTTTCGGTGTATTAAAATTGCATTTTAATGTACTTAAGTACTGTTTTTGTTTTGTTTTGTGATTTCCAAACTAAATTATAAAATATTTTTATTTTGTTTGTTTTTTTTAATTAATTAATTTGTTTTTTTTTTGTTTTTATTTAAAATTCTAAATTTGTTGCCTTTTTACTTTGCTTTGCTTTATTTCACAACTACTTATTAAGTAAAATTGTTTAAATATATAATTTTTAAATCGTAAATTGTATTGTATATATAAAGAATTTGTTTTTAATTTTTTAATAATAATTAATAATAATAATATTTATAATAATAATAATAATCAGAGAATATAGAAGATTTTCCAATGCATACCTTTAAATTTGCCATTATTTTCTCTTTTTTCTGTTGAATTCTTTTGTATATTTGTTTTTAATAAGATTTAAATTCTAAATATCACTAACGATTTTTTAAAAAAATCGTTTTTATTTTTAAAACTTATATTTAATATTTATTTTTATATATTTAAAGTTTATTTCTTTTAAAAACATTTTTGTTTTAAATTCATTTTTAATTTCTAAATTTTTTTTTTAATATGTTGCACATATTTTCTCTACAAAAAAATCGTGTTTCTTTCTAAAAGATTTTTCAAAACCTTTACAAATATTTTGTTTGTTTTTCTATTTTTTATTTTTTTAAATCAAACTTTACTAATTTTAAAAGTAAGCTCATGTTTTCTGTTTTCGTGTTTTTACTATATTGATGATGATATGAATTATGGAAATAGTTTTAAATAGATTTTTAAGCAATTTCAACCATGTTTGCATGATATTTAAGAGAATAATTATAAAATTTTTTTAATAAAGAAATAAAAAATAAAGTTTTAAATTCCAATTTTAATTAAGCAATTTATATACACATTTTTTATTTATCATCCAAGAGCTTAGGTAATTAATTGCCCAACTAATTACAAAATAAAATCAATTTACAAAAGCAATACCTTGTGTTGAGTATATTCAGTGAGAATTGGCAAAAAAAAAAAAAAAAAATAAGAAGAAGTAGACAGAAAGGCCAAGGAAGTTGATGTGGTAATACCATATGTAGTTTAATAGTTGGTCCTGACCCCCAGTCTGCCACCTCTACGGCCTCATCGATGGATGGGTCAGGGAGGAAGAGCAGAGGCGTTGGGGGAACGGATCGGGTTGTTTTGCTTCTAGATGTCTATGACCTGCTGTGGATAGTAAGAGAACAGATTGGGTGCTGGGCTTGGATAAGGCCAGCTGAAGGTTGGTTGTCGGTTTTATCACGGGGCACTACGAGATTAGGTCGCTGACGGGTATATGGAACAGATCCCAGCCGGACTATTGCAGGGCATGTTGCGATGAAGAGGAGTTGGAGACTATCGAACAACTCCTCTGTAACTGCCCAGCCCTTAGTAGGTTGAGGTTGAACACCCTTGGCAGGGCCTTCTTTGAGAGTTTGAATTCTGTGTCGACAGTCGACATCAAAGCTCTGCACAGATTCATTAGTGGCTTGGGCTGGTTGAGAGGTGCTAGGGCTTCATCAGTGTAGTCGCGCTCTCCGTTTTTGTTGTGTCTGGTCTGTGTAATTCCTCCATTCTCCCCTTTCCTACATCCTCGCCTTTTTATCCTATTCCCTCTATTATTCTTCCCTCTTTAAGGACGTTGTACAATGGGTCAATTCGACCTCCGGGTACTGTACTTGCCTAATTGACAAGCACGCGTCCTCTAACTTAAACCTAAACCTACCGTGTGTAGTTAATGAATTTCGAACTCAATTAATTAATTTCGACTCAATTAAAACCTAAGTATGAACAAGCTTTAAACTTCAATGACAACATGTCCTATCTCATTACCCCTTTAGAACAACAACAAAGTCTTTAAGAATGAATGATCGGAACATATTCTTGGAACCTGTGGGGAATTAATGCATTCCAGAAAGCTGAACCTGGGTGTTTATCAAGTGCTAGGCAGGGCAGGTTGACACCGGGAAGCATACTGAAGTTTGCCAGGGCAACAACATATCATATCCTGTCCCCTTTAGGACAAACACAAAGTCCATAAGAATGAATGATCGCAGCATATTCTTGGAACCTGTGGGGTATTAATGCATTTCAGAAAGCTGAACCTGGGTGTTCAATAAGGGGCTAGGCAGGGCAGGTTGACACCAGGAAGCATACTGAAGTTTACCATGGCAATAGGCTTATGGGGATACCCTATAAAATTAAAGGGAGTGCTATAAATCTTCACCAACAAATTGTAAAAGAATTCAAATCGATCGAACGATCTAAGCAAAGTAGATTATGGTTGCTGTCTGAGGTAAAGGAGTAGGTCTTAATTTTTGTGGTGATTTAATTCTAGGGTTCTTCTTATTAGAAAAACAAGATCATTGGGGTTCATGACTTTGCTAAAAGGGGTTGAAGAAAATGCTTAAATATTTCAAATTACTATATGCTAAGCGAATATGTATGCGTTGAAGGCATTTTATTTAGGGAGGAATTCTTTTTCGACAACGATTGCAAGAAGCTGATTTTTGGCTTAAAACTCTTTTCAAACATTTTCCATAATCCATTTCGACAATGGATAATAGTACATACAGTATTATCGTACAGACTAAATTTTTAAATATAACTTTTTGCGTAACGTTATTTATAATTTTTAAAATTTATACTCTTTTCATACATAATCTGAGGGTACTGTTGTTGTACTGGTTTCATTAATGGCAGCTAAACGTGGTATTCTACGCTGTGAGGCCATACCCTCAGCATTGGGCACTAAATGAGGCGCTGTGGCGGTAATACAACTACTACTACTGCTGCTGCCAACTACAATACCACCACCGCTATTAACAGCACCGGCAACGCCACCGCCACCGCCGCCATCCCAATTCGGTAAGGGTTGATTCATAACGGTTAAACCAACAATTTCATAGGCACGCTCATTATTGGCAGAACCGCTAGGCACAGCGGTAACCGATAGATCCGAATAATAAGCACTGCTGGGGGCTGAAGACACCACCATGGGTATATCTTGTTCCTGATGTTGAAAATTGTATTTCTAGAAAATGGAAGAGAAGAGAAATAAATTGGCGTATGGATTAAAGTTCTTCTGTGCTGACTTACATCACCACACTGACTGTAACCGGTATTCTGATATGAGGGATTATTGGATCTCACCGATTCACGATCCAATTCTGCATATAAAGCCTCACTAACACCTACGGGACTATAGGCATCATCCATATGGGTATAATGATTTTCAGCCGGCGACGATGAAGGCGGACCAATTTGATCGGGTCCCTCCGATGAACGTCTGCTGCCGCCCAGCCAAGTCCAAACGCCTGAATTGCTGGTAGGCCTTCGTATACTATCGGCAGAGTGTTTGGCTGACAAAGAATTTCGCCCGTTTGTGCCAGCATTGCGATTGTTACGGCACCACCAAGGCTGTGGTCGACCTAAAATGGTAGACATTTTTTTATTTTTTAAATAATTTTTTTAATCAATAAAATTTAATTGTGTGTGTGTCTGTGTATGTGTGTGTGTGTATCTATTGCTGTCATTTTGTTTGTAACTCATAAATCTTGTGTTATTTAATCACCTGGTTTCTGTTCAAATTCCTGTCCTGTTCGATTGCAAAAAAAAAGAAACGTACGAGCGTAAATTAAATGTGTCTGTCAGTTGGTTAAATGCTAAAAAAGTTTTATGGCCCAGTAAGAAAAAGGTGTAAAACCATAAATGTTGTCACCTTTCATGCCCACCACTCAGTGAGCCAGAGTGGCAGTTGGACTTTCAGCGCTCATATTATAGCCGGTCTTTAGCAATGGCGTGCATAAATGTTGTCTTGCCTTGATTATGTCCATGCGAATAATATACTCGATTGAGCCGTGTTATTCTATGAGTAATTCCCATATGAATTTTACAAATACGGAATTTGTACCATTTTATTACAATTAAAATTCGTTTTCTTTTCTTGACCATATTTGTTAACATGTTAAAAAAGCCACATAAAAAATAATTTTTTTTTTTGGTTTTTGCTGAAGAAAAACGAAAAATTGTGTAACAAGAATAAAGGGTATGTACCACAGCAGCCAAGCCAAGCCACGTCAAGCGTAATAATAAAATATCTTGTTTAAATGACAAAAAATGTTGCCATTCATTAATAAAATATGGACACTTTCAAAAAGACTTTGAAAAAATTATCCTTTTTTGGTATGAGCTCCTAAAAATTTTGCCTTAATCTATAGGCAACTTGTAAAGCAATAAAATACTCACACCTGCCCTATGCTGTAAGCTATATTAAGAATAAATAGTTTTCTTATGAACTTTGTTAAATGACTACATACATGCGACTACTGTCTCTAAAGTTGCAAAAAAAGAAATGTTGTTAGTTTTAATTGTCCGAAGTAACATTGAAGATTTTTTTAAACTGAGCGGCTTCTTAAATATCTCTTCCTGCTCTTGTACAGCTAAGATAGTGTGGTAGGCAGACGTTTAGTTGGCTCCGCAGAGGATAAACACACTTGAAAAATTTGTTATCTATTGCGATACCACAGCCTTTCATTTCTCCTTGTCTTGTAATCATCCAAAGTTTCCGATTAAGCAATTTAAATTTCCAATATGTATCCATCCCTGACAGACAAATAACATCATATGCATTGTAGAAGTCTGAGTGTTTGTTCCTTGTACGACATAAAATCGGTTCCCCCCTCACTTCTTATAGAAATCGTTGGCCTTATGATCACTATCAATGCATCTCATATGAGTACAATTTGAGAATGCAATGTCCAATAATGGAAGTTGCCGTAGTCTAGTAGGTAGTGTGTTGGTTTATTAGACGTTAGGCCCGAGTTCAAACCCCAGCTGAGACATCAAAACGAATTATGACAAAAAAAAATATTTCTTCGGCGACTTCCTCTCAGCAGATTTATGGCAAAAACTCTGAGAGTAAATAAAGCTGCCATGAAAAAGTTTCTCAAAAATCTATCGTTCGGAGTCGACGTTAAACTGTAGGTCCCGCCACTCACGCATAAAATTAAGGCACACTATATGAGTGGTGTGAGAAGCTAGGCCGTAATCCGGACTGAAGGGTTGTAATGGCCAATTATGTATGTTATGTGTATGTAATGTCCAATAATGATTCTGATAACTACTACGAGCTCTCTCCTTTGAATTTTAAGCAGGGTGTCATCCTCTATCCAGCCTTGGCCAGATATGCAACGCAATCTTTCCCAAGTCTATTATTGCATTATCAATACTAAGCTTACATTTTCTCAATGGGATTCAAAGTTAAATGGTTGCGCCACAGGATGACAATTTATTTTCTCTGCCGTTCTGGGAATATCACTATGTTCCGCCACCTTAACGACGTCAATTTTTTCCAGCGCTGCCATCTCGTTTGGATGGTAGCGTCGTTAACACGTTGACTGCCGACTACGAGACAACTCGTATTTGGCACCCTAAAAGGGGACGCAATCTACGAGTTAGCACTGATATAATACGATTTTATTCCGAACGATAGATTTTTGAGAAACTTTTCATGGCAATTTTATTTACTCTCAGAGTTTATACCAGAAATCTGCTGAGAGGAAGTCTCCGAAGAAATATTTTTATATATTTCGTTTTGATGTTTGACCGAGGATTTGAACCGTGGCTTCGCGGCTCATAAGCCAACACACTACCTACTAGACTACGGCGACTCCTAACCATACCGATAGGTTTATGAAGACATGCTTTGTCAAAAAATTCTGAATGCTCTTACAGTTCAGATTGTCAAGCGCCGAACAATGTCAGAATAGATATTCTGTGGTTTTCTATACATCCTCATCGTTACAGCTTTTGCGGGAGTCATTTTGAAGTATTCCCAGGCTTTGGGCATGTATGCCCAGCTTCGTTGGTCTCTGGTTAGGTTTAATGAAAATATTGTTGTGTAAATGGCCACACTGTGTCAGAGTTATTTGTTCTCTATACAATTTTTTTTTCTCGCCGAGGAGGGGTAAATGTATGTACCTAACCGCACCATAGAGGAAGTCGTCACATCCTCCGTGTGTAGGGCCCTCGCCCACTAAATCCCCCCCACGTCTCGTGGACTTGTTTTGCCCACTCCGGAACTATGGTGGTATTACTTTGGAGTGGAGTCCTTTTGGCCCCTGCGTGTTCATATCCGCGTCCGGATTGCGTGTCAAAAGTTAAGGAGACATCTAAGTAATTCGTAATTCGCCATCTAAGTAATTCGTCCAATTCTCTCTACTCGCAATCATAACCCCGACAATGTTAACGGCCGTGATCGTTCCAACTATTGACGTCAGTTTAGAGCGATAGCTCTGCTAGCGTGCACATTCGAAAATAGTGTGCTCTGCATCATCAATTACTTCTCCTCTTAGTAAAGGCAATAAGGGGAGGCGCTCTTGCCCATTCTATGCAGGTATTTTCTAAAATTTCTTTTATTTTTCTCCATCCGCTCCGCGGCCTGCAGATCCACGAGAATTGTACCTGCAATCATAAGTACGGCTGGCGCGGATAGTGTACGATTCTCTATACAATTGGGTTTATGATCTCATCTTAGTTCTGCAAATAAGGTAAGAGATCATTGTCAGATCAAAGGAATGACAAACTCAGTCGTATTTCCTGTTGACATCCAACCTCTCCGGCTCAATCTCTAGAAAGCTTCAATTACATTAAAAAAATATGGAATATTTCTTCGAAGCACAGTTCTCCTATTTGTATTCCTATATACGAGGGTAAGATATCAAAGAATTAGGAAATACCTGTTACTCTACAAATTATTAAAATATCATGTATTTATGCCAGGGAACAAGATTAAAATTTCGCAAAAACAAATGAATTGAACCCAATTAAGCGATAATATGACAGGGAAAACAATGTACCTGGTGGTTTTAAATAAAAATTCTCTTTATCTTCCATCAGCATTGACATTAATTGACAATCCGCTCTAATGCCACGCTATAAAACAGTCACAACAAATTTTCATTTTGCTTTGTTGCAGTTGTAGTTGCTGCTGTTGTTTTTGTGATTTTACATAATTCATTGATCACTTAATTTAAGAAACATAAAAGGAAATAAAGAAAAAAATCCTATTAATCTCTACTTGAAAATCATTCATTCATTCATTCAAGAGAAATCGCTGGATAAAAGAAAACGAAACGTTGCTACCGAATTTACTTCTAATGCTGCTTTACTGCTTATAGAGTGGCTCCTTTTTAAGTTTCCTATTTAAGCCACCACATTCGAATGAACCGTTTAATTTGATTAACGTCAAATTCCCAATTTACAACAACAACAACAGCAGCAGCAATAGCGAACAAAAACAAAAAACTTGAGAAAAAAAAATACCAGAAAAATTTCAAATTGGAAGACAACAAATCTGAAAATAATCCACCAGTCGTTTTCAAGCAAAACATTTATTTCTTTCGTTGCTGCAAATTCATAAAGGGTTCCGAATATCAAATCCAGCATGCATTCAGGCCACTCCATAAACAGAAAAAGAGAGTGACACAGAGAGAGAGAGAGAGAGAGAGAGAGTGGGGAAAATTGTGGGGAAAATTGTGGAGAAAACAAATTATGAACTGTTAAGTAATCCAAAAGCAGGCAGGCAAGCAAATGAATGCAACTACAATGACGAGTAGTTCGAATGTTTTCATTAAGCAATACCATCATCTCTCTAAACTCTTACCAGCACTGCCATCTTCCATTCCATATTAGTTTCATTAGTTTTCCTGCTCAACCTCAGCTTTAGCTGGAGATTTAAAATTGTTTTTCATTTGTTTTCCAATTGCTTATTTGTTTTGCAACACACTCACCTCACTAGAGGGAAACCATCAACGTCGTCATCATCATCATCATCATTATCGCCATCCTATGTATATGGAGGAGCTCCTTGGCAATGGAAAACAATTTTTATTAAAAACTAAAAAAGCCGGCTCTTTATGCAACAAAATGCAAAACCAACTAAATCAAGCGACACATCAACAACAACTACAACAACAAGCAAGCAAACAAACAAACAATATTCATATACAGGATGAAATACTTGCAATCACTGTAAATAGACGGGCGGACGGACGGACGGATACCTATTAATAGGAGCGGTGCAGCAGCATCAGCATTACATTTGAAGGAAGGAGTGTAGTAATAAACAAACGTGCAACTCAATCGTGGAAATTTTGTGTTGGCCTCATACTAATGGCTTAACGACGACGATACGGATGTGATAGTGTGATAGAGTCGCATAAAGCATAGAGTGTGGCTTAGTTTGTAGTCTGGTGTGGCCTGAATATACTCGTATGCAGGAAAATTCAAATTTAAACTCATATACATACACTGCAGTAATGGTGGTGGCATGATTTTCTGTGGCACTACACTTAAATTGAAAGCAGTTTTGGCAAATAAAGGCATACGAATTTTGCAGCAAATAATAACTGATATCGATAAAAAAAAGTTTTACAGAGGTATAAACTTTTCTAAATTTTCAAAATTTAGTAATATATAACGATAATTATAGTTATCGCAATATAGTTTGCGATTATTATTGGTATCGAAAATACCGCAATAATTGATATCGATAAAAATATTAAAAAAGAAAAATTTCAATGACAAACATTCTCGAATTATTATCGATTACAGCTTTACATTTAAAATATATTATGGAAAGTCCTAAAATCGGAACTTCAAACTTCATTTTTATATTAATAATTACTACAGTAAATGCTATCGATAACAGTAAAAAATCGAAAAATATTAAATTAGAAATAAATAATAATTAAAACAGTAAGCTAGCCATGTGCTATCGACATTGTTAACGATATCTATTGAAACTAATTAAAATTATTAAGTTTACAAAACCATGCCATCGAATGTTAAAGAAACTATATCAAAACATATGTTATCGATATGTGTCGATAATAAATTGTGCACAAAAAGTATTATTTTTATAATATATTCTAATATAAAAATTTTGTTTTTAAAAATGTATCGATAAGAACTTCGATAAGAATTTGAAATCGACGATTTATCGGATTTTACAAAAATTTTTATTAACAATTATTTAAAGCCTTTAAAATGATATATATTTGTTATCCATACAAATACTGTAATCGATGTATATCGATGATATATTAACCAAAAACTCAAAAAGAAAAACAATTTAAACGATAACTACTTATAAATAATTTATCGTTATAGTACTACGAATGCAAACTTAAAAATTTAAATTAAAATTTAAAAATTATTTATCAACAAATATTTTTTTTTATCGATTTGTTATTGATAATTTTTTAAAAGTTATATATCGATAACTACAATACATATGTTATGTCTTCAAGGCAATTAAAAATTAAATTAAATATTTAATAAAGTTATATCGGTTTTCATGACACCATAGCATTTTTTCTCGTCGTTTTTAAAACCAATTCCAACAAGGTTGGTTTCTATGACAACACCGATTAATAAAAATATTCGAGTGTATTTGATATACTTTGTTGAAAGTTATTACTGTTGATATCTAAACTGTTATCGGTATTTATTGATAAGAAATTATTTATAAAAATTAAAAAGCCTAAATCACGGCAAATTCATATAAGGTAGCCGCAACTCTACAACAAGTACAACAATGCAAAAACAACATGTATTTTGTTTTTGTAAAACACTCCTTCGGCTGTCAAAATAGGAAGAAAAAAAATTGAAAAGAAAAAAAAGTTAACAACAAAACACACACGCACAACAAACACACGCAAATTTTGACACTTGGAATAGTATCAGCTGTTTAGTCAATCCCACCTATTACATGAATTCGCCTAGGCCTAAATTCAAATTGGCGTTAAAAAAATTATTATCAATTAAATGTATCGATAAGTCGTAGAAAGTAAAAATTAAAAAAAAGTTAAACCGTTCAGAGCCATAGAAATCGCAAATTTAATTCGTTTTCACTTTCCAAAATGTTTAAAAAGTATTTTTAAATTTGGTTTTTAAGTCAATTAGATACGGCAACCGAATCGTAGCTAACAAGGCATATTCAATAAGGTGATGGCAAGAATACAACGACTCAATTCGCAGTGTTTTTTAACAAAAACAACATGTATTTTCTGTTGTTTTTGGGTGACCACTAATGTCAAATTAAATTCGCCGTAAGCCAGAAATGACAAAGGCGAATCCATATAATGACATAAAGTTGTTATTTTGTGTCATTATTTCTCTTTTGTTTCTTTTCGTTTATAAAAAAAAAATTTTAAAACAAATTTAAAAAAAATTAATTTTATTAAATACGAGCTGATTTGTGCTACCACTAAGGTATGACGACCTTCAGAAGAATACTGGGAAGCATAAAAGCAGATTCTACAAGAAAAGTTGTGCCCAAACATCCAGAATATTTAAATAAATTATAAATTGTGTAGAATAAAAATGTAAAGGGAAATAAAAAATAAATAAACAAAAGAATGTATATACAGTGAGCAAAAAAAATTTGTACACTTATTAAAAAAAACTAACAAATGAATTATTCCACAGGATTTTGTTTAACATGACTTTCTAGGAAACCCGTTAGCCATAGTCAAAAAGTCACCACTTTTTTGCCTAAAAATGTGGGAATTTTTTAGTTTCGACAATTATTTTCTTTATACTTAACCAATAGAGAAATGTTTATAATCAGAATATAGTTTTAAAGCTTTTTTTAGCCTTAAGCACAATAAATTTCCTTTTATAGATAATTTTTTGTTCAAAAGTTATTTCGAGGTAGTGGGTGTAAGTTTTTTATGCCCACTGTACTCAAACAATCAGGGGTGTCAGAGAATCCAATAATGTCGGAATTGGATTTGAAAACGACACAAAAATCAATTCGGTGTCATACAATCCAAGATTATCGGTTTTGTTTTCGAACTTGAATAAGTATCGGTTTTAGGTGTCACAGAATGTCTTGCTATCGGTTTTGTTATTGGAAATAAACCAAGCAGCTAACAGCTGTCCGTTTGTTGTATGAAATGAAAACAACTTTAATTTTACTTTATAAATAGCTTTTATTTTACCAATCTTTTATAAGGTTGTGGCTATTTCGTCTCTGATTCTCTGACCTTCACTTTGCAGAGTCGTGCTTGATGACAAAATAACATTGTCTTCACTTTCAGGTAATGATAAAGTCAGGTCATCCTCACTGGTTTGCACATTATAGCTCCTGCAAATGTTGTGCAGAGCGCAGCAGGAATTTATAATTCCTACTACACTACGGATGGTAGTGTAACGTGCTCATTAAGCACTCAACATATTCCATATTCAACACTCCGATTCATATTCTTTTTCGATTAAAGTACAAATGCTTGTTAAAGCTGGGCTTTATTATCTTTATGAGTCCCGTCTGTGCAACCAATTTGAAGGGATTTTAAATTTATTAAAGAAATAGTCCCTTGCTCTTTGCTTACCGTTGGAGTTCATTTCTAGTTGCACCCATTGACGGCAAATGAACCGCTCCATAGCATTGAGCACATTGTCTATTAGAGTCGTTTACAAAAGGTACTTGGTATGACACTTCAGCTAAAACCCGCAATGTAGCTGCAAGTTGTAGTAATGGTAGGATCTTAGAATGGGGAAGGTGTTCTTTTACTGTGTTTGTGACCATACAAACACCGTCTTTGTTCAACCGGCAATATGCTATAAATCTGCAAAGCAGCTTTACTCCTATCCAAGAAAGACTGTATTATAGTAGCCAGAACAAGAGTGGGAACAACAAGGTTTAGTACACAACATCTCTATGGAAGAACCCAACCTAGGGAATGTGAATTGTGCGCAGAAGAACTAACCATAAGTCATATCTTTAAAGATTGACCGATAAGCTCAACAAATGAACCATTAGAAGAAATCCTAAAATGCAGCAACATAAACTCAGTAAGAAAAATTAAAAATATTCTTCAATCTGCAAATGGTTTACATGAAATCTAGATTCAACACATATAGTGTAATGACCATGTAGTCCACACTATTTTGGAATTGTATTTTACAAATTTATTTTTGTAAAATACGCATTTTAAATAAATAAATATATATTTTGTGAAAAAAAAAAAAAATAAAAATTGGAAATAAAAACACAAATGTAAACAACAGCTGTTTCGAACATCGGTTTTATTTCAATTCGAAAATAACAAAACCGACTTGATTTTGTGACACCAAATGAATCCAATATTGGTTTTCAAAAACGACAAAAGGCAAAACCGACTTGGATTCTATGACACCCCTGAATATGTTTGACATTTGTGTGGACTGAAAAAAGCAATCAGCTGGGCTTTTAACACTACCTTATTGAATTTGCCTTGGTAGCTAACTTGGTAGTTGCCTCAAAAGGTAAGGGTAACAAGGCAACTAAAGTATTGTGGCTTGTCATAATCGCCTCAGATGATGACGCAATTGCAATCGAATCACATTTTCTAAATTTTAACTACAATTGGCAATGCAACTGTTGCCATTTATAATCACCCATAAAGTTTTCAACGGGGAATCCCATTGTCGATACAGAATAAATATCAATTGATTTTTACACCCCCCCTAAGAGCATTTCTTGCAAAAGATTCTCGAATTCAAAATAAATAATTCAGAATAAAACAATTTCTAAATGTTGTTTGGCATAATAACTTTTGTTCTGTTGGTCTTTTTAAAATTTGTTGTCAGAAATAGTTGAAATATTTGCATTTTAATTTTCTTTTAATCATCTTCTTTAATAGCAAAACTTATAGCTTGCATTTTAGCATTGAGTCCCACACGTACGTGTCCATTAAAAAGGTCCACATGGTCCGCAAGAGCAACGTGTATAATTGCCGCAACAACAGCTATCAAAGCATGCCGGATAAGGACCACAAGAACCGCATGGACCACAGGGACCGCATGGACCACAGGGACCGCAAGGGCCGCATGGACCACAGCAGGGAGCGACTGGACAAGGATTACAACCGCAACCTCTAGAGGGACCGCAAGAATCACAAGGGTCACAAGGACCGCAAGGAGCACAACCTCCACAAGGACCGCAACAGGGACCACAACCTCCACAGGGAATGCGGTAAGCTCTTGCGCAGGGATCAGACATATTGGACTTTTGCTTTTAAATTTTCTGCAAATAGGTTTTGAATTTTAATTATTGTTGTGGATAATTTTTACTTAAAGAAAATTTTTAAAAGAAAACTATTTTATTTCTTTTTTTTATATTTTTTTAATGGAGAATTTTGATGCTATGGTTCGGAAGAAAATTTTGAAACTGAAATAAATTTTTCTCTGTTTTTTAGAATTTATGAAATAATTTGAAAGTTAATGTCTAGGCATTGTAGATTTAAAAAAAAAAATATAAATTTCAAGTGAATTTACAAAATTTTTTTTATCAAGTTTAGAACGAACTTTAAACCATATACATACGTAGTAAGTGAGCGATTTTAAAGCAGCTTAAAAATCTAAAATAATAACAAAAATATTAACGTTCATTTAAAACCTCTTCAATAGCCTTAAATCATTAAGCTAAACGCCTCTGACATTTTCTCGTGTTTCATTAAACCTTTTTAAAACAATAATTATCGCATCTGCTACAAAAAGCCGCGCTAGTCTAGTAGGCAGTATGTTGGCTTATTAGAGTTGAGGCCACGGTCCAAAACCCAAGTCAGACATCAAAACGAAATATAAAAAAAAATATTTCTTGGACGACTTCCTCTCAGCAGATCTGAGAGTAAATAAACCTGCAAATCCACCGATTTAGCAACCGATATAGTACAAACACAGCTTAATCTAACAAGCAATTGGCTAAAAAATTGGAATATAAAAGTGAATACGGAAAAATCAAATCATGTCACATTCTCACTAAAAAAAGGGGACTGTCCCCCCGTTTACCTTGACGGTACTGTTATACCGAAGTCCGATCCTACGATCACGTAGGACTTGTAATGGATTAACGCTTGACTTGGAAAGACCATATAAAACAGAAAAGAGAGCAACTTGAACTTAAAACAAAAAAGATGTATTGGCTTCTTGGTCCAAGGTCCGAATTAAGCCTTAACAACAAACTTTTGCTTTATACAACGGTACTAAAGCCAATATGGACTTACGGAATACAGCTATGGGGAACTGCATTCTACTCAAATATTGATATAATTCAAAAATATCAGTCTAAAACACTTAGACTTTTAACGAACGCACCGTGGTTTATGAGATACAACGCTATTCACCGTGATCTTAATATACGCCTTATTAGAGAGGAAATTAAAATTTACAGTACAAAATACCAACAAAGACTGAGCAACCACCAAAATTTACTTGCAATCTCACTGTTATACTTTTGAAGTTAGACGCTTAAGAAGGTTACACATACTAGATCTCCCAATTCAAATATAACTTTTAGTATGTATAAAGAAGTTAATGTAAATGACTATTTTAAACATTGTAAACATATTTATATAAATAGTTAGATTCGTAGGAACCTAACACTCTGTGAAATTGCTGTAGTAGCTATATAGTATATTTATTTCTAAATAGAATGCAAAAATAAAAATTAAAAAAAATCTCTAGCTCGTAGGTCCCGCCACTCACGTATAATATTAAACACACGCATCATAGGTGTTGTGAGAAGTTAGGTCGTAATCCTGACTAAAAGGTTGTCATGACCAACAAAAATATTTAGAAATCAACGTTTATTTTTTTGTTAAAAAAAATTCGTATACAAATCTATTGAAAGTCAATAAAACAAGTGTTTCTGCAGAAAATATGCAATTAAAGCGTATGTGATCAGAATAAGGTCATTTGCTCAATATGAGACCAAATAAGTGTCTATGTATAGTTGTGAAGTCGTCGTAGACTAGTTTGTAAGTAGTGTGTTGGCTTCTTAGAAATATAAAAAAATATTTCTTCGGCGACTTCTTCTCAGCAGATTTCTGGCAAAAAAAATTCGGAAAGTAAAATAAATATTTCCAATGAAAAGTTTCTCAAAACTATCTGTCTTTTGGAGTCGATTTTAAACTGTAGGTCCCCGCCACTAATGTATAAAATTAACACACACAATATAAGTGATGTAAGATTATGACCTATCCTAACTAAGTGGTTGTTAAAAGCCTGTAGGTATAATGGAAAAAAAGTAGGCATATCCATAAGTTAAACCCTATTAAAAATTTTTAATAAATAGTTTTCGTGACATCTACCGCCGCAAGATTGATCCTCACAAAGCTATTAATGTGAGCAAAACTTTATAATTATAACTCGTAACATAGTTTTCGTGATAAATTTTTAAATTGCTATTTCCATTACTTGATAATAACTGAACGGCAATTGTCATCGATTATTTAATAAAAATATGTAATTCAATGATAATTGTTATCGATACATACATAATTGACCAATACAACCCTTCAGTCAGGATTACGGCCTAGCATCTCACGCCACAAATCGATGGCTTAATATAGAAAGGTCGTATCTTACATTTTCAGTATTTTACAGGAGAAGGAAAAAACTTAATAAAATATAAAACAAATATGTTATGTTATGTTTCTTTTAATTACTGTAAGTCAACCATTCGTCAACATAGGAACCTGAATTTTTCGGAGGATGTGTATGGGGGTTTTGTCTACCAGAATATGTAAAAACCCCGATTTTGAAAAAAAACGAGATACGACCTTTCTATATTAAGCCATCGAAATGTTGTGTGCCTTAATTTTATACTCGAGTGGCGGGGCCTACAGTTTAACGATATTTACAGTTGTTATCGATATTTTCTTAAAAACAATTAAACGGTGTTATCGATAATTATCTAATGAAAATAATTGAATGTCAAATACTACTGATGTTTTCTTAAAAATAGTTGAGTGGCAATTGATATCGATTATTAAATTTCGAAAAAAATTGAACCATAATTATTAGCATAATTAGTCTAAAAGGTTATGTGTTGGCTTACTAGACGAAAGCCTATGGTTCAAACAAAACCACTGCTTCTCAGGAGTATTCTGGGTAAATAAAATTACCATAAAAAAGTTCTCAAATCTGTCATTCGGCGTCAATGTTTAAACTGTATATACCGCCACTCATGGACCAAATTAACACAGGGAACATCGGTGGTGTAATATGTTAGGTCGCAGTCCTGAGTAAAGGGTTGTAATGTATTAAAGCTAATACCTTCAATAGCCCAACATGTTAAATTTGTAACTTGTAAATAATGGGTGAGAAACACCTTTTCAATCCTTGGGCCAAGTTTTATGTGTTTAACTTAATTTTCATCGATATCTACCTATAACAGTAAAAAACATGTCAAAATCATTATTGTTTCAGCACTTTTATTTTAATAAATTAAAATTAAATTTTTTTCATCTGAACTTTAGTCCTCTGCTAGTGTATTCCAGCTAATATTTAAAATATTTGCATTTCTTTTAATGCTTTAACAGCAGGGCTTTGGTTTTGTTTCGTAGCAGTGAGCCCTACAAACGCACGGCCACTTACAAGCTTGGTATGATGATGGTAAATATCTCTTCGGACACATGCTCGGGCAACCAGGGCTGGAACAGCAATTATCAGGGCAAGGACCGCATGGGCCACAGGGTCCACAAGGACAGCAAGGATCGCAGCCTCCACCGGGAATGCGGTATGCTCTGGCACAGGGATCAGACATTTTCTGTTACAGTTTTTTACAATTTTTTTTAGGTTTTTAATTCTTTTTATTGAATTGCGATTTATTTGTTGAAGAAAATATTTGATTTAAAAGAAAAAGTATTCTTTTTTGGATTTATTACGAAGAATTTTTTATAAGAAGTTTTTTCGTTAAAGTTTTGAAATAATTTATGAAATTGAAAAGTTTTAGAAATGTGATGAAAATTTCAATGCTTTTTTGATTTAAAATATTTAATAAATTTATTTTTTTTTTAATTTTATTTGATAAAGCTGAGTTTGTATATAATAACTACACCATATAATCGCACTTGACTTATTACAAGTTAATACTCACACATACATATACACTTAACTGCTCTCATATTTTATTCTTTTCTTTTGTGGACGCTGCTATTGCGCCTTTACGGGCTTTTATTTATTGTTAAACTTTTACACACTTTTTTTAATCATTACCACTTAGATTTTCACTAATTTTTTTCATATTTACATTATTTACACTTTGAACTTTATTTATTTATAAAATTTAACACCGTGGACTTAAGCTTCCTTGAGATATTTTTAATTGAAAAAATTAACACTGTTAGCAGACGGCACTTGTAAAATAACCGAAAAATCTGATTTATTTCGACAGATTAGAGATGATTTTGAAAGATAGAAAAAGAGGTGCCATATTAAATTCTTTAGCTTATAAGAAAGTTGACATATAAAGGAATTTTTAAGGAATTAACCATATATGTATTTACATATGTTATTATGTATAGCTTTAATAATGTTTTAATCATTTCTTAAGCATCAAATTAAAAGCAAAATAATTTTAATAATTTTATACATACATACATATATAATTGGTCAGTTAGGATTACAACCTAGATTCACATACCACTTATGTTGTGGGTGTTGGCGGGACCTACAGTTTAAAGTCGAGTCCGAACGACAGATTTTTGAGAAGTTTTTTATTTCAATTTTATTTATTCTCAAAATTTTTGCCAGAAATCTGCTGAGATAAAGTCGCCGAAGAAATAATTTATTGTATTTCGCTTTGATGTCTGACCTGGGGTTTGAACCGTGGGCTCATGTCTAATAACCCAACACACTACCTACTAGACTACAGCGAAAATAATTTATTTACATTTTTGTTTATTTGTCTTTAAAAATGCCCTTAAGTGTCATCTTTCTTAAAAGCTAAGGAATTTAATATGGCCACTCTTTTTGCATCTTTTAATATCATCTCTAATCTGTCTAAATAAATCAGTAGTTTTTCGGTTATTTTACGAGTGCGGTCAAGTATTAGTGTAAATTTTTTTAATTAGAAATATCTAGTGATAGCTTAAGTGTGTAGTGTTAAAATTTATAAATAAATAAAGTTCAAAGTGTAAATAATATAATTATGAAAAAAAATTAGCGAAAATCGAAGTGGAAATAATTAAAAAAAGTGTGTAAAAGTTTTGCAAAAAAAAGCCTATAAAGGCGCAATTGAAGCGTCCACAAAAAGAAAAGAAAAAAGGGCGTTCGTTAATATGAGAGCAGTTAAGTGCATATGTATGGGTGAGTGAATCATATAGAAAAATATAAAGAGTGTATGCTTATTTTGTTAGTGTAATTCTGTAAAAGCTTGTACGATGCACGGGTTTATGTGTTTATTATTGTTATTGGAGTTCAATTGTGATTGGTGTCAGAAAGAGTATGAGAGCATACGTTATTGTATGTCAAAGAACATATAAGGGGTGGTAAAGTTGTTCTATTTCAATATAGAGGGCATAACATATAAAATGCATAAGAAAACAAACGATTGTAAAATTGTTATACTTGAGTAGTGATCTCCGTGTTATGCAGTTAGTAGGGAAGTATTTATTTATTTTATTTATTAATTAATTACAATACAATTACAAATTATATTCTAATTACATACGAGCGGAGTAACATGACCATATGCTCGGTGTAGTGTCACAGACCAGAGTCTCTGGTGGGAATCGAACCCACGACCCTCACGCTAATAGTCTAGCACACTACCCACTAGACTACCAGGGCACCCTAGTAGGGAAGTAAAATTGTGTTTTTGTTTAGAATTTAATGTCAACAATTATTGTGCGTTGATAAGTTGTTTTGTAGGGGTACTTTTCTCTGTACAAAAGTGTCCTAAGGATTGTTTTTTTAAACTTGTAGTATTTTTTGTTTGCTTTTAAATTAATTATAAAATTTTATTTTAAACGTGTAAATAACTATAAACAGGCTTTTAATGCTAAAAATGAATGATTTTGTGTCATCTTTAGTATGAGTCTTTTACTGGTATACTAAAGCTATATAATAAATAACATTTTCAAAAAGTAATCAATTACAAAAGATTTTATGTTTCTGCTAAAATAATAACAGAAATTGGCATAAAACACTCCAGATCATTATTTTTTGTGTTCCTTTATAGCGAGGCCATATTTTTATTACTTATTTGGTGCATTTCAATTTGATTAATCTCAAGTAAGTAGGTAAATTATCTACTGCAGTAGATTCTATGATGATATACTTGTCTTAGCTGTCATTCCCTAGAAACAAAGATGTCTGCGAAAATGCATACGTTACTTTATTGGGGTTTCCTTGTCGAGTCGTACACTTTCTCAAGAGGTAGCGCTACTAACATTCGTATGATGTAGGTAGGTTGTTGATGTTGTTTCTGTGAAAGTGGCTTAATTTTTTTTTAATTCTTAAACTGTGACAAATACCAACCACACATATGGTAGAGCTCTTGGTTAACGGGCAGATATTATCTAAATTCCTATGTGATTATTATTATTATTATCTTATTATTATTATTGCTATCTTATTATAATTATCTATAGCACAATATTCGTTACTTTAACCAGATATCATAAGCTTTTCAAGAAATTTGAGGTCATTTTGCGCAATAT
The DNA here is from genome assembly GCA_930367235.1 of Sarcophaga rosellei. Classification (NCBI taxonomy): domain Eukaryota; kingdom Metazoa; phylum Arthropoda; class Insecta; order Diptera; family Sarcophagidae; genus Sarcophaga; species Sarcophaga rosellei. The sequence continues at coordinate 51,966,720 of OV884020.1, forward strand.
TGTCAATGTCGTTGGTGTCTGCTGACATTAACTGTGCTGGTTTATTAGACCAAAGGCCGTGGTTCAAACCTCAGCTTACACGTCATTAAAACGAAGTATAAACATGTTTTTCGGCGACTCCTCCTATTAGACTTCTGGCTAAAATTCTGAGAATAAATTAAATTACCATGAAAAGTTTCTCATAAATCTGTCGTTCGCAGTTGACTTTAAACTCTGGGTGCATTAATGGATAATATTAACACACACTACATGACTGGCGTGTGAAGCTAGGTCGCAATCCTAACTAAAGCGTTATAATGGCCAATTAAGTTAAGTAAGAAAGTGCTACAAGTAGTCGGCGCAGTCTAGTTTGTGTAGTAGGCCATGGTTCAAACACCAGATCAGATTTTCAATAATAAAGCGGATTCATACAAAGTATAAAATATATATTAGTTAGAGGCTTTTAAAAGTGATCAAAACAATATTCAAGCAATACATAATAATTTATGTAAATCTCTGTTTAATTCTTTTAAAATTCCCTTAAATGTCCCCTTTTATATAACTCAAAGAATGTAATTTGGCAACTCATTTTGCATCTTTCAATATCATCTCTAACCTGCCTAAATAAATCAGTATTCTTTCGGTTAATTTACAAGTGCGGTCAAGTATTAGCGTTAATTTTTTTAATTAGAAATATCTAGTGATAGCTTAAGTGTACGGTCTTAAAATTTATAAATAAATGAAGTTCAAAGTGTAAATAATATAATTATGAAAAAAAATTAGCGAAAATCTAAGTGGAAATAATTAAAAAAAGTGTGTAAAAGTTTTGCAAAAAAAAAGCCTATAAAGGCGCAATTGAAGCGTCCACAAAAAGAAAAGAAAAAAAGGGCGTTCGTTAATATGAGAGCAGTTAAGTGCATATGTATGGGTGAGTGAATCATATAGAAAAATATAAAGAGTGTATGCTTATTTTGTTAGTGTAATTCTGTAAAAGCTAGTACCATGCACGGGTTTATGTGTTTATTATTGTTATTGGAGTTCGATTGTGATTGGTGTCAGAAAGAGTATGAGAACATAAGTTATTCTATGTCAAAGAAATAAGGGAGGGTAAATTTGTTCTATTTCAATATAGAGGGCATAACGTATTAAATGCATCAGAAAACAGACGATTGTCAGGTTGTTGTAATTAAGTAGTAAAGTTGTTGTAATTGAGTAGCGATCGCCATATTATACAGCAGATACGGAAGTAAAATTGTGTTTTTGTTTTATTTATTTATAAGTTTTGTTAGAATGTGTTTTGGGTAGCGTGAACCATTATTGTGTATTGACAAATTATGTTTGGTAGTGATGAGGGGTACTTTTCTTTCTAGAAAATTGTCTTAGCGATTGTTTTATTAACTTAAAGTATTTTTTTGTTTGTTTTTAAATTAATTGTATATTATTTTTGTATTATATCACTTAGAAAATTTTATTTTAAATATGGAAATCACTGTAAATAGGCGTTTAATGCTAAAAATGAGTGAATTTGTGTCATATTAATAATTAATATGAAATTTTTACTGTATACAAAACCTACACAAGATTTTATGAAAATAATCAATTGCAAGATATTTTATCTTTATTGCTAAAAAAAAAAGTAACCTATATTGGGATAAAATTATATTATTATTAATTATTATATTTTTATATTTTGTGCTCCTTTCAAAAACAATCTTCTCAATATATTTATTACAAATTAGTTGGGCTTTCTATTTGATTAATTTCATCTAAGTAGGTAATTGGTCTACTGCAGTAGGTTCTTTGAGTGGGTGGAGGGTCTTATATATTTTTTTTTTTTTTAAATTTTTATAATGTCTTTCCCAGATTCGAATGTTGATTTTTAGCTATGCACTTTAGTCCCTAAATATCAAACGTATTAAATATTTCCCCTTTACTTAGATTTATTTATAATTGAAAAAAAACTCGCTTATTTAAATTAGAGGCTTTGTTTAAAATTTATTCAATGTGGACAATGTTTTGTTACTTTTTATTGATAGTCACAGATATTAGTGAAAATAAACAGACTATTGCCATGAGTATATGTGTTCTAGGACACAACCCTCCGTAATGAAAAGTTGATGTTGCGACTAGTAATTTAACGTTTCAAGTGCTCCGTTTCGTTATTATTATCCTAGGTTATCCAACAAGGATCTGTTGCACAATGCTTGAGAGATGTTGGCGTCAGAAAGAAAAATATGGTTTAAGTGATACCTCAGGTTGCTGTGGAATGTAAAGGTTTAAGTTGGCCTTATTTAGTAAAAGCAACTTATAAAAGATTCCATAGTTGAGGGTTGATTAGACTCATCTTACTGTAGCATGAATTTATGTGTCGAAAGTTAATAGCTACGACTTCCTAGCCCTTACGGTCATATATAGTTCTTCGGATGTTTCTGAAAATAACTGTAAAAAGCGCGGTTTCTGTAGACTAGTAAGTACTGTAGTGACTTAATATACAAGTGTTCGTTGCTCAGACCTCAAGTCTGATGTTTTGAAAAAAAAAACAAACTAAGATTGACCAATTCCCGTGAAAAAGTTTCCCAAGCTGTTCTTCGGCTTCGACATCAAACTGTAAGCCCCTTAAACCGTGATTTGAATTAACGTATGCAACGTGACTGGTATGATCAGCTAGTACGTAAACGTTACTAAAGAGCTTTATAAGCTCAACAATGAATGTATGCAACAGGCCAGTAGACTGCTTTCATAGGAGCAGTAAATTTATTAAAAACTAGTATTGTCCTGAATTTTGTCCCTTGAATATATTTATTTAATTCGTAGGTCTCCTAGTTGCCAATCTTCTTTTTAAGACACTACTAATGTCCCACATCTATTGTATTTAAGTCCTAAATTTTATCATAGCCTCGTATGCTCCTGTATAAATAATTTGGCCGTATTACTCTGTATAAAAGAGATCTACACTTTGGAGCAGAAGCCAAGAGAGAAATTTTTTCACATGAAAAATTCTTTACGAGGAAAACCAAGTACAAAACTTGGACAGTTTAGGCAAATTTTATAGATTTTTCGGAAATTAAAAGGCTTGAATTACCACCAAATAATTTATCTGAGAAGTCTTCTGATAATGAGACAGCCATAGATGGCTACCCTATCGTTCTAGGTTGGGTTAAGTCGGAGTGGTAAGTCTGATATCACAAAGCTCACTTGAGCACGCATAGCTTCCCCTTGTGATGCCACGGGTGAACGCAGTCCCTGTACTAACCAAGTTCCACCAAAATCAAGGAAGAGGAAGAAGTTGGTCAGTGCAAGGGCTGCACACCCCATCGTTCTAGAACCGTATCATTCTGGCACAGCAAAGCGATCAGAAAGTATTAAAAACGGAATATGCTTCAGAACAACCCTTTGTTCCATAAGAGGAACAAATGTACCAGATATTCTGTAAATTTAAAAAGAATTTGTATAAATCGTAGAGTATTTTCGTAGTCATCCATTGCCAAACATTACCTATCCATTCGATTGTCTCCCTTTTATTGCTATTCATTTGCCAGTGTATGTAAGTAAAACTATGTATATGTATTTGATGATTATGCCTGCTCGTCTGTGTGTGTTTGTTCGTCCGTCCGTCTATTATGGGAGTGAGTAGTATATGAAATTACCAAAAGCACAACGAAATTGTTGTTGTGCAAAGTGCATGGAAAATGTTTACAACCGCATCCTCCATGGGCAATTTAATTAAATTGTTGCCGTTTGCTAATACATTTTTAGGTTTTTTTTTCTTTCTCCATTTTTCCATTTTAATTTTTTTCCTTTCTTTTTCTATTTTTATTTCGATTTCATTTTTTTTGCCTTTGTTGTTGTTGTTGTTGGTATTTAGTTGTTACTGCAATTGCTTTAACAATGAAAAACATATCGTAAAAATTGTTAAGCCATCATTGTTATTGCCTTTACCATAGCTATTGTTGCTATTTTTGCAGTTGATGATGCCACAGTTTCCATCTCCCCCCTCTCTTGTTTTGTTTTTCTCGATTGTCATTGCTGGCAGGTTTTAAATGCATTTCCTTCATAGAAACAAACACAAAAAAATGGAGAAAATTCCAAAAAATTTGTTGGTAGTTTAAACAATTTTTTCCGTATTGAATTGTTGTTGTTAAAAAAAAAATAAACGAAATATTGTTTACAAAAATCAAATGGAATTAGTTTTTCCACATGATATTGTTAATAAAGCCGTAATCCTCTATAAAAAATTTTGGCATGTGTGTGTGTGTTTTAAAGGTGAATTAAAATATTTGTTGAAGCGTTGTTTTTGAAGGTATTAGAAAGGGTTGTATTGCTTAGAATTAAAAATTTAGATGTAGTAATTAAAGTGATCGACTAAAACATGGTTTGATCGTTTTTCTCATTGCTCATCTGATTCTGAGGCTCGTAATGCTATTTCTTCCGTGCTTGAGGTGTAGGTCGACCAATTGCTTGTAGCTTTGGAGGCATAATTGCACGGGAACGACGTAAAAAATGCTTTTAAATTTATTAGAATCTCACACAATGTACCCAATACAATTTAATCCAACAGCATTTTTAAACATTTTCCAAAATTAAAATGTGATTGACATTTTACAGGAATGAGTTATACTAAATGTTATTAAAATCATAAATGATGAATCCTAAAATGTCTGGTATTTGTCCGATCAACACATGATCAAATGCATAGTTTACGATTCAATTCATTTTGAATAATTCTCAGTGGCGCCATCTATCGAAAATTAATTGTACTAATTTAGAAACCTCCGTCGACTCCTGGGCAACAACTTTGCTAAATATCGTATCATGATCAAATGCACAGTTTACGATTTAATTAATTTTGAGTGGCGCCACCTATCTTAAATTGGTCATACCAACTTATAAAACTTCGTCGGCTCATGCGCAACAACTTTGCTAAAGAACATAACATGATTAAATCCACAGTTTACGATTCAAATCATTTTTAGTAATTTTCAGTGGCGGCACCTGTCGGAAATAGGTCATACCAACTCAGAAACCTTCCCCGGCTCATGCGCAACAACTTTGCTAAAGATTATAACATGATTAAATGCACAGTTTACGATTTAATTCATTTTGAGTAATTTTAAGTGGCGCCACCTGTCGGTAATTGGTCATACCAACTTATAGAACTTTGTCGGTTCATGCGCAACAACTTTGCTAAAGATCATATCATGATCAAATGCACAGCTTACGATTTACTTCATTTTGAGTAATTTTAAGTGGCGCCACCTTTCCGAAATAGGTCATACTAACTCAGAAACCTTCCCCGGCTCATGCGCAACAACTTTGCTAAAGATCATAACATGATCAAATGCATTGTTTACGATTTAATTCATTTTGAGTAATTGTAAGTGGCGCCACCTGTCTTAAATTGGTCATACTAACTTATAGAACTTCGTCGGTTCATGCGCAACAACTTTGCTAAAGATCATAACATTATCAAATGCATACGATTTACGATTCTATAAGTTACATACAAACAAACTTTCATTTTTATATATATAGACGAAGGAGATCAAAATTGGATACTGCAATTGATGTGACTAATGTCAACTTGGTCCGCTGGAACTCTATACAACAAGATATCTAAAATGATCTACGTATCCCCGAAACGGTAATACCAACCGAGACAACTGAATAGCAATTTAAAAAACTTGTTTTATCTAATGCTGCCTAGAGTCTAATGATCAAAGTTGGGTCAATCTTTTAAGCCAACTCTCTTTGAGTGTCCTTGTGACTTCATTCGTATCCAACGCTGATATCCATAACATATTGCATTTAACCATCCACACTTTCGGTCGATCAAAGACTAGATGGCTATCCTCACTTGTTCCTTCATACATACATACATACATAATTGGCCATTACAACCCTACAGTCAGGATTACGGCCTAGCTTCTCACACCACTTATGTTGTGTGCCTTAATTTTATACTTGAGTGACGGGACCTACAGTTTAACGTCGACTCCGAACGACAGATTTTGAGAAACTGTTTCATGGCAAATTTATTTACTCTCAGAGTTTCTGTCAGCAATCTGTCGCCGAAGAAATATTTTTCTTTTTTTCATATTTCGTTCTGATGTCTGGCCTGGGGCTCGAACCCGAGCTTTACGTCTAATAAGCGAACACACGACATACTAGACTACGGCGACTTCACCCCGCATATGCATTAAAGCCTCAACTTGTATTGCTATTTTAGACAATAAAAAAATAGGTGTGTGTTAGTGTATCTGTGTGTGTAATTAAACATTGTCTGTCACTCAAAACACTTTAAGGAGCAGAACAACAACCAACAACAACAGTTTAACATTTTGCATAAAATAACCGTTAAATTACGGATCTTAGTTGCGCCATACGAATGTGTCAGAGCGCGTCACACTTTGGCTAATTTTCACTTGAGATCAGTGTGCGCAGAGAGAGAGCGTAAGCGAATTTGACTGAAAGACCTTTGAAACGCACCTTCAATGTTTGACCCCAAATCAAAATGTTGTAATTTGTTTTTAGCCATGTTGTTGGCGGTGGTGATGGTGGTGGTACTTGCTGTTGTTGTTTTTGTTGTTGTTTGCTTGCAGTTTCCTAACAATGTTTTACAAAAACCAAAAGGAAAACAAAAGCAAACAAAAAAACAGATTTTCTTGTGCCATTTGTCTAAGGCAACTCCTTTCTGGTGGTGGCAACCAAGTAATGAATGGATTGTTTGCTTTACGGTGGTGGTATTCAGTTCTTCGTTTTCACTGGTAACTGAGTGAACATATTGGAGGCGCCACTTTTTCGCCTACATCTTTTGACTTGTTAGAGTCAAACTTTGTTTGTTTGTTTTTCTTTTTCTGGGTTTAGGAACAGTTTGTTCGTTCGTTTGGTTGTTTGTTTGTTTTTGGGATTACCTTTTGGAAACGTAAAATATCTCGGGAGTGTGTGTTTTGTTTGTTTGTTTGTTTTTTCTGATGCTGTTTTAAGTTTCTGGGTTTGTTTGTAACACTGCCTTGACAATTTAACGATTTGTAGCGGTAATAGTTGTTGGTAACAACATTGTTGGTTTGTTTGATTGTTGTTGCAACCTTAGCTTAAAAAAGATCTCTTATTTCGTGGTAAACGTTTGTATACAAAAACAAAAAAAATTGTTTTTTTCTTTCTGTTTTTTTGTAAATCGCTGCCTCCAAAAATTACATCAAAAGCTTTTTGATCATTTACAACTTCAGATTTTGTTTTTGTTTGTTATTGTACATGTACTCGTTGTTGTATTTTACTGCAAATTGTTTCTTTTTGGACATCATTAAGTGCTAATTGATCTTTGGTTAAATGCTGAAGCAAAAAACAACAGAAAAAAGCAGCAGAAAACGAAAAATCGCTAAACACTTTGGCAAGTCAAGCTAAAAAGGTTAAACATCGTCTGCACCCCAAAGAGATAATCAAGGAAGTTTAACAATTTTTGCGTGAGATGACATGACAAAATCTTTTTTTGGTTTTTGCTTTTCTTTAAAACTTTTTTTCCCCCGGTTTACATATTTCATTTCAATTTTGTTGTTCTTTTTGTGAATAGAAAGTTTTCCTGATTTGGTTGTTGCTGTTTTTGTGTGTTTTTTTGAGAAATGCGTTGGAATTTCTTTCGACAACGACAACAAAAAAGGATACAAAGCAAAAAAAAAGTTAAAATTCTTTATGTTGTTGTGTTTGTTGTTTATTTCAATACAAAAAAAAAGAAAGAGATTTGATAAATGATACTTGAAAAGTTTCTCTTAAGATTCTTTCTAAAAAGAAAATAAAGAAACAGTTTTTAGGTTAAAATTAATTCTTAAACTGTGTAACAGCTTAAAAGCAGAGATTTTTCATTGCATTACGGATAAAGGCTCTCCCTTTTCAGTAACAAATTTTATTTAACTTTTAAAACGTTTTTGCTATCCTCAAGCCTAAAATAGTTTGACCAATGCTTTTCCTAATCCCTAAACGCTTCCACTGTAAGTACATTTTCGCGTAGCTATGAGCACCTACAGGAGGTAGCTTTTGTCTCCTTAAGCAGTGGGAATCTTCCTACTTTCAGAAAGGTTTTTAAGTTTAGAAATAGAAGAATGTGAGAGAATCTAGGCCGTAATCCTGACTGAAGGGTTGTAATTTCCAATTATGTATGTATGTATGTAATAGAAGAATATAATTGTAGTCACCATAGTCTAGTAGGTAGTGTGTTGGCTTATTAGACGTAAAGTCCGGGTTCGTATCCCAGGTCAGACATCAAAAGGAAATTGGAAAAAAAATATTTCTTGAGCGACTTCCTCTCGGCAGATTTCTGGCAAAAACTCTGAGATTAATTAAAATTGCGATGAAAAAGTTTCTCAAAAAAAAAAAATCTGTCGTTCGGATTCGACGTTAAAATGTAGGTCCCGCCACTCACGTATAAAATTAACGCACACAACAGAAGTGGTGTGATAAGCTAGGTCGTAACCCTAACTGAAAGGTTGTAATGGCCAATTATGTATGTAATAGAAGAATGTAGCAAGAAGGTATAATCCATTTAATATAATCGATGAAATGAGAAGTTAGCATATGTTCACCACAAACCTTGTGTTTGCATCATCAGAACTAATTTTAGTCTCCCATTCAATAAGTTTTTAAGCACCAAAATGTTGTGTGTGGATAAGTAATTAAACACTCTCAGTTATGTACTTCAAAAGCTTTTAGGAACTTAGCCTCCCGTACAGAATTTTGTTTTTAGATTTTCGCCTGAAAGTCAATAAATGCCGATGATGTCCTTTATTTCTATTATTTGTGCCATTATGTGTCACAAATGATGCATAGGATGGGATAGGAGAGAGTTGCAGCTTTGTTATATCAAATCACTTAAGCACACATAACGGTCTGTTATAAAACCGCACGACGAGTTGGTCTAAAGCCAATTGACAAGTTCTAATTACCCGGCCTTGACCAAGAGTATTAGGGCTTCGCATTTAAAGCATAGCTTCCTTAGCAAAGTGATGAATGTAAGCCCGAAAGATAAGGAGAGCCAAATGAGAGATATCAGCTTCGAGTTAGAGATGTACGATGTAAATAAAGTCATCGCATCTCCAATCTCTGTAGAAGTTAGTTGCGGATAGTTTAGGTTAGGTAAGGAGGCGAACCCTCGTTAAAGGAAGAGATACCACTTAGGTCATTATTGTGATACCACAACAAATATTCAACCCGGGGATCAAACGTCCACGAGTGCAAACCAAACCGACTCCACATCAAATTTTGCTATTGCAGCAATCATTTAATATATACGATAGCAAGGATTTCAAAAAGTGAGAGGTTAGAAACCTCTAAATTTTTATGACGAGTGCAAAACACTGACACATGAGATGGAAAACAGTCTCCTCCTCCTTCATAGACCTACAACTTGTCAAGAAGTCCCTTGCCAAAATGCCAAGTTTATAGGCTCGCCTGAAAGGAGATTAAAGGCCTATGAGTATACTTATTGTGCGATGGATGGCCATGTGATTTATGGATGGAAATAAATCTGTCCTCTTCTTATTCATAAGTCTCCAGCAGAGTCCAAAAAAAACTACACATATCCTCTTGCGGCTAAGAAGATTCAGTGTCCCTGCAAATCGAGTAGACAATATCCAATTTAACTGAGGCAATCGGAATACCTGCTGTAACATATCGGAGATTGCAAGTTCCTTACAGGCGCTGTCCAACACATCAGCAATGCAATTTCCAACGTTAATCCTATGTCCCAGAAAACATATAAAAATCACCTTTGAATGATCCGCAATGTCCCAGAGAAATCCTCGGCATTCATGGACATGGACATACGTTGCAAAACAAGCATTTGCAGGTATTAGAAGTGCGTTTGCATTCCTCCCTATTACGCAACCTGTCAAAATAGGTACAGTGACAGAGATGCCAGTAATTCAAGTAGTAGATTGGTACGCTTCTTATCTAAGTTAGGCCAATACAGTGCTGCAATAAAGCAACATTCTTTTTTAACCAGGATTCACAAGGGGTTAATAAGTAACTTTGCTAATTGACTGCCTATACCGAATCCTATCGTTATTTCGTTGGTTGAGTTATGTTAGGTAGAAGTGGTAGCGATATCCCTGTGGTCTGTGACGCAAAACTGCCGCTAAAGTCGATCAAGGAGTCAGGTCTTATAACAAGCAGTTCAGAACTGAGGGTTGTACCCTGAAAGTATCCGATCGCTTGGCTATAAAAAAAAGGATAGAAAAGGTAGTAGTTGGACGTTTCCTATTGTGAAAGAGTTGCTTACCACTACACTCGATACAATAATTCACTGCATTTTTGCAGAGGGCATTTTTTCTAGAACAATTGCCAACAAATGTTGGAGAAACTTAATTAAGGAAAATATAAAGCATTATTAAGCTTTTTATATTCTAAAATTATTCCAAAAAAAAAGCAAAATAGATAAAGATTTCCACCAGGATGATTTGTAGCTGGCAGACACATATGCAAGTGAATTATGAACATATGCCTTGCAGGGTAGGCTCATTAATAGTGGCAATTATTTTTTTTTATTGTTGATTGTTGCAATTATATTAAATCGGGTTATCCATTTAGTGGTGGCAGGGCCACTGGTCTGGCAATTCTGTCAGTTTTTCAATGCTTTTATTGAAGTGTCATTTCTTTCTTGAAAGGTTTACCATTTGCGAATATGAATCGTTTTACAATTAAACAACAGCTTAAAAATATTTAAAACTGACTGCAGAAATGTTGAAACATAAAACATGATCGCGTTTGGAGTTTACAGAGTAATTATTTACTTAATTGGTGAATACAACCCTTTAGTAAGGATTACAGCCTACTTTCTCACATCACCCCATGTTGTGTGTGCTAATTTTATCCATTATTGGCAGGACCTACAGTTTAAAGTCAACTCCGAACGACAGATGTTTGTGAAACTTTTCCTGACAATTATATTTTACTCTCAGAGTTTTTAGCAGGAAACTGCTGAGAGGAAATCGCCGATAGAAATATTTCTTTTTCATATTTCGTTATGTTCGGGATGCCAAAGCCAGGACCTGACCTATGGTCTAATAAGACGACACACTACCTACTAGACTACTGCGACTTCATGCAGGTTGCTATAATTGATTAACTGCTCAAGGAATTGCTTAAGAAATTTTAATAGACTAGAAGAGTTACAGATTAGGTGAGAGCTCTGCGAAATTATCACTTTTGTTATAGGAAGAGTGGTAGGTAATCCGAGTTTGTAGATTAGACGGTGTTTCTGACATTTTATTTTGTGGCTTATTGTGGCGTCTTTTATATTTCTGTCTGCACTTCCAACTCAAGTAACTATTGGATGCTACAGCAACAAGTTTTTCGAACAAAATTTTCTTCAGCGATGAGGTTCATTTTTCACTTGGTGGTTAAATTCACATAAAAAAAGATGTCGTATATGAGGCTTGGCGGACCCTGAAATAATTGTGGAAAAGTCTTCATTATCAGAAAAAGTTTAGGACGTATTTTTTTCGAAAAGGGCCCTAGAAGGACCGTTGTTGTCAATTCAGCCAAGGGTGCCATTACCTAAGAAAAAAGTAAGAATCAAAGGTTAGCAAGGTTCCCCACCACTACAGCACATACTCGGAGGGCGTTGTTTCTAGGCAACTATATTTGGCAGCACCATTATCCTAGGACCTACTACAGCAAATCAATCACCTGCTTAGCAGGAACAACAATAGATTAACGGAACCAAAACCGCGCAGAATAAAAACCAACCGAAATTTATGGCAACAAAAGCATGTTTTGTGGAAGCCCAAGATGGGTTACGGAACAAAAGTGGTTTATCAAGACGGAGTCACGAGAGGTTTCTAGAAAGCGTAATTTTACGTTTGGTGACACCGATTGGCTAGTCTAGTAGATAGTGTGTTAGCTTATTAGACGTAAAGCCAAGGTTCAAACCCCACGTCAGACATCAAAACGAAAATATGAAAAAATATTTCTTCGTTGACTTCCTCTCAGCAGATTTCTAGCAAAAACTCTGAGAGTAAATAAACCTACCATGAAAAAGTTTCTCAAAAATCTGTCGCTTGGAGTCGACGCTAAAATGTAGGTCCCGCCACTCAAGTATAAAATTAACACACGCAACATGAGTGGTGTGAGAAGCTTGGCCGAAATCCTTACTGAAGGGTTGTAGTGGCCAATTATGTATGTCAGACACCGATTGGTTTGACTTTTTTGAGGAGCTATGTCAAACACGTTGTCTATGCGGATAATTCTCTATTGACAATCAATTTCTTCAAGTTGTTGCAAAATACCGCCCCAAAATAAGGGAGAGGTTGTTCGAAGATCGACTGTTGCAAGCAATTCAAAGGCGCTAGTTTTAAATGCCAATGTATTTCGTATACATCGGCATGGTTCAAGCATTTTTAAGAAATGAATGTTTTCTTTAACTTTACTTTTGAAACCGCAAAATGGATAACCCTTTATATAGACATAAAATTTTTATGACTTTCACTTAATTAGGGTTAAGGAATCCTCTTTTTATTATTAATAATTCTTCTTCTGTAGAGACACTCATTATATGCTGCAAGATTATGAGTGTAAATCATAAAACATTCTGCCAGTCATTGTTGTAAAGTTTTTGCAACATACTCGTAATGAAGGTGAGCTGTATGCTGGCTGTTGTATGCTGCACATTTCGTGTTTTTCTTTTTTTTTTTAATTATTTTAAAGTTTTTAAGGGTTTCTTATTAAAATTGGTTTTTTCTACTTGTTTTGTTTAGAGAATTTTGTTTAGAGTGTGAATGTGTCAGCCAGCCAATCCAGTCAGCCAGCCAGCCCATCCAGTCAGCCACAACGAACGTCATGTGTAGTTAAAGTTTAAGCTTCATTTAACTTATGAATTGCAACATTTCTTTTTGTTGCTTTTTTCCCCTGATTTGTTTTGTAGATTTATGCTGTGCTCTATCCCCTCCACTGTTTTTTAGATTTTTATTTGTGATGCAAGTATCTAGGTATTGCCACATACATACACCATACAGCGTAACTTGGTTTAGTAAATGAGCATAAAAGGCATAAAAGCAAAAGCATGGAGTATGTAGGATGGATGGATGAATGAATGAATGCATGGATCCATGCTTGGTTGGATGCTATATAAGATGTAACACATAGTTGCATATACAGAGTGTAAAATGCCACATACTGCACTTGCCAACAAGTGTAAAATTAGTCAAAAAATTGTTTCTGGTGATGGTAATGCTGTTGTTGTTACTGCTGCTGCTGTTTTCAAACTAAGTGACTGTATAAATGAAATAAAATCTACGAAAAAACATTTTTTTTTAAAATAATTTCCTGTTAAAATTAAAATAAAAACTCTTTAGTTATATACAGATAGACAAACAGACAGACATATAGTCATATGTACTCTGTTTCAGCCATTTAGAGTGTCGTATGCTGCAACGTTTGTCTATAAATGTGTGAACCAAAAAACATATTGAAATCGTACTGCTGCTGCTGGTACTAATTTTTTTTATTCCTTTGGATTCTGTTGTTGAAACAACCCACATGTGTTTGCTTTAATTTTTTGGTTTGGCAATTTCTGGTGGCTGTTGCCACTTTAACGTAAAATAAGCTTGTTAACAATAAACCAAAAAAATAAAATAAAAAACTGAAACAAAAAAAAAATCAATTTTTTTTTCCAAGAGTTTTGTATCTATTTTTAAAATGCAAATTGAATAGATTTTAAACAGCCCGCAAAAAAGTAAGCAGTTTATCGCCTTTAAAGCATCAATTAATTTCAAATGCTTAAGCATTTAGACTCTTTACAAGTAATAATAAAAAAATGAGGGGAAAAAACTGAAATGCATTTGAATAAAAAAGCAATAAAAATACGAACATGATACATTTGGTATTTCAAGACCATACAAGGTACACTTTTTAAAATAAATTATAACTCACAACACCAACAAAGTATAGTAACAAATGGCTACATTAGGCATTAGTTTGTGGTAGGATCATTATTAACTCACTCTGAGGATTATTATTAACTCAATAGCTTCAGATAGTCCAGGGCTTATTAGCGATATAAGCGAGATCTGAGAGAAAAGATCTCCCATATGTAGTGTTAATAGTTCTTGGCTATGAACTCAAGAATGCCATGTTTCAATACTTAGGGCCAATATTACAACATGCCGTTAACTAAAGCGGCATCTCCAACTAAGCGAAATATGACAAAGTATTTCTTCGGCGACTTCCTCTCAGTAGATTTCTGGCAAAAACTCTGAGAGTAAATAAAATCGCCATGAAAAGTTTCTCAAAAATCTGTCTTTCGGAGGCGACTTTAAACTGTCGGTCCCACCACTCACGTATATAAAATTAACGCACACAACATAAGTGGTGTAAGAAACTAGGTCGTAATCCAGACTAAAGGCTTGTAATGACCAATTATTTATGTATGTATGTGATAAATTGTTTTTCGTTCTTTTAAGTGGATAATAAGATAGAAGTGAGCGTTAATCTACAGGGAAGATCATCCTACCTTTAACTTTTAAAGTTAAGTTTATGTTAGAACTTGCCATATTATATATTATTTTCAATATGGCAACTTCAAATATAAACAAAATGAGCATATGCAATAAAAAAACGAAGCCCGTCGTTGCCACTGCTTTAAAAAAATTTGTTTAATTGAGCAGCTTTATCGACATTGCTCCTGCACTGCCATATTTTTGTCAACAGTTAACTTTATTTTATCTGTAGGTTGTAATAACGAAAATAAGTTAAAGGTTACTTTAAAGTTCACTTTAACTAAACTCAACTTTAACGGCAAGTTGTAATAATGGCCCTTAATGTGGTAAAAATTGTTTTAAAATTCGAAAAATTAAGAGTCTATAAAGCCTCTGAAAGTACATAATACATTCAGGAGAGTGTAACATTAACATCATAGGAAGATTAGGTAACGGCTTTTCTCTATTTTATGGTAATTCTTACCCACCCTAGTAACTTAGTACCTAGCGTGTTATATGTTATTAGACAAGAGCCCGTTGGTCAATCGCTGGTTCAAACATATCAAACAAAATGAATATTTCCTTAGGCGACTTCCTCGGAGCAGTCTTTTAGCAAAAATTTTGAGCGCGAAATAGTTTCTCAATTCTGTCGTTTGAAATCAATATAAACTGTAGGACTTACAACTCGTGGATAAGATTAACACACACAAAATGAGTGGTGTGAGAAACTAGATTGTATTTCTGACTAAAGGGTTTTAATGAGCAATTAACTAAATAATTAAGTAAGTTAGTAGCGGTAACACTGGCAACTGCAATGTTATACTTATTAGCTTCTGTCTTGTATGCTTGTTAGACCTCAGCTCAGATATGTCGCAGTGCTCTCTGTCAAGCTATGGCAAACTATTCCCTTTGAGGGCTCCCCTGTTCTATCTGAAAATGCTCAGGGTCAGAGAGAAATTGTCTATACTTCTTTTGAACGTAAATTAATACCGGAAATCACGTTAGAATTTTATGCAATCTGTAGAGATGTTACTTAACTAGAGAAACTAACCATTGGAGCCATTCGACAACCGCATCTTTTTCGAAAAAAAACTTTCAGCCATCTAAAATAGTTTGATCGACTTGTGTCAATATTTGTGTCAATCTAGATTCATTAAATGTTTAGGCTGGTTTTTAGCTTGGTTATCAGTTGCAGACAAAGTTTTATTTTGAAATCCGCCAAAATGAGAACAAATTGCCAAGCGATTGTAAAGCGTCAAAATGTTTCTGGACTTGTCAGTTATCTATGGGGTATCGCTTCATATGATATCTTAATAGGCCGCTATGCATGTTCAAGTGAGCTTTAATTTAACAAAGTTTTCATTCCCTTCTATATTATCACAGTCCTAGCCACAATCAGAAAACTAACAACACAATATTTTCGAATGTGATATTAGGTATCCTATGACGTCGTAGCCTAGTAGGTAGTGTGTTCCAGAGATCAGCAATGAGTATTAAAAAAGATGAGTCGATTCGAATAATACTCATAATTTCTGATACTTATACACATTCATACTTATTTTGATATCATACTCATACTACTCATATTCAAAGGGTGAAGTACTCATCGTACTCATACACATGATGGTGTTGAGTTCGACTCTCCTTTACTCAACATTTACAAGAATCACAAAATAAGTATGATTCGCGTACGAACACTACAATACTCACTAGAAGATTATGTGTTTGCTTTGCTTCCTGTCACTCGAATCATTTATGAGTATTATAAGTATTTTTCTAAATTGATGAATCTGAATGAGTAGGCTTTTGAATTAAACATATATCGAATGTTATGAGTTTGACGTCAACGTTGTACTCATACTCATTGCAACCTGTCCTTGTAAATCAATGTTGTAGTGAGTGCGAATGCATCAGAGTAGTTCATTCATTGCTGATCTTTGGTGTGTTCCCATATAAGATGAGAACACATGGTTCATACCCCAGCTTATGTATGAAATATGAAAACAAAAAATATTTCTTTAACGACTTCTTCCCAGTAGTATTCTTGCAAAACTCTGGGTGTAAATAAAATTGCCATAAAAAGTTTCTAAAAAATCTGTCGACTTTAAACTGTAGGTCCCACCACTCGTGGATAAAACTTACACCTACAACATGAGTGGTATGAGAAGCTAAGTTGTAATGTTGACCAAAGGGTTGTATATGACGAAATAAGTAAATAAAGCGCATCCAGAGAAAGAATGATATTCCACTACGAAAGCAGTAGGATGTAAAAGAGAACTTATTTCCTCGGAGAGCCTAAGGCAATATCTTGGGTATCTAAACTATAGAAGACAATTTTTGATTTCATAGAATACTTGCCAACCTAATACAGTGCAAGGACTCAAATAAAAATTGCTGTTGTGATGAACCGAAGTTTGCAGCTTGTGTATAAGCTTGTGAACTTATGATTAAACCTCGCTTTTAAACATAGAATATGTATTCGATTTTGGTAGGGTATTATGACAGAAATAAATCTTTAAATAATTTGACAATAAAAATTATTTTATTTTTTATATTCAAATATTGTGTATAGCATAGCAAATCACAAGTTGAAAATGTCACCTTTAGAGTTACTTGGTGGTTATGCCACACATTAAATAATTGAATATTTCAAAAGCTACTGGTTGGTTGGTTGGCTTGTTGCAGCTTTCCGTGTAAGTCTGGTAGATTTGCTAACAAAAAAAAAAAAAACTGGCAAAACTTTATAGTATTTTAACCAAAGTGTACGACTATTTAAGCAGAAACATTTTGACGCTTTACAATCGCTTGGCAATTTTTTAAAATTTTTTTTCATTTTGGCGGATTTCAAAATAAAACTTTGTCTGCAACTGATAAATGTGTTTATATGTGGTGCTGGTTAGTTGGATAAATTATTGTATTTTACCTTTAGGCTGCTGCATTTACCATGCATTTGCATAATACAATATAAATACAATGTTCGCCAGGGAATAAAATAACAACAACTTTACGCATTAGCAAACAGTGTCTCTAAGCGGTAGCCAGATCATGGTCGAGCGTTTTTTTCTTTCTTCCCATTTTGGTCATATTTAATAAGAATCTTAACAGACAGACAACAACTACACAACTTAAGATTGTGAATTGCCATAAGTTTTTTTACTCGCTCTCTGTGTTTGTCTCTTTATATTGTTGCATTAATGTATGCATGCAACCCTGATCTGAAAATACTTACATGCAGCAGTGAAACTTTAGCTAAGTCAGTGATCATGTTCAAATAGGTGACAACATTTATGATTGTGTATCAGTTGTGTGTTTACCTTTTTTCTTCTTTTTTCCCAATTGCGAAAGCAGTGGCGTGGTAGATGGGTGGTACTAGAGTGTCCTTTATTGTATTAGAAATTATTGACAACATTACTTTTATCGAAAATCAGAAAAGAAACAACTTTTATTCATGGACAGTATTTCTTTTATTTTCGAATACACTACTCTGATTTCCTTAAAGGATAATGTTTTCACTGTTGGTGTCAGAAGGTTTTTTTTCAAAAAGTCAGTCCTCTAGAGCCCTCGGTTTCAAGTGCAAAAGAAAGGTGCATCCAGAAATTTCAGCCTATTCCTGTCAATACTGTACGCTCGCACAATAAATGTGCAACGATTCCTCCCCATCGTTTTCCATGCAAATTCTACGGAAATTTATGAGTGGGTAGCCGAGTCAATGCCACTGTATTAGAGTAGGTAGGAGTTAATGTCTATATGATGATATTTTTTTATCAATAGTTACTTCGACTCTTAGAGAAAAAACAAAGATTGTGACTTATTGTTCTTCCCTGCTTAAGAATAAAATTTTTTCAAAAATTAGGCAGAAAATGTGTGCCAATTGTCTATGAAGAAACTTAAGTGCATTGGGCCATATAGTTTTTTTTCTGGTTAGCCTCCAACTGCGAAACTTCCTTATTCTGAGTATTTTTACACAGATGACGTTCATCTTATTTTCTTCGCCGTGCTGCCGTTTTTCCTAATCAAGTACTACAACAGCAGCGCGTTTTGTAGGCAAGTAAACTGTTTGCTAAAATCTATTCCTTTGACTGATGCTTCTGATGATCCTATCTTAAAAACCCTATGTATTCATCTCCAATCTAATGCGAATAATACAACAAGTTTGATGCAGAAAGTGTTGTGAAGACAGTGTTACAAGAGACATTTAAACATTTGTTTCTGGAATGCAGATAACATCCATACATACATACATAATTGGCCATTACAACCCTTCAGTCAGGATTACGGCGTAGCTTCTCACACCACTCATGTTGTGTGCCTTAATTTGATACTTGAGTGGAGGGACCTACAGTTTAACGTCGACTACGAACGACAGATTTTGAGAAACTTTCATGGCAGGTTTATTTACTCTCAGAGTTGTTGCCAGAAATCTGCTGAGAGGGAGCCGCCGAAGAAATATTGTTCTTCATATTTCGTTTTGATGACTGGCCTGGGGCTCAAACCCGGGCTTTACGTCTAATAAGCGAACACACTACCTACTAGACTACGGCGACTACAAATGATATCCACCAATACTAAAATTATCAGCAACTAAGAGTTGAAATGCCGTTGCATGTTGTTTAAAATTCAGTACAAAAATGCTTACAAAAATACGTAATTTTGTTTATTTTTTCCTTAATTCCTTAAGAGCTTCTATAAAACATCGCTATTTTCTTACCCATTTGAAGTATTCGTTTTAGAATTTTCAATTAATCAGTCAATTGGTACAGTGTAGCAAATTCTAGAATGGTAGGGTTGCCATCTATTCTTGCCTAGTATTAACAAATAACGTAATTGGTCATTACAACCCTTAAGTCAGGATTACGATCTAGTTTCTCGCAACACTTATTTTGTGTCTGTTAATTTTATACAGATTTCTGCGAAACTTTTTGTTTCAATTATTTTCATTTCCAGAGTTTTTGCCAGAAATCTGCTGAGAGCAAGTCGCCCGAAAAAATATTTCGTTTTGCTTGAGATGTCTGACCTGGGGTTTGAACCGTGGCCTCATGCCTAATAAGCCAGCACACTACCTACTGGACTGCAGCGGCCTCTGTGTGGATGGTTGTATTGGGTGTAGAAAGTCGTTACCTTTGTGAATAGGTGGATGGAGATCAAAGGACTCCAAATGGATTAAATTTATTTTCTGAATTGTTAAAATTTTAAATAAACATGATGTTTCCATCATTGCATGTAATCTCCTGTTTTGGAATCTGAGTAGCATGATTTTATAGAGAATTTACCGTTTTTACCCTTTTAAAAACGTTTAAAATATGAGTTCGTAGATTGCAAATAAAATAAATTTGTGTTTAGTTTTAAATCAATTCTTTATTGTTCGCACAATTCCGTGTGCCACCTTTCATGTCTGGACATAAAAACACACAACAATTTGCTTTAATTGTTATTACTCTTTACACTCTTTCGCATACACAATAACAATTGTTCAATAGATCTTTATAACAGAGATCTTCAAACCACAATTATTCTCTTCACACGCAACGTGTCTACATACAATACTGACTGAATTCTTTCTGATCTCCTTGTTTGCTTTTTCTTGCCTTTTATATCTCTGAGTAAATAGTGTCTGATGAATACTCTCGGAGGAGAATGATTGCTTTCGCGAAATATCTATAAATGTAAACAGGTTGTGTTCATTATTGTTATTTGTGTATTTAGTTTACATTTGTTCTTGCAGTGTTGTTGTTGCTTGTTTACCTTGTTTATCCCTTTTTTATACACTGATGTTGTTGCTATATTTTTGCGTACTTGTTGATCATGTAAACAAGTCCATTGTTTTGTTTTTGGAGCTTTTGTTTATTATTTTTGTAACACCATTTCTACTTTCGTAACAATATTTATTTTATTAGGCCCCCCTTCATAAAAATATATATTTTTTGTGTACGCTACTGCTTAAAATAATACTTTTTTTCACAAATTTATTTTGAGTTTATTATTTGCAGAGAAAAAGAAAAAAAAAACAAGACAAGAATAAAACGAAACACATTTAAGATAATGTCTTTTCCCATTTTAAACATTTTGAATATGTAGATTGTATATGTGTCTGTCTGTCTGTCTGTTTAAATAAATATTTAAGATATGGCCAAGCAAATTTTCAAGCAAAACGCTTTAAGATATCAACTAAAAAAAATTAAAAACAACAAATAAATTTAAAAAAAGTCTTTAACTTACCATTAGCATTGGTTGATTTAATTCTGCAAGAGAGAGAAATTAAATTTAAATTTATTTTCAATTGAAAATTACTTTGTTAAGATGTCTTAAAATTATACACTCTTAAAAACTATTTTTCAATTATTTTCATGAAAACAGTTAGAAACTCTCGTAAATTTTCATTTCCGTTCCCATAAAAATAATTTTTTTTGTTTTTTTCTTTTTAGATTTTACAGGCAACGAAACAAATTGCTTCAAATTAAAGTTTTCGCTATTATTTCACTATTGTGGACCATGTTTGTGCTTGTGTTTCATTCATTTCTGCTACAATAGACGACAGGGTAATTGGGCCCATTTTTATGCATGATTTTAACGGCATTTTAAACTCTTGTTTTAAGTGATTTTAACTTCATTTTCTCTTTTTCTTTTCCTTGTTTTTTTTTTTGTAACTCCAACCAGGAAAAGTTTAAAGAAAATGACTAAAAAGAGTAAATTTTTGTTGTTGTTGTTTAAATTTAATTTGAATTTAATTTTCATTGCAATTCTATACCCATTACACATACACATGCACACACACCAACATTGTTTCTTGTTGTTGTTTTTTTCGTCAATAATTATTGACAATCGTCAATCGCGTGTCAAAATTAGTTTTATGCCTGGTTTCAACATTTGCGGTTAAGAAATTACAAATTGTGGTTTTTGTGTGTGTGTTTCCGTTGCAAATTAGTTCGTTCGTTATTGGCAAATAATTACGAGAACACACAAAAAACACCAAAAAAAACCAAAAAGAAGAGCAAGAAAAAAATTTAAATTGAAAAAGAAGCTGCTGATGTGCAAAATGTTTTCATTAAAAGGAATTTTAATTGCCATGGTAAATAGCTATTCAATCAAATTGAAAAAAATAACTGTTTTATTTGCGGTATTTGATGAGTGGGGTAGGAGTTGCTTCTTTTTATAGGGCACATCAGTTTTGATAACCTCTTGAAGGTGTAGACATGCTTTCGTAATTAACTGCTACTTAACACGTTAATCGCAATGTCAGCCATATGTGTCTGACGCTAAGAATTTCTACATGAGACATATATAGTATGTCTGACATGGCGATTGGTAGAAGGCCACGTAAATCACAGATGTCCGACGCAAACGACGCTGTGTTCAAAACAACAGGTTTATACTTATTGTATCTTGTTTGGATGCGTCAGACAAATAAGACTGACACGGCTTGTCGAGAAAAAAAGTTTTAGTATAGGACCATGTCATGTTTTTCCGGGAATTTTGGCAAAAAAATTTTTTCTGTGATACACTAAGTTTCCTTGATACATTTTTAACTAAACTATCTAATAAAGTTATCATGGAACATGTGAAAATTTTTCTGATATTATCGTGGCGATTAACGTGTTAAAGACTAGCAGTTATTGCTTTTTCGCTGTAAATTTAAACCCAGAAGAACTCAGATATCTCGATCAAAACGAAATATGAAAAAAGTTCGTTCGGCGATTCCTCTTAGCATTCTTCTGACAAAAACTCTGAGAGTAAATAAAATTGCCATGAAAAAGTTTCTTGAACATTTGTCAGTCGGAGTCGACTTTAAATTAAAGGTCCCAGAAGGTATGAGAAGCTAAGTTGTAATCCTAATCAAACTCTTGTAATGACCAATTAAGTTAGTAAGTAAGCACAGTTAGTAAGTAGTCGCCGTAGTCAAGTAGGCGTAAAGGCGCTTATTAGGCGTAAAGCCCGGGTTCGAGCCCCAGGCCAGACATCAAAATGGAATAATAATAAAAAAATAGTTCTTCGGCGACTTCCTCTTAGCAGATTTCTGGCAAAAACTCTGAGAGTAAATAAACCTGCCTCAGAAATCCGTCGTTCGGAGTCGACGTTAAACTATAGGTCCCGCCACTCAAGTATAAAATTAACACACACAACATGAGTGGTGTGGGAAGCTAGGCCGTAATCCTGACTGAAGGGTTGTAATGTCCAATTATGTAGGCATGTATGTATGTATACAGTGTTCGAATAAAGCTAAATTTGTACAAAACCTGTATAATGTGCCTACCATCCAATGGTTGCGAGACTTTGGGAATTTTAAAATCGGTTAACCCTTTATATCAGCTGTGGAATGCTTATCCCTGTTCCGCCATAGGTTATAAATCGATGCATAGACATGATTTTATCATGGCAAATTACCGCATAACGCTCTATTGAAGTATATTCACTTCGCAACGTTGTTTTTGAAAAGCCTTCTCTTCGGTTAACGTACTCAACGTCATTATTTTGTGAATATTCTTGATTCTGTACTGTAATCAGTACGGTGTTCGTCTTGCCAGTTTTACAGGTTCATTTGAACTCTAACCTTAATCGTTAGATTTCTATTCCAGACGGACCACTATTGTTTTTTTAAAGTTGATTCGAATCCCTCCAGCCCAGTCAGTCTAATTTCCTTCTGTTGCTCTCTTCTCTGATTTTGTGACATTCAGTTCAGAATAATTCTAGTAATATCCCCTGATGCTAATCTTAGTTTACGTCCTACCTTACGTGTGCGGATTTTCTATTTCTTAGAAGTTTAGGAGTAGAACGGTTCGTTGTTAAAAAAATTTCCGATATTCTATTAGAAAACTAAAGATGTGAATACACCTTCTCACTTGGACCTTATGGACTTTAAACATAGCATGTTGTGCATCTCAAGCTTAGTCTTTTCGATTCTATTCTTGTTGCCATTAGAAGAACCAACTGTTTTCGGAATGGCGTTCTATTAAATACATGTACAGCTGCCTGTCACGATTGTCTACACGTCTGCAGGGACAATGATATGGCTTTCTGAAGCAAAGAAGCGGCATTAGATAGGAAGGAATCCCTGACACTTTACATAGCTAAGGATTACTATTCTGTAGCACAACTTAATTTACTTACTTCACTATTCTGGGTCTAATCAAAGATTGCAAGATTGGAAAAATGCTTGGAATGAAAGTACTTTTGTACTTTTTTCATTACTTTTTCATTGCAAAAATATCGCAGTACCCCCACGACGTATTCAGTACTTTTTATTTTTATATATTTTATGTCTTGCTCTTTTCAACTATTAATGCATTAGCAACATGTTGAACGTGGTGCTAAATGTAGAATTAGGATTTAGCCCCGGTTAGCCAAACGTCCACGGAACGTACGTTCGTTTTTAGAATACAAACAGCAATGAAAATATTTGCCGAACCGTAATGTAGTTTCAGTACGCAGTTGGTCCCGCCACTCATGAATAAAATTAACACATACAAAACAAGTGGTATGGCTATTTAGGTCATAATCCTGATTGAATGGTTATAATGACCACTGATATTGTATGTACGTATTTCTTTACAAATGTACCATTTGATGCAAAAAAGTACTCTTTCAGTTATTGTTCAGTATCATTTCAAAATTTCATGTTTGCAACACTGATACAGGGAGATACAGTTAGTTATATTTTGGTTCCCTTAATTTGGTCGAGTGTACTATCATTAAATGAATCACCCATCAATTGAATAGAACTGTTTGTGATTTATTTTCCCTGAGACAGGGAAAGTGTGTACTTTTGTTTAATGCAGCACATGCTGCTGGCTATCTGTGATGTGTTTTTTTCGTATTTATTGTTGTTTATTTAGTTAATAGCCCTTTGTTTTTGTTGACATTTTGTTTATGTTTTTGTTTGCCATCATTTTACCGTAAAAATGTTCGGCGGCAAGTGTTAAAGCCCTTTTTCTGTTCAAACGATTGATTAGTAAATATTTACACACGATTTTTTTTTTTCGTCGTTATGGACAAGGCTATGTGCCTGAGCCAAAGCACAGGGTTTCGATTGTTTTCTATGCATTTATGCAAATTGAAAGTAAATACATTAATAAACAATTTAATGGTTTAATTCACTTAATGAATTACAAATCTGGATTTATTTTTTTTATACGAACGACAACAACAACAACAAACAAATAAATTTCAGCCGTTTTGAACACAGTCAATTAAAGGTGTATGTTTAGGTTAAAGCAAAGCAAAAAAAAACATGGTCAACAGTAGGTATGCTTTAGGCGCCATTTAAAATATTCATTTATTTTTTAACTGTTTACATATTTATTGATTAAATAATTCCCACTTTGACTTATTCAGAGTGATGGTTTTAAGCCAAATAAGAGAGAGAGATTTCAATTAATCATCAAAAGTACTTACCTTCTACATCTTAGAACTATGACCATAACAATAGCACCTATAAGAGCCGATATAATTGAAACTACAATCAAAGTGAATGCCCAGCCCAGCTCTCCAGATGTATCTGTAATGAGAAATAAAAACAAAGAAAATTCATATTAGAAAATATAGCTCATATTTATGTAATAACAATGTCTTGAAATAATACTAATTACACGAGTAAAAGCAACTGAAATTGTAATCAACCTCTGGCAACAAAGTAGATTAACGTGCATTGCGGCAGAGGTCTTAAAAATTGAGAAATGCAACCGACAAGTGGGACATCTTCATTCTTTCAAATGATCATTTGGGATCGCTATCCTCATTGTTTTATTTTCTAAGCTGTTTTTATAACTGCACGGCTTAGTATATTTACCATAATGGAACCTATAATGGTACATTTATACATACAAAATTGGTTATTAAGACCCTGCAGTCAGGATTACAACCTAGTTTCTCACACCACTTATGTTGTGCATGTTAATTTTATGCATGAGTTGCGAGATACAGTTTAAAATCGACTCCGAACGACAGATTTCTTGAGATACTTTTCATGGCAATGGAAGCGTACTGACTATTGAAAACAAACTTTGTCACGTTCAAACCATTGTGAGGCTCATAGAATATGTTAACGTCTACAGATGCCAGGTCGAAAGAAATGTATAGCTATTCAATAAATCTAGTCACGCTCAAACCATTGTGAGGTTCATAGAATATATCAACGCCTATAGGTGCCAGTTCGAACAAGCTACCCTAATAAATTGGGGAACTTATTGAGAACGCTGAACAGTGACAGAGGTAATGGGCCAAGTTCTCCTTCGTGATATTACAGCACCACCTACAGTACGTACGTAATGCTAGAGATTCTATCTCTTCGCAATCACCAGTAATCACCACAATTACCATATACAAGCGGTACATGTGAAGTGTGATTAAAGCAACTGATCTCCTGTAATTATAGAGCGACACATTGTGTCACAAGTAGGTTGCGCGTACCATTTTGCTTGCAAGCGTTTAGTTTTAATTGACATTGTTATGTGGCCCATATCTGCCATCTTAGTGCTTGCATTAGCTAGCCTTTCAGCAACTAAGTTCTCTTAATGAGTTCTCAGTGAACATTCTTTCTGGCAATAGCAGCATTATAATGTTTTGTTATCTTATTAAAGATGCCCTGCAGCTATATTTGGTATGAATATGATATAAAGACCATTGAAAGCTTTTAGGGCTGTTTGGCTATTTATAAGAATTTAAATATCTCTGCTGTAAACTGGGTAATACCTTAACCTTGTGAACTGAACTGTAGTTTTCTAGAATCTCTTTAGTAAACCTCTGCCAGGCTGAAGCTAAATTCTTATACTGCGATAAAGAAACCACCTTTAACACTTAGACATCGATTATTTTAATATCATACTCATACTAATCATATTCAAAGTTTGATGTACTCATCGTACTCATACCTGGCAATACGCATGATGTTGTTGAATTCGACTCCTCTTTACTCAACATTTACAAAATCACAAAATAAGTATGATCCGCGTACGAACACTACAATACTCACTTCGAATCACTCGAATCATTTATGAGGAGGCATGTGAATCAAACATATTTCGAATTGTATGAGTTTTATGTCAACGTTGTACTCATACTCATTGCAACCTGTACGTATAAGTCAATATTGTAGTGAGTACGAATGAGTCAGAGTAGTTGAATTTCAATACTGTTGACTCACTCATACTCAAAATTTCATGAGTACTTATGAGTAGCGAAAAACCGATTCATTGCTGATGACATTAAAATAAGTATGAATGCGTATAAGTATCAGGAATTATGAGTATGTTTCGAATCTACTCATCTTTTTGAATACTCATTGCTGATCTTTGTTTCCTACCTATTATGTATCGAACTAGGAAACATAAAAAACGTTACAAACTTTATGTACTTCGCGCAAAACTGGGTGTCTTTAAGACACCTCTCGTTCATTTTGCCCTTTTTTCCTTCGCTTCTATTGTTCTAAATCCAATAACTTTAAGCAAAATACGTATGTATGTGAGTGGGTGTTTTTGTTTCCTATCTTAAGAAAACATTTGGAAATTTAAATGTAAATTGAAATGAAAATTGAAATTGAAATGTAGATACTAAAAATTGAAAGTCTGTAGTTACAACAACAACAACAACAGCAACAACTAAAACAAATAATTGGAAACAAAAGATTTTTGTCAGTTTCTTTAATTTTCTTTATTTTTTTTTTGCTTTCAAATCTTAAAACCAAAAACAATTTCAAAAAGGAAAATGTTTGCAACATTCTTTATATGAAAAAAAAAGGAACAGTAGTAGTTACATACATGTAGATCGACATACGATATAATGGATTTATACATAGGTAGCAATAGTTGTAGTAAAATGTAGTTGAAGCATATGGAATATGAACAATATGGCCTGTAGTAAATCACTACAAAAATTATTTGTTTTCCTTACTATTCGTATTTTTTTTTTTTGGTGTTGCTCGTATTCCTTTCGAAATGGTTTAGAACTGCAACTGAAATCGATTCTCATAAATTATTTCTACTTGCTTTAGTTGCAGCTTAACAAATACAATACCCAAGTACTTTATAATAATAAAAAGGTAGAAAATAGTAACTTGTTAAAGGAAATAAAAAAATATAAAAAAAGAATAGAATAGAATTCTCTCTCTCTCTGTTTTAAACTATTATTGTTACTGAAAATTCAAATAAATTTGTATATCTTACATACAGACTGAAATTCAATTCAACACTGAAAAAATGAAAGAAGTAAAGTAATGTGTGTGAAGATAAATTCGAATTTGAAAATCCAAGACGCAATCCATAAATTTTAGCATTAACAGTGCAAAATTTGCCCTTAACATAGCACTGTTAATTGTTTAGCAGTATCCATTTGAATAAGGTCACTTGTTTAGGAGGTAATTTTAGGGCATATTCTAGGTCTATGAGTACCATATCATACTCAAAGAAGTGCTGCAAGGCCTCTTAAAGCAATCAGCAATATAGTCGCATATAAAGCTATAAATAGCAAAATAGCAAAGCAAATAGTAAAGTTTACCCTGTTAGAGGCAAGAAGTCAGTCAGTTGCGAAAAGTGTGGGTTTGCGTCTTTGATTTTTAAATTCAAATTTATCTTCACACAAATTATAAATCATGGAAAAATTTAAATGAAAAAAAAAAATTGGTTGGGAGAATATATTGGACGTAGCAAGTCACTAAAACACTTTTCATACATACACAATTGGTCATTGCAACCATTCAGTCAGGATCACGATCTAGCTTATCACACCATCCCCATAATGTATACATATGTTAATTTTTTTCATGAGTGGCGGGACAGATTTTTGACCTGAAGTTTGAACCGTGGCCTCATGTCTAATAAGCTAACACACTACTTACTTGAATACGGCGATATACTGTGTGAAATACTTCGGGGCAAGAGCATATCTTGAGTACTTAATATAAATTGATCCCCAAGATCTGATGAGCTTTCTTCTTTCTACACAATATATTCAAATAAATTAAGTCCAGATGGATCATGGACAGATTTTGTTATTAAATATTTTAATTAAATATTTTACTTTCAGGCCATATATCAGGTTCAATTGAGGCATTGGCAAATATGTATCGTGAGAAATTTATTACTCCGCAATAAGGGTCTTGCATAGAACATTTTTAATGGAGGTAGTGACCTCATGAATTTCCTTTCAGTCTAAGTAGATACCGGGCATTCCATTGTCATCTGCTATTATACGCATTTTATTTTCCTGCTTCCTCAACAGAGAGTAAGGATTTGAAATATTTCGAAAATGTTAAGTTGTGCACTTTACTGCTCATAGTCAGATTGCTTGCAATGTCGCAATAGGAGTATGATAGGCTTTCTTCCTTACGCCTGCTATCGAGCAACATTCTCCTGAAAAATTGTGTGATCTCGTATTCATTTTACCATTAGTCCCATTTGGGTGTACATTATATACAGTATATGCTGAGTTCAAATAGTTTTAATGGTTGATCATTTACTAGCTTTTTGTAATCCTGCAGCCTATAATATTAAAGAGGGCATAGCCACAGGGCTATCAAGGAAGAGTGTTTTTATGCTGCAGCGTATAATATTTGAGTGGGCATAGCCCTTTATATAAAAATAGTTTTAGTCCACTTTTAATCCTTGTCTTCTTCTATACATGCTCGCGATTGTTAAATAAGTAAATTGAAATAGCCATACGGAATGTCTTCAAGTACTCCCAGAGGGGGAAACTTAGTATCTAATAGGTTAGCTAAAGCTGGCACTAGGGCGTTATCTAGAGATATTGCGAACACCTGGGTGGTGTACATTTCTCTTCATTTAAATATAAAGTGGCCACAGGATGATTGCAGAGTTCTACATGTCGGAGTATATGCAATTTCTAGGGGGTGTGAAATGCCTCAGATATTAAGGTAGAGACATTTGTATGATTTTATATAGCCAAGCAAATCTACAAGTCTCGGATGGTGCTAACATGGAATCCAAACTGATTAGAGGATCCAAACTCATTAGAAGATATCAAGGAAATAGTAAAATATACAAATGCTATAACACGGTCAATCTGGTCGCTCTATCAGAAGGTATCATAGCCTATGACCGAAATTCTTAGGTATGGTTTGCACTTGGTTTTTACTGCTTCACTTATGTTCATGCCAAAGGCCTGGCTGTTTGATTTGTATTTAATTTTAAAAATTAGGGAGCTTGATTACTAATAGTTACAAAGAACATCATAGAAGATCGGATGCTAAATGGCTCAATTTGAAAAAGATCATGACTGATGCATGTAAATAACATACATACATAATTGGTCGTTACAACCCTTCAGTCAAGATTACGATCAAGCTTCTCACACCACTTATGTTGGGTGTGTTAATTTTACACACTGTAAATTTTGTCGACTCCGTACGACAGATTTTTAAGAAACCTTTAATGGCAATTTTATTTTACTCTCAGAGTTCTTGACAGAAACCTGCTGGGGAAGTCACCGAAGAAGTATTTACTTCATACTTCGTTTTGTTGGAGATGCCAGACATGGGGTTTTCAACTGTGGCCTCACGGCTACTTCAAGGGTGGGACCTATAGGAGAGGTAATAAGATGACATCAGCTCTAGATTTATATTTGCTTAGAAACAATGCCCTCTGTGAATCTGCATGGATTTGCAGTAACGGATAACCTTTGAAACTATTGATTGAAATCTACTGTTTCATAAAATTAGTGCTGCCATATCTAATATATAGTATTTGTTGTTGATGTTATCCTATCTTGGGATGGTAGGGGAGTTCTCTATATGCATTATATGGAGTCTGGAAGTAAAGTCATGTCTTCTAGATTCAAATAATAGAAGCCCAATCGCTTTAAGACTTTAAGCAACATTTTTCTCAGTGTATTACAAATCTTGCTAACAGTCGATGTATAAGTATTTTGAAAGTATGTCTGTCCAATACATTTATAATTTATTATATTTCTTTTTATTATTGTTCAAGCACTGCTATAAAATATTATTTTTGCTGCTGTAAAAATAAAAACCTTTTTGCTGCCATTGCCATTCAAAAACTAACCCCAGAGTCTCCAAACCAATTCACTTACAATGCAGCACACTAGTGCAAGTATTTTATATAAATTTTTGGTAACTTGTACTTTAACAAAGCCATGCAGCAAACATTCTCTATTAGAGCAAGAATAGCAACAACAACTTGCATTTTATTTTATATTCATATTGTTTTTTAATAATCTTTTAAGAGGGTTTTTAGTCTGTTTTTACGAGTCTTTTTTTATGAATATTTTTTTTTTTTGTTACAAATGGTCTCAATAAGAACTTTGTAGCAACTTTTGTTAGGTTTTCTGCTGTTTTTTTTCTTCTCTTCTTTGGTTACCTTTAATACTTCTCATTTACATATTCAGTTGGTTTATGATTTTTGGGCCAAAACTGAAACTGAAAACGGAGAACAGAGAACACTCTTACGAAACATGACAATTCAATTTTTACCGTATTTCTGTGGAAAAATTTTTACATAAATTTTGCTGTGCAACAGGTGGTGGCCATAGTGGTGAGCCTGCTTCCCTCTTTGTTGTGGTCACATGTGAATAAATGTTGCCAGAGCTACTGCTGCTGCTGTGGTGGTGTCCGTAAAAGAGAGTTTTTTTTTTGTTGGCTTTTGGTGGGGTTTTTATAAATTATTATTATGGCATATAATTATTTAAACCATTATTTAAAAATATTTCTGTTGTTGTTGTTGTCGTTGTATTTAAATTTAAACATGTAAAAATAATTTAAAAATATTTTTTTCCCCTATTTTTCTTTTATTTGTTATGTGATTAACAAAGCAAACACTAAAGCAGACAAAGAATTATTCATAATGAAACAACCTGAACTCATTATCCCGTGATTACTCTATAATTACTAAAAACAAATTACTGTGCGGCCAGTTTTCTGTTTTCTGTCCAGTCACTATCATTCACTCAGTTTTTGTTATAATATCCAGCATAATTTTGTTTCATTCCGCTTTTTTTTTGCTTCTTTTCATGGCGTTTAACACAATAAAATTATGAGTGCGTTAATATAAAAGATTTTATAAATTATGTGGGAATTAACAAAAAAATGTTTGTTTTTTTTTTAATAAAAAAATATCTACAATGGGTTCAAGAAACGATGGGCTTGTATACGAATTTGTTTAATAAACACTTCACCACAGACGTTTTGTTCTAACCTTTTGGTTTTCAGTGGCATTATATTTAAAATTCAGAAAGGATACTGAATAATGTGTGTGAAGATAAATTCAAATTTAACTAGCAAAGACAAAAACCAAAAATTTTAACAGAGCTAATGTTAGAGTTAACAGAATTAACTGTTCGATGTTAAGTGGTTAACAGAAAATATGAAAACTCGTCAAGGAAGAAATCACTCAAATATATGACATCAGAGACTTGCTGCACATATCCCACTATATACAAATTGTAGCCTAAGGTGTCACTAATAAAACCCAATAAGTGGTATATCCCAAATAATTTTGGAACTTGAGATATCGGGTTTCAAGTCTCTGATATCGTTTATTTGGGTGATTTCTTCCTTGACTATTTATTTTTCGTATTTTCTGTTAACCACTTAACATTGCTCTGTTAACTCTAACATTAGCTCTGTTAAAATTTTTGGTTTCTGTCTTTGCTAGTTAAATTTGAATTTATCTTCACATACATTACTGAATTGTATACCAAGAATGGCATTTAAGTGGAATCCTCAAAAAACCGTGTCTGGCAATTTTTATTATTCCTTCTGTTCCTTTAAGGAGCTTATATTTGACGTTAAGCATCTTCTTCTTCCTATTCAGTTTTAAGTACTATAAAACTGTAGTTTTCTTTACCGCAACAGGTTTTAGAATTATAGGGTCGCCATCTTCTCTCATTTTTTATTTTTTCTACGGTTTTTAGGAGCAAATGGCTGAAACAAAGTATTTCCCTCTTCTTATTCTGTGTGAAGTACCTTAATAACCGGTTATAATGATAGGGTTGCCGTTTGGTATTATCTAGAGAAAATTTTCTCTGTAAAATTGCAGGTTCTAGGATACTAGATTTGCCATCTTCCGTCTGGAGTTAGAACTCCTACTTATTAGCTAGAGGTAGGCTTTCAAAAGACTTATTTGGAGGGGGAATGAATACAAAATTAATTACTTTCAGGTGTTTTACAAGCACAAAGAACTTACTCTACCCCTCTCTTCATATCTTTTTCGATAGATTTTGTTGATAAAAGGTGGACCTCAATAGAAGCCTATGCAAGACGTTCAGCTTGTGATTTCATCTTAAAATAATATATTGCCAATCATCGTATCTTATCATGGCATGTCTTCGGTAGAAATATTCAGTGACTATTAAAAAGTGACCAATAAAAGCGAGAAAAACACGCGTCATTGTCGAGGGCTTGATCACTATTTTGTTCAAAAATTTGTGAGGGGGGAGGGGTATGTATTAGCAAAAGTTTTTCCTTTGAATTGTAGTTTAAGGGTGGAAAAAAGGATAAACCTGAATTGAATTGAATTTGATCAAATAATTGCTTATGGTATATTTATGATGCATTATATCACTCGGAGAGAAAGAGAGGATTTTGCTGAATACAGTCCTTTGTTTTTATATTATTTTAGCTCTGGCTTAGCCAATTTCGTATCATTTCATTTTAAAATCATCGACTATTCTTAAATCGTTTCAGCGTTTTACTTTCTCTATTTGTAACCTTTCGTCTTGCTCTGTCAATAACTCTTTTCGTCGTATATCGCTTGCCATTATCTTTTTAATAGTGCTTGCTGCTGGTGCTGCTGCCGTATAATTTATTAAAATCGAAAAGGAAAATCTTCTAAATTGCCACGACAACTACTATGTAAGTCATTTCGTTATCGAAATAAAATGAAATGAAATGCAATGAAAAAGGATTGCAGTTTAAGAAGAACACAAAGTAATAAAAACACATGCAATAAATAACCATTTTGTAAGTCATCTAAACCTGGAGAACCCTTAAGCAGCAGCAGCAGCAGCCGTATTACTCAAGATACACGTGCAGTAGCAGCAGCAAAGTATTTCGTAAGCCATGAAGTTTGTTGCTGCAAGTGCGGTAAAGAAATGTTGTCTACCTTTTAGCAATCATTGATAGTGACAATAGCAATTGTAACATCGAGGCAATAATTCATTTTACCTACAGCAACGTTTTACGTTTGCAATTTAATGAGGCAATGCCACTCTCAAAGCGATGCCAGTCGCATAGTTGGTTGGCACTCTACTAAGAACAATTCTTGTGCATACTTTCTGCTATCGCTTCATTGGATTTAACTGTTTAAGAATGAAATAAAGAAAGAGGAAAACAAAAAAAAAAACACATCTTAAATGTCCAAAAGTGTTGCTGCCGCTGCTCTTGCAATTGCTGTTGCAAAGCTAGTGAATGTGCTGTTACTCGTGTGAATAAATGCAATGACATGTGGCATTGCCAAGTGGTTTATTTGTAAGTCACATTTAACTGCTCTTTTACGAAACGAAAAGTAAGAAAAAGCACGAAAGACTATAAACTATAAAGGATTTTCCCTCACTTTTTGAAAGTGCATTGAAGCATCCTTGTTGCGACGGCAACATCGTTTACGGAAACAAACACTCACAGTTACGTGTTACCGGACAGACTTTAAGATCGGAACAGCAAAAAAGAATTATGGTGCTTGCTACTGGTGGTAAGAAAATGTCAATTGTTTGAATTGAAACAGTATTTTTTATTTTATCGCCATCGTTACGTTGCTGCAATATGAAACGAGTAATTTTACACTTGATTGCAGTCAATGAGTTGTTCGAGATGTTGCACTCTCTCTTTCGTTTCATTGTTTCTCAGCCATTGAGGCCCTTGAGCATTTCACGCACGGGATGATTTATACCGAGGCAGTTTAAGCGATTTGGAAAATTTTGAAACTCACACAGTGCTTAATATAAACAATCATAGGTAATTTGATTTGTTTGTGAAGCTTTGGAAGTCGCAGTGGTCTAGTAGGTAGTGTCTTGGCTTATTAGACGAAAGGCCCAAGTTCAAATCCCAGGTCAGACATCAAAACGAAAATATGCAAATATTTCTTCGGCGACTTCCTCTGAGCAGATTTCTTGCAAAAATTCTGAGAGTAAAAATTGCCATCAAAAATCTGTCGTTCAGAGTCGACTTTAAACTGTAGGTCCCGCTACTCATGTATAAAATTAACGCACACAACACGAGTGGTGTGAGAAGCTAGGACGTTGTACAATGGGTCAATTCGAACTCCGGGTACTGTACTTGTCACAGTTGACAAGCACACGTCCTCTAACCTAACCTAACCTAAGCTTTGGAAAAGGCCAACAAAGTGGTTGTAAACCTATTTGGACAAGATTAACGAAATATAACTTCAGCTGTGACATCTTGAAAAAAGGACGAACATCGGCCACTATCGAGGTCACATAGTGGGATAGGTACGCAAATCCAAGAGGATCATCGGTAGTATAATTCGAGCGGATGTCGAAAGATGTGCTCATTTCAATTTAGTTAGGATGTAGCTCGACTATCTGACAGTAAGGCTAACATCTGAGCTGAGCCTGTATAGGGTTAAATCGAGATTAGCATGGGAGTGTCTAGACTACCCGAATAAGGGAAAAAAGAGTTTCATTCTGGTGGATCTATATACAGATGTACATTATTGATTATTAACAACCCTTCAGTCAGGACTACGACCTAGTTTCTCACATTTTTTTTTAGTTCCTTTATATTTTTTCATATTTCGTTTTACTGGTGATGCCTGACCTGTGGCCTCACATCTAATAAGCCAACACACTACTTACTAAACAACGGCGACTGGATCTGCAGCACCTATATGGGTGTATGCGGAAACCGACTATATGGAGAAAATAATACAGAGCGATATAATGTAGTCTAGTAGTAGTGGGTTGGTTCAAACCCCATGTCAGATAACTCCATCAAAACGAAATATGAAAACAAAAATTTTTTGGACGAATTCCTCTCAACAGATTTCTGGCAAAATCTCTGAGAGTAAATAAAATTACCATGAAAAGTTTCTCAAAAAATCTGTCTTTAGGTGTCGATTTTATATGGTGTTCAGATATGAACCTTTATTGCGTAAATCGCAATAAATGCCATTATTGAGCTCAATATTTCATATAAAGTTTCAATTAATTATTGCGCAATAAATACACAAATTATTATAATATTGAGTAAAGTGTTTTGTTTACCAGCTGTCAAATGAATATTGAATAAACAGCTGAACTGTGTATACTTATTGTTATGTCTGAACACTTAAAATATTGTACTCAATAAACCGAATATTGACTCAATAAAAGTGCATATCTGAACATAGTATTGTACTGTACGTTCCGCCTCTCATGTATAAAATTAACACTTGCAACATAAGTCAGACGTAACCCTGATTGAGTGGTTGTAATGACTAATTATGTATGTATATATGCATGTAGGTATGTGTGCAAGTTATGGTATCAGTTGAGAGACGTATCACAACGATAGCTGGATCTTATGTCTTGTGTTCGTATGTGCATTGCTATACCACATGGCAAACTCATTTTTTTACCTCACACAGGATTATTATCTGTCCGGTGAAGATGGGTTTTCTGCAACGATTTAAGCTAGCAGATAGCCAAACCCGGCAATGCTTAAAACAGCGGAACTCTTAACATTCCCATGTGACAGATTTACCCAAAAAATTTTTCGCATTAGAGATGGTTTTTGATTGCGGATTAAATGTTGAAATTCTTGTTACTGAGATACGCCTATCGGACGGGTTTTATGCACACTCAGCATAAACGAGAATAAATATAGAACGTTGCAGTAATTGCAGTTAGAGTACTTAGGCGGACGTAATAAATATGACTTTTGAGCTTAGCTCTTAGGACGGCCTCCAGACGCAATAAGTAATCCGTTGCCTTGGAAGGGTCGCACAGTGGGACACTAGGGTGCTTTACATATCTTTGCACCTTTTTTTTATATTGTGATGCGATCTGGATTGGACCACCTTTTATGAGTCAAGAATGCCATATCTAAAGGCGGACTTTTAACTGCGAACAATGCCTTGAATTTGTAAAACCAATATTTCGTTTTTGTAAATTTTAGATACTCTTGTACTATTTAATGAGAAGTCTTTAAACTTAGCTTCCATTAAAACCAATTTTATTATTACATCCAATTGGAGAGAACAACACAATATTGTAGTAGAAGACATAATGAATCTTGGGTTTATGACACAGCTTAACTAACCACTGTAAAACGGTACCTTTATTACCAATTACTTTTAACATTATCGTAAAAACTACACTTTTAAGTTAAAGAATTTAGTGAAGATAGAAGCAAGCACTCCTCTGCCTCTTTATCAATAATGTCGTTTCAAGCAAAAAATGTTACTTTTTATTACCACTTCCTAATGCTAAACGACATTAATCGTCGTTTTAAATTAAATTAAACATTCTCTGCATCAGGACGCACACACACATTCTCATAAACATTCTTTAGACGTAGACGAAAATAAAATGAAAATTACCAAAAAAAAAAAAATATTTTGCTTTTGGAAAAACTTTTCTATTTCCTAAGAAAATGAGGAGTTCAATTCAATTTCCTGCCGCAGACAAAACTAAGACAAAAACAAGAAGAAAAGAATTCAAAAAAGTTTTTTATTTTATTTTACCACACAAACGCTATTATTTGTTTGTCTAGAGTAAAAAATTAAAAAAAGAATCGAGAGAATAAAATCGAAAAAAAAATTCAAAAAAAAATAAAAGAAAATATTAACGATTGTTTTAAAGATTTATGTTCTCTGATTACACACAATTGGTAACATTTCATATTCGCCAAATGTTGGTATTTTAGCCATTTATCATGATAGGCTCGATGGCAAGCAGCAAGCGGTTATGCAGGCGGGCAGGCAAGTCACTGTGCCTGTTTATTTGGCTGTCTAATGTCTTGCTTGTGTTGTGTAAACCCTAGTATTATTGGCTTGTTTTTTTGTTTTTACTACAGAGTGTAATATTTTGTTCATTTTCTGCGGTTGTTATTGCTATTGCTATTGTTGCTATTGTTATTGCCTTAAAAATTGTTGGCAACTTAAGCTTGATTATTACCACATCAACAGTTTTCATCAAAAATTACTAGAGTTTGACTTTAAACGATGAAACATGTTGTTGCAATTCTCTTTTTCTCGATACTGATACAAAACTTAATTATTACTGTTGTTATTGTATTTTCAATACAACGGAAATTTTATCATGTTCATCGACATCATTGCCATCATCAATGGGATTTTTTTCTACGGCTGTTCTTTGTCAGTAACTATCGTTAGAAGAGGAATTAAGCAAACAATCTAAGGGGATACGAATTGTTAAAAGTACGCTACTTATGCCAGAAAGTTGCATAGGTGTGCCATACAACCTTTGCATTCGCTTTCCAATTTTATTCTTTATTTTGTTCAATTTATTCGCTTAAGCAGTTGGTTTAATTACTTTAGCAAGTTCTAAAATGATAGGGTTGCCACGTCTTGTTTCCTGGAAACAATAGTAAATGCAAATCAATTGTGTTGTTGATTGTATCCATCATCCGACAATAGTACTATGGTTACCTTGATATAAACTAGAAGGCTGTTTATGAAGGTAGTAGCCAGTAAATCGATCTGTGTAACGATAAGACAGTCTGGTAGTTTAATAAACAAGCTAAAATTGAACTTCCATAACTAGATTTTACAATAACTCCGGACTTTGATCCAGTCTTTCAGCTTTTTAATTTTTATGATGATAGTAAGGATAAGATTTCCACTAAAAGTACAGACTTTGTTGTTTTTAATTAAAGACACTCGAGCGCTTTATCGAACATAAATTAATTTAAATGCCGGAACATCTGCGCATTGAATCACAGGCGAATATGTTAGATACTAAGAAGTTTATTGATCGTCTTCATAAATTACGTTCGAAGTTTGTATTTATGGGGAGGCAAATGATTTCAATACTTCCATAATGCCGGGTGCTAATTTACATCTATTAGGCTCCATACCATTTTTGTAAGTGTTCTGGTATTTGTATTCTGTCTTGTTATACGAACATATATTCAGACGCTTCTTTACAGTACATTGGTTAAATCGTATAGGAGAACAAAGCTCTTTTAATGCCATAGACTTCTGCAGGAAACAGCGCCACTCATTAGGTTTGCCATCTTGTAAGGGAGGAGAACTGATTGCCTATTTTCTAATCTCATACGTTAGCCAAGGCGTAGATGTTTTATGCGCTGACATATGAGAGTACTCAACCACATAATTTTATAGAAAATCCGTATTGTTTACAATTTTCCTCAATTTCCTCCAATGCACCTATCATAAAGGAGTAATTTTAAGAATCTTTTACGGCCAAAAAGTATCCAGGAACAGAAGATTTTTTAGCGTTTATGTCCGGTCTAGATGCCTTGTATTCATCGTTATTCACCGCACCTTTGCTGTTCAATTGCATTTAAAAATTCGAGCTTCTCCCAAGAAGACCATGCAACAATCGGCAATAAGCAATTTGTAAGAATGTCGAAAATTTTTCAATACAACGGTAGTAATCACTTAGCGCTATACCCAGACTAGAAGGTGGATGCATAAAAACCTACAAAGCAAGCTCCCAGATTGTTAGGAGAAGCAATATAACTGAGGAAAACGATTAAATTGTTATAATTTCCGAAACAGGCCGATTGTGGAATATGATTGTCTTTTTCAATTGTTCTTTTATGGGTCTTAAGGACTTGATTTACTACTCTAGCAAGTTTTAGAATAATAGGGTTGCCATCTCTTGTTTTGCACTGGCGCACCTTGGTTAGCGATCATGGAAACCTATCTTTGTCTTAAGAGACTCATTCTCACCACAAGTAGTCATTCACTTTATAAAAATCTCTGATTTTGCATCAATAGCTCCTCAATGAGCCAAGTTCTTTATTAAATTTACAAGGTTTGCATTGTTGGCAACCCTGTCATTCTAGAACCTGATACAAAGGACCTATCACAGCTTAGCTGGAAGAACTAGGTAATAAAACAAAAAGCAAAAAAAGATATTTAGCGGAGATGGGATGTATTGATGCATTTTCTGATGATACAATTGGACCAGTACAATGCTTACATATAGATTACTACAGTCAGCCATTGTTAAAATAATGTTTATCCTGAAATGGTCTCCCTCCTCTTATTAACTGTTAAACGAGTGACATTTCTGTTATATAGCCTTTAACGACTAACTATAGAGCAGCTCTCAATGTATTTGCATATGAGGTGAGTCTTCTTTCAGTTGGTCTTCCTGGTTTTGGCAGTCAGTATGTGTGCCCTATACTTTGTGTTTGTATTTGTCTTTCTTGCTGTTCTTTGACAAATTCGGCGTAAAATGTCAAAACATTGCAAAGCTGTCATGTTATTTTAACGTTTTGTTTATTATTGTTCACTTCACGTACATGCATAACTCTCTCTCTCTCCCTCTCTTTCGCTGTTAACATACTTGTTGCTGTTATTTCCTTGAAATCCTCTTTTGAATTAAATTTATAAAGTGGCCAGCAAAAAGCAACAGCCTGGCAAACGCTGAGAAATATTGTTTGAAGATATGGAAATGGAAAACAACTGGTCACCTTTAGGTATTAAGTCTTAACAACAACGATTAGTGGTATTTGAACTCATAATTTTAGCTTTGAAAAGTTTTTTGTTGTGTTTTTTGATTAATTTATGCTACAAATTCCCTTTAAACGTTCGAACATTAATTCTGGAGCACAGGAACAGGAACCACCACAGCAATAGCAAATAAAAGAGAGGAAAAAAGAAATGAATATAAAACAATGGATTGAACATCATTGAACAATGGCCTTAAACATTAACATCAGCAACAACATTAGCAACAACAACAAATCGCTGTTCAATGATGATTGATTAGAAACAATTTTCCATTTCGTACGGCAACATTTACAACAAGAACAAGGAAAACCACAATGAAAATAACAAAAAAAAAACAAAAAAAAACGAAAACAAACATAAAAAGCCATGACTTTGTCGTACAAGTTTCGCGATTGTTCTTTGGCTATTGGGAATGGCTTGTTGGGTGTTGTGTACTCGCTCATGATTGACTGATGGCTGAATGGAAACGAAAATTTGTAGCTTTAGGGAGTTGTTACATGAATGAATGGCTGTACACATAAAGAGAGAGCGAGAGACAGAGGGAGAAAGAGTGCCTAGATGATTTGATGATTGAAAGAAACTTTGTTTGTTTTAATAATTCCTTGTGTCTGTCTTCTACCATAGTTTAGCCTCGAGTTTCGTTTTCTCTTTGGTTATGAAAATACTTTGCCGTCCTTGGCAACATTGTAAAAGAGGAAATTTTAACAAACGTTTTGTTTTGTTTAGTTTTTATTAACTTTTTAAGCTGCCGGTTTCAATACAAATTAAATGATTCTAATTTAATTTTCCATAAGTTAAAATCAGTCTAAGTCTGACTGGAGGCTATACAAAATATACTTGAATTGATGGCTTATTAGTATGGGAACTATACAGGAAGATTTTCTATACGGAAGGTAGTAGCTATCCTATCCTGATAGTAGCTATCCTTAATAAACAACGCTTCAGTCAGGTTTACGGCCTAGCTTCTTACATCACTTATGTTGTATGTGTTAAATTTATATATGAGTGGCAAGACCCACAGTTAAAAGTCGACTCATGGCAGTTTTATTTACTCTCAGAATTTTTGTCAATTTTTGAAATCTGCTGAGAGGAAGTCGCCGCCGAAATATTTGTTCATCTTTTCGTTTTGATAACTGATCTGGAGTTTGAACCGTGGCCTTATGTCTCATATGTCATGACTTTGGCGACTTAACTTTGTTTGGTTTTCATAAAATAATCATTGTATGGCGATAACAGCCGTAGAACCAAATCTTTCAGGCAAGTGCCAGGGACCTAAACCAATTGCTTAAAAGGGATGTGGGCTCTGTGTAGGTCTGATTTTAGATGTAGTAAAAAAGCGTTCTTAAAAAATTAGAAAAGAAAGTAAGGCACCCTAAGTAACTCCAAAAAGAACCTTCATACTAGCGGCGCCTAGCACTCAGTGCTGATTGAGAGGATCGGCGAATTCATAGATTGCCCGGAAACTATAGATCTCTAAAATTCTTATAATTAAAGTAAAAGAAATAAACCGCAGTCTAGTAGGAAGTGTGTTGACTTATTGAAGACATCTCGAATAAAATAAAAAGACTTTTCTGTCACCGTAGTCTAGTAGGTAGTGTGACGTAAAGCCCGGATTCGAGCCCCAGGCCAGATATCGAAATGGTGACTTTCTCTCAGCAGATTTCTGGCAAAAACTCTGAGAGTAAATAAACTTGCCATGAAAAAAGTTTCTCAAAAATCTGTCGTTCGGAGTCGACATTAAACTGTAGGCTCCGCTCACTCAGGTATATAATTGAGGTACACAACATGTGTGGTGTGAGAAGCCAGGCCGTCATCCTGACTGAAGGGTTGTAATGGCCAATTATGTATGTATGTATGATATGATATTTCTTTCACCAACTTCCAATCAGCAGCCTTATGGCAACAACTCTGAGGCATTAAACTATAGGTCCCACGCGTACAAAACACATACAACATTGGTGGCAATCCTAACTAAATCGTTGAAAAAGAAAAGCGTGAGTCTAGCAGCTAGGCTACGTTGTAGTGGTTGAAGTATTTGCTGAAAAACTCAATCATTTCTGGTTTGAATTCAGCAGACGACAAACAATTTCTGCATCGCCTTTATTTCGAATTAAAAGAAAAAGGGTAAGAGGCTCTATTCTCTCTACAAATAATCCACTCGGAAACCCACAAACATAGAGAGAATAACTTAAAGAACGGACAAAATGCGAAGGTCAGTGCAACGCTATATCTTGAGAAAAAGTACGACTGAATAAGCAAAGTTTCTCACCATTGCATCCAATACAACAACCTACACAATAAATGTTCAGCAGACAGCAACTAGATCATCTTCAGATAATGAATATGTGCGAGATACTTTCTTACAGCCCTATGTTCCTTAATGTTTCGAAAAGGGGTGGTGCAAAAATGGCCAGCAGTGGCTCTAGCTGACCATGATGAAAACAATTTAGATTCTCAAGCAGAATCAGGTTTACAAGAAGATCAATGCAGAAACACGCAAATTTTAATATTTTCTAACTTGAATGCTGAAACAAACCTGCACTTGCGATAAGATCAGGCCTGGTACTCAAGTAAGCCGTGATATCTGATGTTAGCCTTCAAGAAGAAAATTACTATTTTAATGACACTCAGGCTTTGTCACTTTACTGCAAAATGTGTAGAAGAAGGAGGATGTGTCCTATAAGCGAAATCTGATCCTCAGAAGGCAATGCCCCATACAAGTCTTTCAGGATCATAATAGATTCCCGATCACGTTCGTTATCCATTACATTCTAGAACGATCAAATTTGAGTCATAATAACATGGAAGAAGTAGTAATTTCTTGCCTAATTTCCCAATCTATCTGCCGATAAAAGTCTCTTAGAAGAGGTCTGATTGAGCACTCCGCCAGGTTCACTATCCATTCCATTCTTGAATGATCAAACCTAGGCCATAATAACATGGAGATATACCGCCAAAAAGTATTGACTTGCTGCCTAGTAACCTGATCGATCTGTCACTCCTCCAGGCCTGTGCACATTGCTTTTCCGACGCTTGCCAACTCTTCTGAAATCTCGTGGTCTCATACAAAAATAATTGGTCATTACAATCCTTCGATGAGGATTACGACCTAGCTTGTCACAGCACTTATGTTGTGTGTGTTAATTTCATACATGAGTGCCGGAACCTACAGTTCAAAGTCGACTCTGAACGA
Organism: Sarcophaga rosellei; assembly: GCA_930367235.1. Classification (NCBI taxonomy): domain Eukaryota; kingdom Metazoa; phylum Arthropoda; class Insecta; order Diptera; family Sarcophagidae; genus Sarcophaga; species Sarcophaga rosellei. Next base: position 52,009,976 of record OV884020.1, read on the forward strand.
AAGATTTTTGAAACAATTTTCATGGCAATTTTGTTTACTCTCAGAATTTTTGCCAAAAATCTGCTGAGAGGCAGTTGCCGAAGAAATATTTTTTTTTCATATTTTGTTGTGATGTCTGGCCTGGGGCTCGAACCAGGGGTTTACGTCTAATAAGCCAACTATTGCTACTAGACTACGGCGACTCAGTACAGTACTATCCTATATCTTTTCAAAAACATTAAGATGACCTTCTAAGAGATAGAAAAAACCGACGTGGTGCCAAGCCTGACTATCCGCATAGTTATCTGTCTCATGCAGTAATCTGTTACCAGATCAGTTATGCTCTCCTCAGCCTGGCATATATTGCATTCATTAGGGAGCATTGGGACAGCTTTATATTTCAATGTCTGTATTTACTTTTGAGTGACTTGTGTAGATCGTATGGGAAGGAAGTGCTGACTGCCAACACCAAAAGCAATAAATTTTTTATCGTCAAAAAGTAACATGGAAACGTATAGAGAGCCACCACTCTGCCATGACTAATTCTATCCATTGTACTGAGGCTTTAGCATCTTTGAACACAATTTAACTGCTTTATAGACTTGTAAATGTGGCAATTCATGTATGTTTCTTTCTTTTCTTTACCTCTTCTCATCTCATCTTTGCTGACCATTATTATGGACCATAAAGATAACGATAAAGGAAGAGAAGACTTAACCCTTGCCAATGATAATATTGGCAAATTCCTGGCGTTCTTCATTTAACTCAATATATTATTGCTAAACATTTTTGACCAATTTGGTCTTCTTCCACTGCTTTGGACGCTAAAGAAGACAATAAATGACAATACTTAAGAGAGATATACGGAGGAGAGACAGAGATGATGTAGAAGACAGAAAAAAAAACAAAACTGATGTTTTCACTGAATTTGGTCAAAAGTCATTTACGTGGTTCTAGCAGTAGCTGTTCCTTGTTTTTTTTTTTGTTTTGTTTTGTGAGTTTTAGGTCAATGCATCTTTAAAATTTGCAGCTGACTTGATCAAAAAAAAAAGAAGAAGAAAAAAAAAACGTTTAAGCCTGCTACCAGCCGGGGAGAAAAAAGGCAGTTAAAAAAGAGCGGCTTTAAATCCGGCAACTACATGCTTTTTGTTTTTCTTCTTGATTTCTTAAGAGGAATTGTTAATTTCACTTAAATGACCTTAAGACGAGGGCTCATCTGCCATTAAGACCAAAAAGTTTTTCTCAATTTTTGCAACAAAAAAAAAAAAAAAAAAAAAAAAAACTGAAACCACCAACTATGAATAAACCACGTACAAAATGAATAAATGCTTGGGTAAACAGATGCCCAGCAATGCAGTGCAGTAAGAAATGCACTGAGACTGCGGAGCGACGAGATGCGATGACACCGGGTACATTGTGGCAAAATGACAAATTGAATAGTGAGTGCGAGTGTGTTTTTGTTTTTAAGAAAAAATAAAAAATTACAAATAAGAATGTGTGTGAAGATAAATTCGAATTTGAAAACCCAAGACGCAATCCATAAATTTTAGCAGCGCCACATTTAGCGTTAACAGTGCAAAATTTGTTGTTAACAGAGCAAAATTTGCACTTAACAGAGCACTGTTAAGTGTTTAACAGTATCCATCTGAACAAGGTCACTTGTTTAGAAGCTAATTTTAGGGCATATACTAGGTCTTTGAGTACCATATCATACTCGAAGGAGTGTTCCAAGGCGTCTTAATATAATCAGCAACATAGACACATAGAAAGTGATACGGTATTGTTGAAATTGGCTTTGCAAAAATATAGTTTTTGATTGAAAATTCTCTAGAAGATCAGTGGCCATTTGGGAACATATAAGAAATAGTACACCATACAGACTATATGCAAATGGTAGTCCAGAGGGTCCTCTTTCCAACCGTGGTAGTGGGATAGCTGAAATAATTTTGTGAGTCGAGATTTTGAATTTTTAAAAAATCGATTTTTGGTCGAAAATATATGAGAATTCTCTAGAAGATCAGTGGCCATTTGGGAACATATAAGAAATAGTACACCATACAGACTATATGCAAATGGTAGTCCAGAGGGTCCTCTTTCCAACCGTGGTAGTGGGATAGCTGAAATAATTTTGTGAGTCGAGATTTTGAATTTTAAAAAAATCGATTTTTGGTCTGGTACCAAACAATATTAATAACATTACAATAAGTATATGACATTATATGCAAATAGAATCATTAAAGAAATCACTTTTTAGGGGAAGTCCCTTATTTTGTTTTTATTTTGTATGTAATGTTATTAATATTGTTTAGTACCACGGTTGGAAAGAGGACCCTCTGGACTACCATTTGCATATAGTCTGTATGGTGTACTATTTCTTATATGTTCCCAAATGGCCACTGATCTTCTAGAGATTTTTCATATATTTTTGGCCAAAAATCGATTTTTTTAAAATTCAAAATCTCGACTCACAAAATTATTTCAGCTATCCCACTACCACGGTTGGAAAGAGGACCCTCTGGACTACCATTTGCATATAGTCTGTATGGTGTACTATTTCTTATATGTTCCCAAATGGCCACTGATCTTCTAGAGAATTCTCATATATTTTCGACCAAAAATCGATTTTTTTAAAATTCAAAATCTCGACTCACAAAGTTATTTCAGCTATCCCACTACCACGGTTGGAAAGAGGACCCTCTGGACTACCATTTGCATATAGTCTGTATGGTGTACTATTTCTTATATGTTCCCAAATGGCCACTGATCTTCTAGAGATTTTTCATATATTTTTGGCCAAAAATCGATTTTTTTAAAATTCAAAATCTCGACTCACAAAATTATTTCAGCTATCCCACTACCACGGTTGGAAAGAGGACCCTCTGGACTACCATTTGCATATAGTCTGTATGGTGTACTATTTCTTATATGTTCCCAAATGGCCACTGATCTTCTAGAGAATTTTCAATCAAAAACTATATTTTTGCAAAGCCAATTTCAACAATACCGTATCACTTTCTATGTGTCTATGTTGCTGATTATATTAAGACGCCTTGGAACACTCCTTCGAGTATGATATGGTACTCAAAGACCTAGTATATGCCCTAAAATTAGCTTCTAAACAAGTGACCTTGTTCAGATGGATACTGTTAAACACTTAACAGTGCTCTGTTAAGTGCAAATTTTGCTCTGTTAACAACAAATTTTGCACTGTTAACGCTAAATGTGGCGCTGCTAAAATTTATGGATTGCGTCTTGGGTTTTCAAATTCGAATTTATCTTCACACACATCAAATAAGAAGCAAAGAAATTTACACAAAAGACAATAAAAATTCCCTTTTTTAACAATAAACACACATGCGTTAACCCATCAACAGTGAGGGTTATAGTACCAGTCATATACATATGTATGTATGTATTCTTTATTTAAGTGACATTTGCCCAAACACAAATGACTTAAGACTTGCCAGAGAAGAGCAGAAAACAATGAATTTCGACAGCCTTCAAAATAATTTATTAAGAAAAGACGGGCTGAAATAAATAAAAAATAATTTAAATAAACTTGTAAAAACAATAAAAAAAAACACGGAGGGAAAAACTAATAAAAATCGCGAATGAGTAATTTATGCGGACCAGACAAATACATTCCAGGCAAAGTCATAAAATCTTGCGAAACGAATAGAGTCTGATCCTGTAGTAGTGTAAATAGAATTGAAAAATTCCAATTTCTTATATAAACAAATACATACAGTGTGCGTAAAGAGTAAAACTCGTACACATATTGTTTGGACATACTTCTCTTGGCCTTCAAATGATAGTCAGGCGGGCAGAATTGTGAAAAAGAGAATTGAATTTTGCGACATGGTACTGCGCAGATTGCCTAATAATCTGATAGATTCTAAGAATTGTTAGAATAAAAACTATGTGGTCTTTGGCAAATTCGCAAAAACAATAATATCGGCAAGGCTCTAATTATATCGATCTTTAGGAGCACATGGTATATACTGTTGTTGGAGCCACTTTAAAGCTAAATCGCTTTAATCCGCTCGCCGTAGTCTAGTAGGTAGTGTGATCGCTTGTTAGGCGTAAAACCCGTGTTCGAGCCCCAGGCCAGACATCAAAACGAAATATGAAAAAAAAAATATTTCTTCGGCGACTTCCTCTCACCAGATTTCTGGCAAACACTCTGAGAGTAAATAAAATTGCCATCAAAAGTTTCTCAAAAAATCTGTCGCTCGAAATCGACTTTAAACTGTAGGTCCCGCCACTCAAAGCTAGGCCATAATCCTGACTGAAGGGTTGTAATGTAATGGCCAATTATGTATGTATGTATGTATATGCTCGCCTCCACCTCACCTGCATGCTTGCTACTTTCAATCAGATGGTTTGTCCCCGATTACCCCACCACGAAAACTTTTGGAAGGCAATTTTAAAAGATCTACCATCATTGAAAATTCTACTTCGTACATGCAGATTGAGCTGACCATAGTTTCGCGCTATCAAAAAGAAAAACAAAAAAAAGAAAAAAATAAACAGTCAAAGTCAGACTATCTAGTGCTCAGCAGAGATCAGAAATGAGTATTCAAAAAGATGAGTAGATTAGAAGCATACACATAATTTCTCTCATATTCATACTTATTTTAATATCATACTAATACTACTCTTATTCAAAGTTTGATGTACTCATCGTACTCATACTTAACAACATTTACAAGAATCACAAAATAAGTATGATTCGCGTACGAACACTATAATACTCACTAGAAGGTTGTGTGTTTGCTTTGCTTGCTGTCTTTGTACTCTTTGTACTCATACTCATTGCAACCTATACTTATAAATCAATGTTGTAGTGAGTATGAATGAATCAGAGCAGTCGAATTTCAATACTGTTGACTCACTCATACTCAAAATTTCATGAGTACTTATGAGTAGTGAAAAAGCGATACATTGCTGATCTCTGGTGCTTACCATTGTCTGCCTAACTGCAATCATCATCATACAATCATGGCCCTTTTTATTCGTTTTTCTTTCTTTAAGAAACACGGGGCAGTTACCTCCATCATTTTCTTATAACTTCTTTGCTTTGATGGTTTGATTCACTTTCATTAATTAAGTCCAAGTCCAGCTAAACAGTTCATTGATCTGCTTTGGCAGATTCTAGAATGATAGGGTTACCTTCTATTGTTGAGTAGAAATAACAACCTCTACGATAGGGTTGTTGTAGTGTGGAAATTAACTTAAGGAGTCGTAACTTCTAGGAGAAAGCGATACTTGGCAATGAAAGTCGGCATTTCAGCTGCCGAGCGGAGTGCTATTTAAAGTATGCCATGTATGCAACACCTACGGCATAAAATTTACTTTTGCAATTTCTAGTGTTGTTTTGCAATTTTCAAAATCCAAAGGATTAGATAACCAACCGTAATAGTGGACGAAAAATATGACATAATCAAATTGAAATGTATAATACATATGTCAAATACGTATGACAAATACAAATTGAAAATTCATATGTAAAATACATACGACAAATACTTTGAGAAGTATACACTTCAAATATATATGACAAATACATATGACAAATACATAAGACAAATACATATGTCATATACATATGCAGTAGCACATAAAGCGGTAAAAGCTTCAACGGTTCTTTGGAATTCGGACTCAAATAATTTATTTAAAAATCTTCATCGACTACTTGACTTTGGCATATGAAATCAGAAACATATATAGAAGAGCTAATATGCCAGGAAATCGACCCAAAACAAATCTATGCAGCTTAAGCTATGTATGGTATTATTGTGACTTAACAACTGTTTTGGCATGGAAGTCAAACTTAAGTAATTGCTTAAAAATTTTGTTTCACAATAAGAACAACAACGTCTTATAGGCTGAGCAGTTTATGACTGTTTTGACCTACTGTAGCTCAGTTAATCAAGCGGATTACTTACGCACGCCAGTGTATGAATGTGTATGACTCTGTGTATGACTTCAATGAAGAAGAAGTTGCTCAGTTTTTTCATTAAAATTTTAAACAATTGTGGCACAATGAAATTTATATGAAGATGCCAATGATTTTAATGTTGTTGGTTTTATTGCTTTTCCTCTGTTCATTTTCATGTTCTTTTTTTTGCTTTTCTTTTCCTTTTTTTCTGTGTATCCAAAGCAGATAAAGTTGCTTAAAAAACAACAGCAACAACCGTCGTCACATCCTCACACATACACGCGTCCATGGCTTGCAACATGGAATTTCTTTTGAAATCTTAAAACATGCAACAGCCAAGAATTTATTTCTTTCTTCTTCTTCTTTGTTGCGTTGTATTGTGTAGCAACGGTATCTGTCCTTAAATTTTTCTTTCACTCTTTCAAAGTATTTGTGCATATGTGTGTACGTACGCATGTATGTGTGTTGATCCCATTTCTTTTTTATACCCATTTTATTGTGCTTTGGACCCCCAAGGGCGCCATGTATCTCATACCCACAGAATTTGAAAAATTTAAGTGACAATTTTTGCGTGAATCAAAAAGTCAAAATAATAAAAATAAAAAAACAACAAGACACACACACCGGGTCCAATGAAGTGCTTAAATTAAATAAAAACCGAAAGATACAATCTTTGTTATTGTTCTTGTTGTTTTTGTTGCCTTTATTGTTAAAACGAAAAAATTATTACGAATTTCTGAATGGCGCTTCATTTAATAACCAACCACCAACAACAAACGGACATACCGGACAACGAAGGAAGAAACTTTATTTGACAAGTTTATATGCAATAAATATACTCTGCATGTATTTGTGCTGTAATCCTTTAATATTGGTAAAGAAAGTTTAAAGGTTTAAAAAAGGGAAATTCATTTTAAGCGAAACAATTTTTCAAAACTTTATTAATGTACCCACTTGGATAGCATTGAACACGTGTAAGAATTTAATCAGTATTGTAATCCTTAAGTTAAAAGTTTAAATTTTTCTTAATTTTAAATTCTTTTTCGGTAGTTCGTTCACCATTTGAATGTGGAAATCATAATTGTATTGCAATGATTGTGTAAGACGAAACTAACCTTTAATGAAAGATCATGAGTCCTACAACTCAATCACATGGGAGACATTTTTTAATTCTAATGTTCTCACTGGGCTATTAGAAGTCAATATACATCAGATTAGCTAGTCTATATGAGCCAGAGGGTCTAAACAGAAGATATTCTTTCGATTACCACACCAAGTGTTGTTTCGGGAAAGCAATATCAAGTAGAAGATCTTTTACGATTACAAAGGGTCCTAATCTGGGTGGTACTGTTGTAAATGTAGAGTTCTGCACGATCAATAGAAAACAAATGTCTAATTTAGGCCTTTCACAGACAATCAGCAACAAGAGTATCAACGCTAATCATGTGGCTTGGTGTCCATAATAAGCAAACGACTTTTCCTTTATGACTTTGTAAGCCTGTTTCTAAAATAGATCCCCTTATAACTCTCAGGCTGTTATAATAACATGAAAAATTTTACAGTCTACAGCCGACTTTTTTTTTATTCCTTTCGTTTCGTGAATAAAAGCTTGTCACAAAACATCGCTACTATTTCACTGTAACTTCATCGCTTTATTTCAGTTTTATTGATCTAGTGCCATGCGTTGTTCCAATGAAAAGTGAAACCTTCTAGTGGTGCAATACTCTTTAGTTCGGTATGTAATATGTACTGCCACAGCTGTCTTGGGTCAAAAAGTTTAATTGTGCGCATTTAAACCAACGTGAGTTTGAGACAATCCTAACTTTTATTGGAGATCTGAATCACGCATCAGACCTTCAGGAATAATCTGAGGTTGGTAATCGGTCTTTTAACATGTAACTTTATTAGACTCAGTTGAAGCTTAAAGGGATTGTTTGGAGCTCAACATGCAGATTCTGTAGCGGATTGGGAGTTGTCTGAGCCCAAAATTGCAGAATCTGTAATGATGAGAATGAATCATCGAAAGACATTCTTTGGAACATGTGGGCAATTATTGCATTCCCGAGAAGAAACACCTGAATGCAAATCAAGTGATAAGTTAGGTTAGGTTAAACTGCCAGTCATCTCAATGGGCGGAATCTATAAGGTGCCGCTTTAACGCCGATATTATATATTCCGTTATTTTTATAGCTCTCAACCATTCCGAGAAACTTATGAAGGTTTGGATATTTCTCAAAACACCTTTGGCTAGACACTTTTTGACACTAAATTCTGGAAGTCCAAAAATTCTAGGTTCTGAAGCGCCGGACAATGAGAAGTAAGATGTTCTGTGGTATACTATCAGCTAATCAGGGCGTCATTGCTGGCATCCCAACATCATGAAGTTTGTCAGGGCAATAGGCTTGCAGGATACATTTATAGGGATAACTTATAATGTTTATGAGAATCATACAGATCATATAGTCGCAGTTCGAAGGACCTCTTAATGATAATTGTTATAATTATAAATTTTCGTGTCACTTATCCAAGCAAGGATTCTAAGCAGGCAGTAGGTTGGCTTATTAGACCGCGGTCTACAAAACGAAATCTGAAAAAATGTTTCTTCGGTGACAGTCTCTCAGCAGATTTCTGATCTGTAGGTCCCACTACTCATGTATAAAATTAATACACACAACATATGTAGGTGGCGTGAGAAGCAGGTCACAATCCTGTCTGAAGGGTTGTAACGACCAATTATGTATGTATGTATATAAACATGTATATAAACATGTATATAAACATGTATATAAACATATATATAAACATATATAAACATATATACACATGTATATAAACATATATAAACATATATAAACATGTATATAAACATGTATTATAAACATGTATATAAACGTGTTTATATATACAATATACCTGGCTATCCTGCAATTATGCCACAACAATTGGGTATTTGAAGGGACAATCTAAGAATCTTCTGTAGTATATTTTGCGATATTCTACTTCAAGGATGCATAATCTTATTCTCATCAAACTATTGCATAAATAAATTAATATTCCCGGAGTAATTTCAACAAGTTGGCGGTATAAGGTTGTGTGATTCTTTATTATATTTAAATGGAATGTGATTAACTCTACTGTTCATAATTTAAGAAAGTAAGAGGTTCTTGAAATTGGGCGGCAATTAGACAAGTTTCTGAGAACTAAATGGCTTGTTACCTTAAATGTGACAACAAATTAAAACAACTTTTTAATTTGTGAAATAAATTTTTCAAATTCATAACAAGTGTCCAAGCGTGTTACTATTTTAATATCTCCATACAACTGCTTTACTGGTTATTTGTTTTTTTTTTTGTCTGCGCCACATTTTTTTAATTGAATCTCACAGTGATTAATAAAAAATTCAATCAAATTGCATTCATTGAATATAAAAAAAGAAATAAAAGGAATACGAAAATAAAAAACTATCAGTGACATTAGAAAAATGTAACACGCGTACAATATGCTGCAACCAATTCGTGGCATATAATAAAATGCAACAATCTGTAGCCTCTTACGCACACACTGGTCTCTCGATCATTAATATTCATTTACAAATGAGTAACAAAATTATGCACCTGGTCGTTACACAAAGCGTATGAGTATACGTACGGAGGTGAGTGGAAATATTTTCACGCAATAGCCAAGTCACTTTACAACCGGTAGCCTAATTGCTAAACAACAACCGGCAACAGAAAAGCAGTTGCAAGTTTACTTTTAGATTGATGACGTTGTGATAATGGTGGTGGTGGTGGTGGTGGTGGTAGTGGCGGCGTTGGTGATAGTAATAAAATTGTTGCCACAAATGCAAACTTGCCCCTTCACTTTAAGCAACATTCCCACAATAACTATGTACTGCTTAGAACCCACATGGCCACATTTTGTGGCAAGAAGCAAGAGGCAAGCAGACGGCGGCATGTGTTAAAAATGCCGGTTTAATAAAGAAAACTGTTTATTAGTTTAACATTTTGTGAAAATAAGAATTTTATTTTGAACCTGTTCTGCCAAATGCAAGTCCACTGTGTGGTGTAGCAAGTATGTACAAGTGCTATGATGTCTGTCTGCCAAAGCTGCTGCTGGTGTTTATTGCATGGGAATGTTGTTTGCTATAATAAGTCTCCTAATTAGACTAATTAGCCATTAAGCCAGTTTCAATTTAGACGGTTTTTTTGTTTTTGTTTTCTTTGTTTTTCATTGTTTGAAATTTATTTCATTTATTGTTGTGGTTGTTGTTGCTGCCGATGTGTATAGTTGCCGTTCAACTCGACTTGCGTTTGTTAATGAAGTTGTTGGAATAAAAATCATTTGATTTCATTTCATTTTGTTTTGTTTCGTTTCGTTTTAATGAAATGTAATGTTTGTCTAACTGTCTGTCTACTTATTCGATTGCCGTGCTTGTCTTTGTCTACATTTATTATTGGCCGCCTTAAGTATCTCACTCTGTCTGGCTATGAAACGCCTGCTGGTTCCTATTCTGTGTTTATTTTTTATTTTTTGTTTAAAATTTTTAGTTTTTCCTCTTCTTGTATTATTTGCTTATATGCCAGCATTTACAGGTCCATTTAGAAATCTTAAGGTGTTTTAGTTTTCTTCGGTGTTTCTCTATTTGCTTTGGCTGTCGAATGGAACTGTGAAGTTTAGTTGGTTATCTGTGATACACTGTGGGAAAAAAGGAGCAGATGTTTTATCGTAAACTTACAAAAAAAGATAGGCTCGAACAGTGACAGTAGCAAGTTATTTCAGATGTATTAATAGAAAAACTGTCAATTGAATAGTGTGATATTTAGTTATAGAAAGCTTGCCCTGTTTGCCACTTGTAATAATGCAGTACGTCTCTACTGGAGAAAACAAGACATTTTAACACCAGGTCAGACTTTTTAAAAGCCGAAAATGGATAATAAATCCGATATCTAGCATTTGACTTGAAACCCTATTTGACTTGTAGTCGGAGGCACTCCAACACGTTTCCTTAATTCACAAAACTCTAATAGTATAGACGTTCCAAAGTAACAGAGCCAATAAACTAATATTTCAAATATAAACCTGGAAGAATATTATTCAAGTTCACCTCGTTAACATCGTTTAGGAAAGTTCCGTATATGATTTGCCTTTATAATACGGCAGCGCGAAGGATTCTAAAGGTTTTATTTTTGAACTCATAAATCCTGATATAAATATCGAAAATAATTAAAAGAATTTCTAAAAGTCTGGCAAGTAAAGTACACTCTTGCAATATGACGAGATACATGTATGGCAGTATTGTTCGATGCAATTAGATGGCTGGGGACCAGAGATCAGCAATGAGTATTCAAAAAGATGAGTAGATTCGAATCATACTCATAATTTCTGATACTTATAAGCATTCATACTTAGTTTAATATCATACTCATACTACTCATATTCAAAGTTTGAAGTACTCATCGTACTCACACTTAACAATACCCATGATGTTGTTGATTTCGACTCTCCTTTACTCAACATTTACAAGAATCACAAATAAATATGATTCGCGTACGAACACTACAATAATCACAAGAAGGTTGTGTGTTTGCTTTGCTTGCTGTTTTTGTCTTTCGTCTTTTTGTTTGTAAATGCAACAACAACTAAGACTGTAAATTTTGATGAATGATTCGAATCACTCGAATCATTTATGAGTATTATAAGCATTTTTCTAAATTTTTTGAATCTGAATCAGTAGGCGTAGGTATGAATCAAACATATTTCGAATGTTATGAGTTTGATGGTTGTACTCAAAGCCATTGCAGCCTGTACTTATAAATCAATGTTGTAGTGAGTACGAATGAATCAGAGTAGTTAAATTTCAATACTGTCGACTCACTCATACTCAAAATTTCGTGAGTAGTTATGTGTAGCGAAAAAACGATTCATTGCTGATTTCTGCTAGGGACCTTAGTTATAAAAGTTTTAAAAAACTAGTGAATTTTTCTTGGGCAGACTGCTTCTATGGTCTAGTAGGCATCCCATAATTGGTCAAATGCAGTTTTTAGAATAAAATATCAAAAAATGTGCTTAATTTAACTTGGATAACTTAGTTAACTGGTTACAACATTTTAGCTGGCTTGAGTTAAAGTTTAAAATAGACATGAGCCAGCCCTTTTTCAAACATTTAAAAGGCACTATCATTTTGTGTATTAATATCATTTTAAAAGATTAACTGCAAACCCTAGTATCCCAGGTTCAATCATCATGGTTAGTTGTTCCATTAAAAAGAGTTAAGCGGCTTCCTTAGGTGATCCATTCTCAAAAACTAACATCTAGGATAGAACTAACATAGTGCAACCAGCTGCACTATGTTCAGATATGCACTTTTATTAAGTCAATATTCGGTTTATTGAGTAACAATATTTTAGGTGTTCAGACATAATAATATACGCAGTTCAGCTGCTTATTCAATATTCATTTGACAGCTGATAAACAAAACAGTTGGTTGTTTCAACAACATTGTTTTTATTTTAGTTTTTTTTTTGGTTTGTGATTGCTGACATTTGATGCTCACAGTTTTATGACAGTGCCGCATTTTAAGTTTTACTCAATATTATAACAATTTGCGTATTTATTGCGTAATAATTAATTGAAACTTTACATGAAATATTGGCCTCAATAATGGCATTTATTGCGATTTACGCAATAAAGTTTCATATCTAAGCACCGTATTGTGTAAGATTAAATATGATTGATTAAGGTTCCTCACTATACTATAGCCAATACAACAACCACTCAAATATATTTTCACAAAAGGCGTTGCTCTGAGGTAAAGACCGATGGCATCCTATCATTCCAGATGAATCACTTGTTTAGCTGGCAAAACATAATTAATGAAACTAAAACAAAGCAGAAAATGATTCTTAAAGAAACTGAAATGTAGAACTGAAACTGAAATTCTCTCAGTGTATATGATTTTTTTGGATTTTAAACAAATAAATCCATATGCTGTTAACATATATGTTTCATGCATTTGTTTTACAATTAATTGTCACGTTGGTGTGAGTTTTCTTTAATTTTTTCGTAAATATTTTGGATTCTGAATTCTTCGACTGCGACTGTTGACGACTGCTGGTTTGCTGGCTGGATGCCTTTGCCTCATGAAAAGTAAAATTGCAGATGGAGAGGGGGAAAACAAAATATCATGCCAACCAACCATATGAATACGTATGCGTTTATAATGAGAAAATTTTATGGTATTTTCCTTGGATATGATAACAACTACAACAATAACGGGCAACAACAATCATAACAAAAAAGCCATAAACAATTATGAAAGAGAAGAAAAACTGAAATGAATTTGAAATTAAACCCGTAAAATATTATGGCGCTGGCGTTTAAAAGGAATTTTATTGCATTGCATTGTATTGCCTGCCTTTCATACTCATCTCTCATGCTCAACGGCAGTTTGATGAGACCCACAGCGGCATGAGGCATGATTTTAAACAAGAAAAATATTTTTTGTTGTTGTTTTAAACAAATGAAAATATTTCAATTATTTGTTTATAGTTTAGCGAGTTTGGTTTTTCGCTTCTCTTCGCTTTCTTTCATACTCCGTTTTTTTTTGTCAGACGTTTGCCGCTTGTCGGCTTTTGAAGTAATTAACGAGTGCAGGAAAGGGTAGCAGAGGGGAGAATTCTCTGAGAAAAAAAAGAGAAAATGAAATTGAATTGAAATTCTTTTAGATATACAAGTACAAGTAGGACTTATATGCCGTTATCCATTCATCCATCGCAAAGCTCTTTGGCAATCCAGCCAGCCAGTGAACGAACGGTTTATGCAACAAAACTGCGAGTTGATGGTTGTGGTGGTTACAGACACACACACAAAAATTCTTCCAAAATTGGTCAGATCATTGACAAATTAATGTCTTGGTATTGTTGTAGTTATTGCTGCTACGGCTATTGTTGTTGCTATTGTAACTTTCCAAAACACAATTGAATTGCAATAAACCCGGGGACCATTTTTTGGTTTATTTTTGATAAAAAAAAAGTACAACAACAAAAACAATATCTTGTTGTACAATACATATATAATATTTATAATGTTGCTGTTGTTATTGCTGTTGCCCGTCTTTTGTCTTTGTTGTTGTTTTTGTGTTAAGAAAATGCCAATGTTCAATGGCTTACTAATGATCCAAACAAATTGGTCTCTCATTAGTAGCATGTATGTGTTGCACGTACTGGCAACCACTTTTTTTTTTCGTTTTTATTACAAAAAAATTATTTTTTTCCTTGTAGCACACTACCAAAACCATATTGTCCCCAATGCTGCCTGCCAATAAATGACAAGACAACTTAAATGTCTTTAAAACTGATGATAGTGGTGCTGCTGTTAGTGACGTAGCGTTGATGATGATGAGAACGCTATTGAAACCGTTATTCATTTAGTTGTGCTACAAATATGAATTTCCATTGGGGGCAACTAATTTTTGTGTAATTGTTGTAACAGATTCAATTTTATGTTTTTTTTACCCTTCGCCGCATGTTGCACCAATTATGGCACAAATTGCAACATTGAAAATGATTTTTTTCTTGCAAGCAAAATTTTTTAATCATTTTGGAAATGATTTTTTTTTTTTGATTTACAAAGCAGGTCTCTAAAGGTATGCAATCGTACTGGCCATTTGTACAGATTCTTTTGGAGGAGCACAAATGGCTACAACACATTGTAACACGTTAATTAGAGTAAATGATAGTCTTGCAAGGAATGGCGAGGCTCGGGTAGAAATTAATGATCAAACGCCGAAGTCTAGTAGGTTTTGACTTATTAGATGACAACCCGTGGTTTAATGCTCGGCTAAGTTAAAGGGAAGAAAAATTTTCTTTTGGCGATTTTCTCTCAGCAGTATTTTGACCAGAATTCTAAACGTAAAATAAATTTTGCTATGATAAGTTTCTCAAATCTTTCGTTCAAAGTTGACATTAAATTGTAGATCCTGCCACTCATATATATAGTTAACTCACAAAACATAAGTAGTGTGTGCAGCTAGGTTGTAATTCAGGCTAGAGGCTTTTAATGACGAGTCACACGAAAACCAGCATGCTTGTATATGTCCCATCCGTGAGGAGATCACAACTATAATCAGCTATCAGAAGAGTAATAAATATTCAGGTCTGGATAGACTATCTGTTTTTAAGCTTTAAGCTTTTAAGATTGAATACATTACGAGTGTATAGTGGAGGACAGCAATCCGGAAGAGTGCTGCCTTACAAGTCATAGCAATTGATTCGCTGTTAGTCTACTGTTCAACAACATTATTGCTGAGATCAGGGACTATACCCCTAATTGGATAGGATCAGCCTAGATTTAGACCCCAAAAAGTCCAGTGTATGTCACATGTTCGTGTCATTATTAAAAATGAGTATGAGTATGATATTAAAATAAGTATGAATGCCTATAAGTATCAGAAATTATGAGTATGATTCGAATCTAATCATCTTTGTGAATACTCAGAGATCATTTGAAGTACTCATCGTACTCATACTG
Source organism: Sarcophaga rosellei (assembly GCA_930367235.1). Classification (NCBI taxonomy): domain Eukaryota; kingdom Metazoa; phylum Arthropoda; class Insecta; order Diptera; family Sarcophagidae; genus Sarcophaga; species Sarcophaga rosellei. The sequence continues at coordinate 52,025,424 of OV884020.1, forward strand.
AACAGTACGTATGATGTTGTTGATTTCGACTCTCCTTTACTCAAAATTTTATGAGTACTTATGAGTAGCGAAAAAACGATTCATTGATGATCTCTGGTCGGAATCCTGACTGAAGGTTTGTAATGACCAATTATGTGTGTTAGTTTCAATCTATTGTAGCAGGTCCTAAGATAACAGGATTACCATCTCTCATTGTATTGTGACAACACTGGTAAGAAAATGTATACAGAAAATGAAATAGGAAAACTGCCAGATAGGGATAAGATAGGCTAAGAGAAAGTTGTCAGTTGTAAATTAAAATTAAAGGCGACAACATCTCAAGAAATAAATTAAAGAAATAAAAAATAAAATCTGTCTTTATGTGGTTTTAATCCCTTACAGTATAGAAACTTAGGATATCCATGGAGTTGCTTAGGCCAACAGTTTATCGAGTACAACCACATTTCTGCTGCTCTTAGAGAAACCATATAGAAAACCAATTAGTATTTAGAATCATGCATACCAGTCTTCTGGAAAAAAACCCTCTATTAAAAACAAATTGAAAAGTATTGATTCGTCGTACGCTATCCCTAGATCAAGATCAGAAGACTCTGAGGGCCATTATTACAACTTGCCGTTAACTAAAGGGAGGATTTTAACGGGCAGATAAATTGTTCTTTATTATTATAAGTGGACAATAAGTTCGAAGTGAGCGTTAAGCTAAAGGGAGGATCATCCTGCCTTTAACTCTTAAAGTTCACTTTATGTTTGAACTTGCCATATTATATATTATTTTCAATATGGCAACTGCAAATATAAACAAAATGAGGAAGCACAAAAATAAAAGAAGAGGCTGTTCCTTGCCGCTGCGTTAAAAAAAAAACTTGTTTAATTTGTTTTATCGACATTGCTCCGGCACTGTCATATTTTTGAAAAAGTTAACTTTATTTTATCTGTAAGTTGTCATAACGAAAATAAGTTAAAGGTGACTTTAAAGTTCACTTTAGCTAAAGTTACCTTTAACTAAACCCAAGTTTAACGGTAAGTTGTAATAATGGCCCTGAATGTATTATATGGTAGAATGAAATCTCTTAATATTTTACGGCAAATTAAACTTCTCACCATACTTTGAAACATTATGGGGTGTTAAAGATTTTTTAGATGCCAGTCTGATATTGATGCTACATCTTGGTGGTGTTAGAGAATGCAGACATTAAGATATGATATTTTAATATCGTTTGGATTTGCTATAATAATCTACTTACATTTGATTTCTTTAAATTTCCAAAGTTTCTATATGACTGACTGCCTTTAAGAAATCCAAAGCAAACTGAAACTTTCTTATGAATCCGACAGTATAAATCTGTTTATTTAAATCGCGATAAAGTTATTAATGTTGGTCATTAATAAGCCCTCTATTCGCGCCATAGTTTCATATTAAAAAATGATTTATTTTATCAAAAGCCTTCGGTTCTATTACAACTCAACCTTGAGGCTTTCGACATGAGACTACGGACATGGAATTAATTACGCAAATTTTTCTCTTTTAATAATTTTGTAATTTTATCTGAATTTATTAATCTCTATAATTTAAAAAAAATATTATATTGTAAAATAAAAATCGTATTAAAAATTCAAAATAATTAATCACAAGCCTTATTTGGCAAACGTTACCAGTTTCTTAAGCATTAAAACCCATTATGAGACAACCATTTGTAAAGTAAAAAGCAAGTGTCACCTTGGTAACTTGTAAATAAAATTGTTGTTATTGTTGTTGTTCTTGCTAGTCTTATATTTTCATAATGATTTATTTAAAATTTATTCAAATGCAAATAAAATTTAAAAATTGTTTTTCTTTCTTTCTTCTTTACAGTACCAAGAGTACCTGTTGTGTTGTTCTGGTGTGTTAAACATTCGGAGACAATTTTTTTGTTGCTTTTAATGGCTGACAATAATTATTATTCTCGGTTACCTTCTTGGTAAGTACTTTTGAACATTTTACATTTACATATGTATACACATAGTATGTATTTATATCACTTTACATTTAATTTACATAAAGAAATTTACATGAAATAAGTAAAGAAAGTAACAATTGGCCAGAACCGACTTATGATGCTCTTCAACACAAGATTTCTTTCAGGGGATGGTCCCTATTCATGCAGTGTATTGTGTTAGAATTAATAAAGTTTAATATGGGAAGGAGGAGGCAGATTGTTTAGTGTAACCAAGATTTTATTAGACTTAGGGCCATTATTACAATTTGCCGTTAAAGTTGACTTTAAAGTCAAGAAGTTAAAGTTGACTTTAAAGTTCACTTTAGCTAAAGTTACCTTTAACTAAATGCAACTTTAACGGCAAGTAACTTTAGCTAAAGTGAACTTTAAAGTCAATAAGTTAAAGGTGACTTTAAAGTTCACTGTTGTTGTTGTATTTGTTCATTTTGTTTATATTTGAAGTTGCCATATTGAAAATAATATATAATATAGCAAGTTTAAAGATAAAGTGAACTTTAAAAGTTAAAGGTAGGATGATCCTCCCTTCAGCTTAACGCTCACTTCCACCGTATTGCCCACTTATAATAAAGAATCCTCCCTTTAGTTAACGGCAAGTTATTACAACTTGGCCCTTATATTAGGTTGTAGGCCATAGGTATCAAAATTTTTGCTCTATTACAATGGCTTATTTGTACTTGTCCCAATGACAAGGACACCTCCTCAAGTCTGACCTAACCATAAAAATTTAAGTTTATTAGCCTATTTACTGGAGAATTTTGTAATATCTATACCGAGTGTCTTCTAAATCTTTTTGTCAATTGGGAAGTCTGTGAAGACAAATTTGAATTTAACTAGCAAAGACAAAAACCAAAAAATTTTTACTTCCCATTCTCCCTTTCTTACATCCTCTCCTTTTTATCCTATTTCCTCTATTATTCTTCCCTCTTTAAGGACGTTGTACAATGGGTCAATTCGACCTCCGGGTCTTGTCTTAATTGACAAGTACACGTCCTCTAACCTAACCTAATGTTAAAGTTAACAGATCAATGTTAACAGAGCATTTTTTTGTCTAAATTTTGCAACTTTTAAAAGAATTTCCGTATTACCACAGCTGCTGTTTCACTCAGGAACATGTGGCGCACAATTTCAAAGGAATGGAATACGTATTCCATTCTCTGATATCATATATTTGGGTGATTTCTGCCTTGGCTAATTTTCGTATTTTCTGTTAACCATTTAACATTGTTCTGTTAACTTTAACATTAGCTCTGTTAAAATTATTGGTTTTTGTCTTTGCTAGTTTAATTTGAATTTATCTTCACACACAAGCAATTAGGTTAACCTAGAACTTAACTGGGAAAGAGCCCAATTGAATTTGTAATTTCTGAATTTTGTGATTTTTGCTGACTTTTAGGTCAAAATTGTTTTTATACCTTTTAGTTTCTGTAGGGAACATAGAACGGTCACGAAGCATTTTGTCTGACTTCCCTTTATTACTTTTTTTGGCTATATTTTCATTAACCAAAATTACCTAGTCTATGGCAGGTCGTCAATTTATATGGGGGTTAACACTGTTCTTGCTTTATTATGCTAGCTGTTACCCCATTATTATTTAAAAGGAGCCTCTTTAATCTTTTATTTATATTCAAAACAATTTCGTGGAAAAATTGATGCACTACACCACGCCATCTCCGCTTGGCAAACAAATGAACCACAAGTTATCAATCTGGAGAATCTCTAATAGTTAGGTAAGAAAAACAGGGTTACTCTTTGCCGGATCCCAGGTTCACGACAATTAGTAGGCAGAAAACTTTCCGAGAAATGGAGTTCCTACGCTGCTGATTAAGAAAAAATCTACTCTATGCAAGTATAACCCAACACACCAATTTTTTTTTAATTTTTTATACCGTATTTGAACTCAGAGTAAGGCTTTCGAATGGATCATTTTGAGTGGATCTAAAGAAGTTTTTAAAACTGTTGCAAACACTACGGCAAATCTAACATACCGCTAACTTCTATGATAGTGGCTTGAGTATAAATACATGTTTGAGATTTCTTTTGTAAAAGAATTGTGTACCACGCAGAGTACATTTGTTTATACTATGAAAGCACTACTACACTATTTACATATATTTATTCTTATTTTACTGTATCGCCTGTAAGAGTAGACACAATATGCACAAATAACAAAAAACATCATTAATTATCTTAATTACTTAATTTACTTCTTTAATGAACATTTACTTACTTACTGTGTAACTTACACAGCAATAACTAGCGACGTAACAATGATTTCAATTGAATACAAAACACACAGACAGACAAAGAGACAAACAGAGTAGCATACAGACAGATAGACAGACGGACAGAGAGACGCATGATTGTACTTATTTTGTAATGGTTTGTGTCGTTTGTATTGCTATTGCTACTGACTGGCACAACTATTGCCTGCCTGGTGGCATGTTAATGGAAACAATTCATGATCATAATATTGTATTTAAAAACATGCCTTAATTCACAGGTAAAACTTAAACATACACACACATATACGTAAACAGTTACGTAGATACACAGCAGATACAAACACCCAATCAGACAGATGTACAAACGGTTGTACATAGTGTTGTATAGTGTATATGTAAACTGATAAATACTTTGACTGTAACAATAACATTTAAGAGCATTTTAATATTGTTACAACACAATGACAGAATTAAGAATTAAAACGAAGCCGGAGTATTCAATTAAATTTTTACATCATTTCCGGATTTCAATTAATTTTTAACGAATCGGATTACAATTGAAAAATAACAGTACAAAACAAACAAACGTATCAATTTCGTAAATGGAATCTTCTTAATGAATCTTAAAATAAAAAAAAAATTAAAAACCAATTTATGTTGTTAATAAGACGCCTGACTAGTCTCTACCATACGACAGAAAATGGTTGAATCATTTGGTCGTTCAGTAATAGACACATCACTCGTAACAACATATTTTTATGTGTCTCTCATATCCAGTTCTTTAGATTAAGGCACCTGAGCATTCGTTCGAATCAATGCCCGACATTTCTGCGAATTCCTATCGAACGCACTACGGAGGCGACTAAGGATTGTCAGGCAACTACACAGAAAGTTCTCAACTGCATCTTCTGCTTTCACATCACAAGAGCTATGACAGTGATTGTTCATGTCAACCCTTTAGTCAGGATTACAACCTAGCCTCTCATGATAGTGATTATTATGCTGTATTCCCATCTGGCTTGCATAGTGCCAATCGGTTAATGTCTAGCTTGAATTGCCCCAAATTTGTGACCCTTTTAATATAGCTAGGTTATCTGTTATCAAAGTGGGGCCATATCTGTTTTAAGATCGATTACCGTCTTCCACTGTAAACTGGCCATTAGAAAGTAGAAGTCGAGGATATCTCTATAGACAGACTCAAACGGAGACGTCACAGAGGCTCACTTAAGGTAGATCTTCTACTGGCCAAATCGCCGGGTCATACGTTCCCATGGAAGTAAGGGCAACGGGTGGTATTCCCTGTCTGGCTATTCTTCCAAATTCATTTGTGTTCATGGTGGCCATAAAAAATACTAATGAATAGTCCTTAGTAATAGCGTTGATCGTCGAAAGACAATAGAGCAAGAGATGATTCAAATTATTTTAGACAGGGAACTATCAGACCTAACACCACAATCATCTTGGATCCATTCGTATAAACATCATTGAAGAACTCAGCATTCACAGTTATAACCGTATTCGGTAGTGCGTTAGAAAAAAAAATAAAATCTAGTTCCTCTTATTACTGAAGCGCAGCTTGTTATTAAAAGATGTGCTGTATGTCTAGGGTTCAAACATGTTCAATAGATTAACAGAGGGGGTTTGAGAACGCATTTCGGGACAGGATTGAAAGTTATTGATCCAAAAGTAAAATTATTGGAATTCATGGGAAAACTTGTAAACATGTTCCAAGCAGGAAGTTTCTGCCATCAATGGATGTGCTCAATTAAACCTGGGGGAGTACAGTGTAAAGTACGCACCTTAAGTCCCCAGCTGTTCAAATCCCAATGTTTTCCGTTTCTTATCTCATCTCGACTCAGTTAAACTATTAATCAGGTCTGAGTAGTTAAAAGGAGAGAGAGGTGTGTAACGACACGTTTCCGCTCGGGTGCTGGGGTAGGTCAGCGACGTCCAGTGGTTACATAAAAAAAACACTTAGTTTAAGTTTACAGCTATTTATTTACAATACTGCAATAACTTACACACTAAACTAAGTAAAACTAAATACAAGCAAAAATAATTAAATTGGATATGAATTAAAATATCCTAGGCCGGCCTAACAACGGTTCGTCACGTCACAGTACCGAAGGCGTCAAGGGGGGTTGAGTCAGAACAACAGTCAAACGGCATACGCCCAGGATGACTGCGGTCCTACTGGTCCTTGTTGTTGCCCCGGTTCGTCAAGTGACAGTGCCGAGTACGTCAAGGGGGTTTGGAGTCAGAAGAACAGTCAAACGGCATACGCTCTGGATGACTGTAGTTTCTACTCTTCCTTTCGGTTACCCCGGCACAGTCAGTCAAGTCAATCAAAGGAGGATGTCAGAGCAACAATCAAACGGCATACGCACAGGATGATTGCGGCTCCAAGATCTCCCTTTGTTCGTCTGGTCAGTCAAATTCGCCGGAGGAGGTTGTCAGAACGTAATCAAACGGCATACGCACAGGATGATTCTGGTTCTGAGGCATCCGGAGTCCGTCCAGTCACAGTTGCCAATGTTTTGCCGGTTTTAAATAAATCACAAGTGGGGACGACCACACCACTTGGGATTTATCATATATCCAGCACAGCCGATGTCTAGATCGACCTGCCTTACCAGCAACTCATCACCAACTGCCCCCACTGCTGAAGTCACGCTCGCTTTTATACACAAAAGTAACGAGTAACGGATCAAACATTATCGAACATCAAACATGTTGTATCCCACTCTCCGACTTACCAATGTGAGAGCAAGCATCAGTTGAATTCAGCAAATGTCTTGTAGGTCAAATGTGAGTCGTATGACAACCGTTATAAAGAATAATACTAATTCTAAAAATAGCTTATAACATCGACTCAATCATCATATGACATATTTTAAGCACAATGGGGCCTGTTATAAAAAATAATTACAATAATGTTATTTATAATAATTCATACAGCCAACATATAAAAGAAAATAAACAATACATTAAATCCTAAATATTATCCAGTGATATGGTGTGGACAAAAACAAGGTCTCCGACTTTTGTCGTCACAGGTGATATATACTCAGTTCTGAATTAAAGTTTATTCTAACTTCTTCTAACATGTTTTCCAACAGAAAACATGAGTACTTCTATCAACGATCAACTTTTACACCACCGCTACCAAGATACTTAAGTTTGATTCAGCGTTAACTAAAGGTTTTTTTTCACTTAAATTCCATGACTGCCTGACTAATCTGTCACCTCAACTTTATAAGATAGCCGGGATTGATCCTGGTTCAGTAGAAGGTTAATCTACTTGTCTACATACAAACATAATTGGTCCCTACATCCCTCTGTCAGGATTAGGCCCTAGCTTTGCATTTATGTTATGTTTATTAATTATATACATAAAATTTAAAGTCGATTCCGAACGACAGATTTTTGAGAAACTTTTCATGGCAATTTCAATTACTCTCAGAGTTTTTGCCAGAAGACTGCTGAGAGGAAGTCGCCTAAGAAATATTTCTTTGAGATGTCTGGGGTTTGAGCCGTGCTAACACACTACCTAGCTTACATCGACTATTTTAATATTCATAACTTTCTAAATCATCATCAGTTTCTTAAATTTTTCATGTTAAAAAAAAGGAATTTTTTTTACTAATTTACCGGTTATGAATACATAATACAGTAGTTTTGATTTAGCTGCCTTTTATTTACGTGCGCATTGCATTTACCTGCACACAAATTTTGTTTCGTGCTTTGAGAGAGTAATCTATAATTAAATGTAATATTCTGAATTGGATTTACAATATATGACCTTTGACTTTTAAGAAATATTGTTGCTTTAGTTGATATTAAGAATTGTATAAACCTGAGATCAAATTAAAATGCTATGCAGCTGACACAAGGCATTTAAATATTTTGCATTTTACACATGCTACTGGAAATGGTGTATTTTCCTTTAATATTTAAATGCATTTAATAATTATTATTTTAGATTACAAATTTAAAAATTCTATCAAATATCTTAAGAGTATCTGATCTAAAAGATTGTCTTAAAAGTTACACAGCAATTGAGTTTTGTTCATCGCTTGAGCGATTCTTTAGTAAAATGCGGGCTGTATGTTTAGGGGTTTTAATGGAACTTCATACTCAATGTTTTGTTGTTGTTGTTGTTGTTTTTGTTTGAGACCATTTGTCATTTCTAATAATGTTTTGTAAGAGAAAACAACTTAATAACTGAAAAAAACTGAAACTGAATGTAATAAATTTAAATTTATTTCCTTAGTCAACAGTCAACAAATATGTCGGGTTACACTGTGCTCAAAAACGGTGTAATACAACTTATTTTCGTTGTTGTATTTTTGGTGTTCTTATTTTGTTGTTGTTGTTGTGTAGATTGTATAAATTAATTAAAACCATAATTAATTTTCTTTTCTTTAAAAGAAAAAATAAAACAAAAAAAAAATAGAAGAACAAATAAATTAAAAGATAAAACAAAACAAAACAAAGAAAAAACCGAAACCGAAAATGGTATCAAAAAAAGTTTTAGGCCAAGTTACACAGCTCTAGCAGTAGTTGTAGTAGTAGCAGTGGTGATGGTGGTTGTTGTACTGTTTGTCTTAAAACAAAGAAGTGGCAACACATTTATGAAACGTAAATCACACTAATGGCGTTGCTGATGGCGGCCCTACTAATGGTTTCAATAATGGTTTGCTATGATGCGGTTATTCTTTAGTCAGTAGTAGTAGGTAGGACAGTTGTTGTCAGTAGTTCTTAACCTATTTTGTTTGCCGTGTTTGTTGTCCGCTTCTGTTACGTACGTTACCGCTTCTTTGGTTTTAATTTTGTTTTCTGCGTTTGTGTCCATTTATAATTCCCACATTAACAGAGACATTTATGCTGATTAATTGTGTTTTAAATAATTTTTACACAGCTTAAACATCTATAAACGACAAAATTAAATAACAAACAAACAGAAAAACAAAAACTAAGGGGGGATGTCATGAAGTCGTAGTCGATATACACCGTTGATATGTTATGCTATAAGCACAGGCACTTATTTGAATAATTCGTTTTTGTATGTTGAGAAGCTAGGCCGTAATCCTGACTGAAGGCCAATTGTAATGGCCAATTATGTATGTATGTATGAAAACTAGAGATAATGCGGCCTACCACAGTTAAATTTGAGAGCATTTGAACCTATAGTACGCTTCTTTTCCTATGTGCTTCCATTTAACCGCTTTTGAGATGAAGTTTTGTCGACTACTGAAGACTACAACATAGTTTGCTTTATCAAGATATCAGGTTTTTCTGGACCAATTGAAAACATAGTAGTCGATGTATTGTCACAGGTAATGTGTTGGCTTCTTAGATAAGAGTCCGCGGTTCAATCCCCGCCACAGCCATCTCGAACAAAACGAAATATGAAATAAATATTTGTTCTGGCATCTTCACCACAGCATTCTTTGGCACAAACTCTAAGAGTAGGTCGCCGTTAAACTGTACGTCCCGCCACTCATATATAAAATTAACACACTCAATAAGGGTAATGTGAGGAGTTGGGTTGTAATGCTGACTAAAGGGTTGTCATGACTCATGATCAATTCAGTAGGTCAATAAGTAATTGAAAACATAGATCAGTTGCAGTACTAGACTAAAGTGTTCTAAGAGGCACAAAGTTCATCTTGTTGTTCGAATTTTAAAAATATGTAAGGCCTTAGCACCCTCTACAGAGTCAAAGTATAGGGTTTAATAAGCATGGTCCTACTATCACTATATCAAATACTACAACCCAAAATATTTTCAAAGGAAACGTAACTTCTAGGCAATGGTATATGCCAATCTTATTATTCTGTTGCTTGCATGGATCACTAAAAATCTTTTATCTTATAACCCTAAGAATGAATGGAGAAATTTGCAAATGAATTGCTTTACAGACGGGTCAAAAACAGATAATGGAACATCAGAAGAGGAGCTTAGTTCAAAAGCTAAATATTCGCAACGTTTGAGAAAATTCAAGGAATATTTCCAAATCCAGAAAGATGTACCCAATTCAACTTGAACATGAACAACATGAAACGGAACATAACAGTACAATAACGACGTCTTCCGAGCACTCAGCTCCTATGAGCTTGATCGACTGTCTGAGCAAGCTCAATCGGCAAGGCACATATAGATGATTTTGTGAAGAGCACAGTCTGTACACTGTTGTTTGGCCAAAAGTTTTTTTTGTAACAAAAGGAAACTGAAAGGGTGTACTCGATAGATGGAAGATGAAAAGAGGCTGAGACTCTTCTCAAGTCAAGCTTAATCTAAACTTTTTGTTGTAGAACTACAGTGGAAAGAGAATTGAGTGATTCATCCCGAATGAATGGAAGATGTAGAGAAGCGGAGTCTCTTCTGAAGCCAAACACAATTTACACTTTTTGTTGAGTAATTACAGCGGAAAGAGAATTTAGTCATGCGTTACACTACCTAGGAGTATCCTGAGGACAGTATCGGAAACTAAAGGAATATTTGTTCCGATTATCGATATCTTCAAGTCGAATGTAGATTCAATTGTGAGGGGAAGAAATCTCCAGAACACAAACTATTAACCTATGCAGCATTAACGTATCTCAGAATGATATTTCTGGATGTTTATCAGGTACTAAAAAAATAAATACAATCATTTAGTCGCGATTACAACCTAGTTACTCACGCCATCCATGTTCTGTGTGATAATTGTATTTATGAATTGCAGAACCTATTATTTAATGTCAATTTTTTTATGGCAATTTTTATTCTCAGAGTTTTTGTTAGAAGACTGCTGAGAGGAAGCAGCCGAAAGAAGTTTGTTTTCTTCTTATTTTTCGTTTTGTTGCTGAGACCCGGGCTGAACTGAGAAAACTGAAGCCGCACGGCAACAGAATTGGAGAGGATGTTCTAGGACTTCCTTATACAGATTATACACCCCAAGTGGAAATATTCGGAACATTAACTTGATTTTGCCCGCCAGTGTTTATAGATACTCGCCTAGAAATTTATATTTCATAATAAAAACAAATATTTTTTATTTCTGATTTTAAAAGAAAACTTTCTTTAGAGATATATCGTATACGCAATGGTTTCAAAGCTACCTATTTGTCACGCAGATGTTAAACATCTTTTATCATCAGAGGGATATGGCTACATATGTATTAACCGAAATTTTTTTGTACCCTGAATGGGAATGTTTCAGCAAAACTATACGAGTCACAGGACATGACCGACTTTGATTTCATTGCATAAGAAGTTTCCGGAAAAAATAATTTCATGTGATCATGAGATCATTACATACATACTTGGTAATTACAACCCTTCAGTCAGGCTTACAACCTAGTTTCTCACACCACTTATTTTGTGTGTGTTAATATTAAACATGAGTAGCAAAACCTACATTTTAAAGTCGACTCCGAACGACAGATTTTTAAGAAACTTTTTCATGGCAGGTCTATTTACTCTCAGAGTTTTTGCCAGAAATCTGCTGAGACGAAGTCGCCGAAGAAATATTTTTTTCATATTTCGTTTTGATGTCTGACCTGGGATACGAACCCGGGCTTTACGTTCAATAAGCCAACACACTACCTACTAGACTACGGCGACTTCGTACTCTCAGAGTTTTTGTCAGAAATTTGCTGAGAGGAAGTCGCCGAAGAAATATTTTTTCATATTTCGATTTGTTGTGGAGGCCTGACTTGAGGCTTGAACCGTGGCCTCACGTATAATAACCCAGCACACTTCGTACTAGACTACGGTGACTACGATGTCCTATGACTATGGAATCTTTAACACCAATATAATGCCGTTAGACTTTTACTGCAAAGATCGACTTCTCGCTGCATTTGAGCAGCAATATTCGCCGAGTCATCGCCAAGATATCATCTAAAATGTACGACAAAGTGGTCAAAAACTACCGCCAAAGTATTGACTGCTTCAAGTAATCCAAAGGTGAAGAGCAAGGAAAGAAAAGCTGACTCAGAGTTTTATATGCGAGTTTTTTTCACTTTATTTCAAAATCAACAAGGGGATAACCCCTTATTTTCATAACTTCTCCCCAAATAGAACTGAAAACACTCAGCCATGAACAAAAATGTTTATTGAAATAAAAAAAGAAAAACCAACAACAACCACAATAACAACAACAATAGAATTATTAAAAATAATTACAAGGCATTAAAGAATTTTTACTTAATTTGTTGTTTCAACTATTGTTATGCAAAATAGGCTTAAATGGTTAAAACATATGAGTTAACACAAATAACAAAAGCAACATATGTATGGTATGTAGTAGACTGGTTGTTAATTGAGTCATAAATTTAAACAATTTTTTTATCACTTTCATATGCAAATCAATTTCTAAAGAAAACCTTGTCATGATAGTAATGCTGGTGGTGGTGGTGGTTAGAATTCTCGAAACGAATTGCGTGGCAATGAAACATGTTCTCTAATACCAGGTATATGGATGGCAGACTCTTTATAGTGTAACCGTCGCAGTTAGTTAATGTCTTAATCATACGAGTCTGATGATAAATTCGTTTTAAATAATCACTCTTCTTCCATTCTCTTTGTTCGTTCCTTTTAAAAACTATTTTACATTTTTAATTACAAAAAAAAAAAAGAAAGAAAAAATTATTTATTAATCAGTTTGGTTAGAAATATTTTAATTTTTGTTAATGACAAGAGAAAAAAATATCTACGGAAACATCTTAATTTCATATGATAACGAAAATAAGAAGCTCATAGTATTAGGAGAGCGTTGGCGTTCGGTGTATTGAATCTTTGTAGGAATTTGTAATGCTTAATAAAGATTCTTTTTTTGAATTATAATCTGAGGAAATTTATTTTATATTTTCGTCTCTAATTAAATTTTATTCCAAGTTGTGTTAACAGTTTTTTTTTGTAATATTGACACTTAACAATTCAAAATTAAAAAATACGAAGGCGGACCAATAAGTTTGAGACATTTTGAATAAAAAATCTAATCCCTTTAAAATATAAGATATGCCCATGTCGCTGTAATAGCAAGTGATTCTTTAAATCTTTTTGTTTTAAAACTTGAAAAGAAAAAAAATCCTGCAGAAATGCTGCAAAAATGAAGGAATTAGTTATTTGGAGCCTTATGTAATCCGCCTATGAGCTCTAATTCTGGTATACTTTCTCAGCATTTCCGCCAATAGGTAGTATTCTCTAACGTAATATTATCTTCCCTGGCTATAATTGTGGTTAACTTGTCCCTGTTTATCGCCGTAGTTTGGTAGGTAGTGTGTTCGCTTATTAGACGTTAAGCCCGGGTTCGAGCCCCAGGCCAGACATCAAAACGAACTTCCTCTCAGCAGCAGCCTGTCATGAAAAAGTTTCTCAAAAATCTGTCGTTCGGAGTTGACGTTAAACTGTAGGTACCGCCACTCAAGTATAAAATTAAGGCACACAACATGAGTGGTGTGAGAAGCTAGGCCGTAATCCTGACTGAAGGGTTGTAATGGCCAATTATGTATGTATGTATGTATGGTCTTAGAGGATAACGTGGTAATTATCACGGGAAAATTTCTACAAACTACTAGCAAGCTCATGCAGTCTGACTTTAAGAAACTGGCTTCAGCGGTCTTGAAATCAATCCTGCTAAGGCAGATTTGTCCCTAAGCAATCATAAATTGGTGAATTTTATTTTATCCAGGCTAAACGAAATTAAGACAAGACTTTATGGGGAGATTACGTTAGGTTAGCGGGTAGCTTGCGCGTTCACAGACAGGTTCGTCCGGTGGCCTATATGGCCTTTTTTGTTACTCAGCGTGAGGTAAGCCCCTTGTCGTGATCTGTTAGTGGTGGGTGTGAACCACTCCGAGCTCTCTTAGTGGCACGTTCGCCACCATGCTCAGATCTGCAAAAGTTCCGTCACCAAAAACCCGCTGACGTACGTCATGAAGAGCAGGGTACCTGCATAAAAGGTATTACGTCGATTCCGTTTCTTCCACATCATGGCAGCTTCTGCACTAATCTTGGAGGGGCAAACCGAACTGCCATACTTAAAATTTCCGTTAGAATGCAAATCATTTTCCTGTCGGACTTAAGTAGTTTCCTGGTTCTTCCGCTGTTCACTGCTGGACACGGCAGTTTTAACAATCACCAACCAGGAATTTCGGACCACCCACGGTTTATTGAATTCCACGCTACTTTTATTAATTTTGAAAAGTATTATCGAAGAGGCACATACCCTCTATGGGTAAGGTAGGCAAATTGAAATATTTCTTGGTAGGAAATTGTCTTTGAAAGAGCATATCTAGAAAGGAAAGAGCTTTGCAAAAACAAACAAATTGAGCAATCTGAAGGCTAAATGCTCTATTATGAGAGATGTCATTCTGTGGAACAGGAGTGGGGAGGTTTAGTCTCAAACCCACGGAGACAGTTAAAGATCTACCATCAAAAGTTGTGCTCAATTCATCCTCGACAGAGAGGGTAAAAGACAGTACATAACAATATTATTTGACTTTCACGTTGCTTTTGAAGAAAGGTTACCCTCTGCTGGATCCCAGGTCATATTAGAATTCCTGGCAATGACCAGGCAAATGAGCATGCGTAAAGTGAAGTTTCCGCGCAGCTGATGTTGCTTGAACCTTTCGGGGGAGTGACAGAGACCCTTGGAGGTATAGATTTGTAGAGATTTGTGGGTATGAGATTTAAGTCATGTATGGGAGTATTTAGGAGCAACTGATGATTAATTACCGGTTGTTCGACCAGGTACTGTAGGCTCAAAGAGCAACACCTGTTTAGAATGGCGATCACTTCAAGCGCAGTATGTAAATCATGTCATGAGAAGAAAAAATGTTCAGAAGATATTCTCGGAAGCTGAACAGCATTAAAGTATACGGAAGTCTTTTATGGCCATAGAATACGAAGAGACGTTAT
Source organism: Sarcophaga rosellei (assembly GCA_930367235.1). Lineage (NCBI taxonomy): Eukaryota > Metazoa > Arthropoda > Insecta > Diptera > Sarcophagidae > Sarcophaga > Sarcophaga rosellei. The sequence continues at coordinate 52,040,554 of OV884020.1, forward strand.
AGTGATACGGATCGTATTATGGCATCTCTACACGGCAAAAATAATATTTGGTGGAAGGTGAAAGGGATTTACTTGTCTTACTAGTTCTGGCGTATAGCAAATGGGAAAAATTTCATTGGGGATCTCTGCTAAGCATTCTTTAGCAAATGTAGCAATAAAATAAGTCCTCTATAAAATGCTACTCTAGGTAGCAGGTAATTTTCTTTCCTTGTTTTTTTAGTATCATAGCAGTAGCAGCTCTCCTGAGAATATAGAATAGCATGGGAATATTATTTTAATTAAAATTGATTAAAAAAACTACAAGAATCCAAAATTATTCATCCATTAGGATTGTATATAAAACCAGCTGGTCAAACTTGCTTGATTTATTGCTCAAGAAGTTGTTTTTGTTTGTTTGTTTTTCTATTTCAAATATTTCTCTCCCATAATTTGATGACACTTTTAATAAATTCTTTAAAGATTTTATTTAATTTTTTTTTAAATTTTATTTACTTCTGCCACAAGCACTATTTGACAGTGTTTCATAAATTTTCTTTTGTGTCTTTATTTAGACACTGAAATGATCATAAAAAAAGAAAAACGTTCTCGTAAAAGATAATTTCTTGAATTTTGTTTTCATTTCTCTGTTTTATGATGTTGTACACTTGCATTATATGGCGTTGACTTTTACTAATAATTTTAGACGAGTGTAACAGAAGGTATGTATGTTTCTTTGTTGGACGTTTTCTTTTTTTTTTATTATCATTTGTTTAGAATAGAAATAAGAAAGCCACTTAAAAAAATTTAAAGTAAATTGTCCGAATATTTGGTTGTTTTAACAATAAAACGAAATGAAATAAAATAAAATAAGAAACCATAAATAAAGAAAAGGGGGCAAATACTTTACAGCTGATAAGTAAACAGAACAGAACAGAATAGAACAGAACATGTCATAAAACATTCAAAGGAAGACATATATATACATACATACGGACGATTTTTATCGTGATCATAAAATTTATGATGCCAAGACATCATACAACTACTTGCCCCTACCATAGTTGTTGGCAAACACCGTGCTAAACACTAAACAACACGACCTTTACTCCAATAACCTGCCTTTCTTAAAGGCTTTCTCTTTATCTCGGCAAGAGTGTTTATTTTGGGCAAACAATAACGAAATAAAAAAGCAATTAAAAATTATTATTTGTCCAAACAAAGACAACAACAATAAAAAAAATGTAATAAAACAAAATTAAACAAATAATAGAACGTAATCTGTATGTTACTTGTTGCACATGCTCGTATACTCTTATGCACTCACGTAACATGCTGTATACGAGTAATGTAATTGACACATTGGGCCGAAATGAAATACAGTAACTAGTAAAATTTTTAATTACTAACGTCCTTTTTTTTATTGTTTAAATAACAAGTATTTTAAATTAATTACTGCTTCAGTTTTTTTTTAATTAAATTTGATTGAGCCAAAAGGCATGTGTTAAACGAATTAACAATTCATTTCAAATACTTTTTAAAAGAGAAAATTTAAAAGAACTTTATGGCATGAATGTTTTTCAAAGTGCATTGCTGACTGAGTGCGTGATTTTGTTGCAGAGTGCAACCAACACGACATACATACATACATAATTGGCCATTACAACCCTTCAGTCAGGATTACGGCCTAGCTTCTCAACACGACATACATTTTACAAGTCGTTCACCTCTTAAGAAGGGAGAATGTATATATACTCTCTAGAATATACTCAGAGGCTGAAATGCAGAGTATGGCAATGAACATATGTATATACTAAACTAGAGATCATTTGTTGAGGCCCTATGATCTATGTAATACGAATCTTTTAGAATTTTTAATACAGTCACTCTGGCAATTCTGTCAGCTGTTAGATATCTTTCATATGAAATGTCATTTGTTTAATGAGAGGTTTGTTTCTCACGAATGTACTCGTAAATCGTTTAATTACTGAATATCGAGTGAAAATAGTTTAAAACGACTATAGAAGTGATGAATAAAACTGGGCCACATTTTGAGCATTACGGGATGATTACGGTGGCGAACAAACGGAAGCGTCCAGCTGATGTTACAGTTATACATTTTTGTAATGTACCGAGTAGATAGCAATGTGCCGAAAACATAGTTTTTTTTTTAATGATCCTGAATGGCTTTTGGGCTGCAATTGAGCGTTATTATGCTATGGTGCTATGAACCACGCAATACTTTGATACGTCAAAAAGAATTGAAAAGTTGCTAAAAATATATTTAACTTACAACGGGCAGTCATTAATGAAAGGTATATTTGAGCGCCCTACGATGCAGTTGTGACAATGGTACATGGCAGCCCTACTATTCTAGAAACTCCTATGTAATAGACCAATCACCTGTTTACCTCGAAAAATATAGTTTATGAAGCAAAAATTTTGAAACCATAATGGGCTTTCTTTGTTTCTTGCCTTATTCGGATTTGTATCAACTAGATTAGGTTAGGTTAGCGGGTAGCGTGCCTTTCATAGGCAAGTTTACTCGGTTGCCCATGTGGCCCATTGTGTTACCCAGAGTGAGGTAAGACCCCTTATAATGATGAAACCGGTCCATTCCCTTAGTGCTCAGACGTCTCCGATGACGTCTGTTGATGTGCAGGACACTCACATAAATCGGGTTGTACCCATTTCGTTTCTTAAACATCCTGGTAGCTTCCGCAGTAATTCTGTTGGGGGAGGTCGTGCGCATCAGAGAAAATGCCAATAGAGCAGTGTCCCGTTGGAATTCGTGTTAGAGTGCGAATCGTTCTCTTGTCCACTGCTGGATACTAGTTTTAAAATTCGATAACCAGGTGTATTGGACCACCTACGGTACTTTCAATTTCATGCTCTTTCTTTCCAGTTTGAGGAATCATTCTTGTAGGGGCACATACCCTCTATCGTCTCTTCTTCAAAGATCTTGGATCAGTTCCATGCCAGTTCGAATGCCATTTCATTTCCTTCTATGCCACTCTATCCCGGAACCCAGTAGAGGCGGTTGTGGTGTCGACATACACGGTGGAAAGAGTTCATACAAGTCCTGTAGTTGTGAGATCCCAGGGCTTTGATTGTTGCTTGACTGTCCTCACATATGATCAGATTACATAACATACATACATAATTGTTCATTATAGTCCTTCAGTCAGTATTACGACCTAGCTTCTCTCCATGAGTGTCGGGACTCCGAACGACAGAATTTTCTGAGCGAGTTTTTATTTACTCTCAGAATTTTTTCCAGAAATCTGTTGAGAGAAAGTCACTGCAGAAATATTTTCTTCATATTTCGTTTCGATTAAGATGTCTGATCTGGAGTTTGAACCCTGGCCTTACGTCTAATAAGTCAACACACTACCAACTAGGCCCTGATCCTTTGTTCATAGGAAACCTGGTTAGGTTATATGTATGAACCACATATCCAGTGCCATATTCTGAGAGTCGTTGTATCACAATTTAACCATGATTCCAAATCTATAAGCTTATTTTAAGGACCCTACAATCGTAACTTAACCAGGGCATCAGTAGCTTTTTAATGTAACCATAATCTGAGGAGAATTGTAATATCATATATTTGATTCATTATCAGCTTCAGCCAACAACGCTTAATAATGATTTTTTTCGCTGCCTTAGAAACTTTTTAAATCTCTTTCGCAGCAATTTTTCTTTTTTTCTTTTCAGGTAGTTTTTTAAAAAATATATATGTGAGTCCACAGTATACATATATTTTTTCTTTTTCAATTAAATTAAAATATGTTTTCAAAAAATATAAAACAAAGAAAAACTTCCAACTTTGTAGGCGCTTTTATCAAATATTTTCAAATGCCATTCATTTTAATTACCCGCAGCAGCCTCATTGTACTCTAGGGGGTATTCCAATGCCAAAATAATTTTTTTTTTTTTCAAATAAATGTATTTACCTAAAAAGAAAAGAACAAAGAAACGAAAGAAAAATGAATAAAATGGGGAGAACAGAAAGAAAAATAATTAATTATTGTGCTTAAAACTGGGTGACAAGTTAAATATTCCAAAAATAATAAGGCTTTTAAAGGGTTAAAGCAATAGCAATAGCACTAGCAATAGCTCTAGCAACAGAAGCAGGAGCAGCAGCATTAGCAACACCAACATGAACAGCAAATATTGAAAAGGACTTTTTGCTTCTATTTTTGCTTGAAAATTTTGTGTTTTTCCTTGTGCTGAAAGAAAAACTTTTACTGACAGTTTTCCACACAACTTGGGGAAAACGAAGAACAATATTCAGACAAGAGAAAGCAAAGGAAACATCAATACAAATGCCAAGAATTTATGAAAGGAAAAGCAAAAAGAAAAAAAAACCGAAATGAAAAGGAAAAAACTTTTAATTACTTTAATTTCATGTTTTTCCCAATTTTTCTGTATTTTTTTCTTCCACAAAAGATGAAAATGAAGAGAAAAATTAATGGAAAAAATATGAGAGCATGACAGTAGCAAAATATGTATTGGAAAAATCTAAAAAGTAAACAAAAATTAAAAAATAAAAATTTTCTTTAAATACTAAATAAAAAAAACCTTGAAACAAATTTTTCCTGTTTCTTTAGAAATAAAAATGAAATCTCGTTGGAAAACTAATTCACATAAAATTTAAAATTTTCCTTAAAAAATTCATTAAGTAAACTTTGCCTTTGTAAACAGATGCTCAACTAGTTTACACAGTTTTCTACATCAAGCAGAAGTTTTGTTTCAAACATTAAATGTTTGAACAATGAAAACTTTGACAGGTCTGAGGTCTAAACAACGAGTTCTATGCTAGCAAGCTAACACATTACCTACCAGGCTACATAATTTCGGGAATTATGCTATTGTGCCCAATTGAAATTTTATTCCTTAATCAACTCTTTATGCCACATAAGCATCTACCTATGATATGAACATAAAACCTCATAGAAAGTAGGATGTTCGGCTGAAAACGGAAATCCAACACCAACTCATGCCTCGGATGTTCAAACTTGTCCTGTCGGGCAAAGCTCAAGGTAAAAGCCTTATTTTACTAATCTGGAAAGAGTGGACAGAATAACAGGTTTGAGTGGCGCTGATGCTGGCAGGACTTTTTGCTCAGTGCTGAACGTCATTGTGGCCGTACAGCTCATTCACTTGTTGCCCAAATGGTGCTTTGGTTGATCAAACCTGCTTTGGTAGCCATGGGTTTATTGTATGTTGGAAGGCACTTAATAAAATTCTTATCACCACTACACTGAAAATAATACAAAGTAGCGCGTGTTTACATCACTGATGCTTGCAGGACTTTTTTCCCAATGTTGGCCACGACATCTTTCTGCACTTACTGCCTGTATTACCTATTCATTCATAATCTGAGCGCACTGTACTTCTGAAAACAAACTTCCAATGATTGTAATATTGTTTCAGGAGTCTTACTCCGGTTCTTAGGGTAAGAACATAGCTATGACTGGGTTTTGCTAAGTCTGTTAAAGCTTTCTTTCTGCTGTTAAAAAATTTTCACAGATGGATAGAAAAGGAAAGTTACGCTGGTATATTGTCTGAATCTGTCAATTTTTGACGGTCATTTAGATTCTTCTAGCATTTTGCAAGGGAAAGACTTCGTGATTTTGAAGGTGTACGGAACGCTTATTTTAAAGAGGTGAATTCATGTCTCATCGATGAATACGAAACATCGCTGAACGTTCTATTGAAAGCTACTTTCGAAGAACAAATTTTTCATTCAAATTGAATATTTTTATTTCGAGACCCTACGTTATTTGTGTCGAGTTGTATACTTTGCTGTGGAAGTAGATATGTGCACATCGCAGATTTTAGTGTCGCAATATGCTATGTCCATATCCGTACCATCATCTGTTGCAATAATGCTCCAAAGTACGTAAATGAAGCAATAAACTTCAAATCTCAACGATTTTGCCTTTTGCCTTTGCTGGGCAATTGTGAACCCACCTTCACAACAGAAGCACAGATTCTCTGATGAGAATGAATGACAGCTATTTAGCATTACTTACCGGGTATTATCTCATAGAGCGACACGCACAGGATTTGGATATAGAGTGTTACCGTTGCTGCTGCGACAATCTGGTTGAAGAGGAGAGTGTGGTGTGTGTGACTTGAGAGAATGGAATATATTTCCATTTGATGCTTCGAATTTAAAACCTTGAGTTTTGCAGAGATCACAGTATACTTCTTCGGTGGGACTATATTTAATTGGTGTCTCGTTATATCCCAATGACTCTGGGAGTCGAAATGTCTCATCTTTTCAGCTCAATCCTTCACTTATTCTCATACAGTCTTTCAAGTTTATTTTCTTGGCCTTTGAGAGTGTACCAGAAGTCAGCAATGAATCGTTCTTTCGCTACTCATAAGTACTCATAAAATTATGAGTATGAGTGAGTCAACAGTATTGAAATTCAACTAGTCTGATTAATGCGTACTCACAACAACATTTATTTATAAGTAAAGGTTGCAATGAGTATACTCACTACAACACTTCTTTATAAGTAAAGGTTGCAATGAGTATGAGTACAATGTTGACATCAAACTCATAACGTTCGAATATGTTCATAAGCCTACTCATTTAGATTCATAAATTTAAAAAAATACTCATAATACTCATAAATGATTCCAGTGATTCGAATCATTCATCAAAAATTTACAGTCTTAGTTGTTATTGCATTTACAAAAAAAGGAAAAAAAAGGGCAAAGACAGAAAGCAAAGTAAACACACAACCTTCTAGTGAGTATCATACTTATTTTGTGACTCTTGTGAACGTTGAGTAAAGGAGAATTGAAATGAGTACGATGAGTACTTCAAACTTTGAATATGAGTAGTATGAAAATGATATTAAAATAAATATGAGTGCGTTTAAGTATCAGAAATTATGAGTATTATTCGAATCTACTCATCTTTTTTAATACTCATTGCTGATCTCAGATCTACAGTTTAAAGTCGATTCCGAACTACAGATTTTTGAGAAACTTTTCATGGGATTTTTGTTTACTCTCAGAGTTTATGACATAAATCCTTTGAGAGGAGGTCAGCTAAGAAATATTTTTACATATTTCGTTCAGTTGAAGATGTCTGACAAGGGGTTTTAAACTTGGCCTCAAGTCTAATAAGCCATCACACTACATACTAGGCTGCGGCGACTTTATAATCACATACAGATGAATAGAAATATTTTCGAGATGAATGTGACTTTGGTGAGAGCTGATGGTGAGCACTCACCATAACCATACTTAAACGTATGTTCAATAGCACAGTTTTTATTTATAATTTTTATAAAACAATTTGAATTTGAATACAATGTTTCACTGACTCATAGATTTCCAATTTGTATCAAATGAAAACGATCAAAAGATAAAATCAATGAAAGTCATATGGTTTGAAACGTTTTTAGGCAATACAAAGTAAAAATTTCATTTCAAGTTAAAATTAAAAAAAATTAATTAGCCAGCGCATAAATATACAAAAGAATTCTTTAATAACTCATAAAACAATTTCTTTAAAAAAATCTAATAAAACAATAAAAATTTTATTCAAATGAAAGACAAACAAATAGAAACAATGAAATACTCATCTTCCACCTCATCAGACTTCTTGTATCTATTTATGCAACCATAAATACAATGGCAATAAAAATCTTTTGAATTCTTTGATTTTAGCCGCATAGAGAATCGAATTGATTTGTATTGAATATTCAAAATCAAAATTGAATCATTATTATTATACCATAATTTTTTATATTTTTTATGTAAATTTCCCAAAAAGAAAAAAAAGACAAACACAAGAGATTAAAATATTTGTGTTTTAAAATCCTATAAAAATTAATTGAGTTTTACAGTCTACTTATTTAACTTTATGCTGCGTTTGATGGCATTAATCATTTCAAATAATTTAATGGCTTTTTTTTTTATCACGTATTGGGGTTCTTCTGTTTGTGGAAAAAATTAAAACTTTTTTTTTATTGAAAATGAATGTCTTTATAGAAAGAATATTAAATTTTAATCAGTTACAGTATGGCAAGCTTATTAGTGAAACCAGCTCTATTAAATAAAACTGTTTGACTATGTGAACGTATGACTGCATAATTCATCTACACAAAGCTTAAACGTGTTAAATTAGAATCTAAAATTTGAATAGATTGTACAGTGGAACACCAGATGGTAGTCTGATCCCATAAGTTTCGTCTTTTCCGACGACACCGGCTTGATGACGTACACTCCAGAGATCAGCAATGAGTATTCAAAAAGATGAGTAGTTTCGAATCATACTCATAATTTCTCATACTTATACGCATTCATACTTATTTGAATATCATACTCATACTAATCATGTTCAAAGTTTGAAGTACTCATCGTACTCCTACTTAACAAGACGTATGATGTTATTGATTTCCACACTCCTTTCTCAACATTTACAAGAATCACAAAATAAGTATGATTCGCTTACGTACGAACACTACAATACTCACTAGAAGGTTGTGAGTTTGCCTTACTTGATGTCTTTGTCTTTTTCTTTCTTCTTTTTTTTTTTGTAAATGCAACAACAACTAAGACTGTAAATTTTAATGAATGATTCGAATCACTCGATTCATTTATGAGTATTATAAGTATTTTTCTAAATTTATGAATCTGAATGAGTAGGCGTATGAATCAAACATGTTTCGAATGTTATGTGTTTGATGGCAACGTTGTACTCATAGTCATTGCAATTTGTACTTATAAATCAATGTTGTAGTGAGTACGAATGAATCAGAGTAGTTGAATTTCAATACTGTTGACTTACTCATAATCAAAATTTCATGAGTACTTATGAGTAGCGAAAAAACGATTCATTGCTGATCTCTGAACAACATTTTTATGAAACATTTTAGTTTTCTGGGAAATATCGTTTGAAAAGAAAAGAAATCTTTATGACAAAGCTCAGGGAACCTCTAGCAAAACTATATTCAAGTGCACTTTCTAGTCAGCAGTTACTAAGAAGCTCTGTGAAGAAAATTCAGTCTCTGGTTCTGTTTTTTTAAGAAACCTTTGAAGGGCTTTCCCTATTGCTAAATAAGGTTTAATGTTAATGATGCAGTGTAGCATTTAGAGGACATACATATGTAATGAAGTCGCCGTGGTCTAGTAGGTAGTGTGTTGGCTTATTAGACGAAAGGCCCGAGTTCGAATCCCAGGTCAGACATCAAAATGAAATATGAAAAATATTTCTTCGGCGACTTCCTCTCAGCAGATTTCTGGCAAAAACTCTGAGAGTAAAAATTGCCATGAAAAAGCTTCTCAAAAAAATCTGTCGTTCGGAGTCGACTTTAAACTGTAGGTCCCGCCATTCATGTATAAAATTAACGCACACAACATGAGTGGTGTTGAGAAGCTAGGCCGTAATCCTGACTGAAGGGTTGTAATAGCCAATTATGTATGTATGTGTACATATGTAATGAATATTTGACAAGAGAAGAAGAACATCAGAGTCTCATCAACGCGAAATAACCTGCCCTGAATATTTGCATGTGTATTCATTTCAGAACAATCGCTTATAGAACAGATTTTTTAGGTATTACATCAATGAAATTTATACAAACGTTTCAATATTTCTTTTTAATAAAACAAAACTTACTTCTTTATTTTGTTTCCCTTTTTTTCAAATTTGTTTATAAACGAAGAAAAAACAACATGAGATGAGAATAAAATGATTGAAAAATATTGTGATGTTTACTTTGATAGAAGGCCAGATAATATTTTGAATTTTTTTTATTAAAAAAAAGAGATATTCTGGCACAAAAACCGCAAAATATACAATTAAATTCAGAAAAAAATGGAAAAGAAAAAATAAACAAAACAGAAAAATTGTTTCTGTGAAATAAAACAATTGTTTGTTATGCAAAATCAACAGAATTGTAAAATAAATATTTTATTAAATGAATAATAACAATAATGACAATGAGATCCAGTGAATCATCATTCGAGAAAAAAAAGGATACAAAAAATATTGAAAATCCAATATTAAAGCTGATTTTCAAGAGGAGATATTGTTAGCGAAACTTTTTTAATTGATTTTAAAAAATTAATTTCGATTCTTAATTTATGTAGATGTATATTGCTTTTGTACTGCTTAATTATATCGCTTGACAAGGGTTAAGGAACAGGAAGTTAAAACGTTGACTGCCGACTACGAGATAACTCGTAGATTGCGTTCCCTTCTAGGGTACCAACTACGAGTTATCTCGTACTCAAGTATATATGAGTTCAGTGAGTTGCTTTCTGAGCATAGATGTCCGCTATTTCACTTCCTTCATGACTCTCATGTTATTTTTATATTTGAAAACAACTAAATTGGCAATTATTAAACACTAAAATGACTGACTGCCAGACTGACTGACGACACGGTTAGTTTTTGGCTTCAAAGTTCAAATCAACTTGTAAAAGCTTAATTGCTACTGTTGACACCGTTGTAGAGAATTTAATGGAATGTTTAGTTTCTTAAGCAATTTGCAACGAGGAGACATTTGACATATAAACATGTGTTCAAAAATTGTGCTCATAATGCATGTTTTTGTGAAGTCAGTACGTGCCTAAGTAAAGCTCGTGTGAGCATTTTTAATACGTTGCTCTAGGGTCTTTACCAGAGCTCAGCATTAGTATTTAGAAAAGATGAGTAGATTCGGATCAAGCTCATATAATACTTATACTTATACTCATAACAATACTAATACTTAACGCATTCATACTTATTTTAATATCATACTCATACTACTCATATTCAAAGTTTGAAGTACTCATCGTACTCGTACTTGACAACACGAATGATGTTGTTGAATATTTTGAATATGAATTGAATATGAATTGGATTCCCTCTTTGAATACGGCAGTAATTATCGATAAATATATGTGAGAAGAATATCGATAATAGAAGCGATTTCTGGTCTTTACCATACGCATAGCCAAGAAGCTTTTGATTTACTGTGGTATTTAGGCTGTATACCCACATAAGTTTAAAAGACCGCAAGGACTGGGCATATCATTTGAATGGAAATGAATAGAAGATGATAGTAACCGCGATAAAGACTGAGGCTCTGGCTGAAAAACAAGATAAAAAGAGCGGCAAAAATTCCAGGTATTACAAATTGGAGACTGCACCCTTTAAAATTATTTTTTGGATACATCAAAATTTATTAGAGCTTGTTCAGCCACCTTAACAAAGTAAATGAATGAGGCTTTATGAAGGATGATAGTGGATTTACGAGAATGACAATGCCAAACAATACGTCTATCATAGAAGTCAGGCTAAGTACTATTGTCATTAGAATATCGCCATACCTTAGTGCCTAGTATGTTAGCTTAACAGAAAAGAGCTTCCAGTTTAAATCTGACATTTTGTAATGTAAAGAATATCTTTTTTGATCGCTTCCTCCCAGCAGTCTGGCTATAACGAATGCCCTTGAAATAATTTCTCAATTTAATCGTTTGAAGACCAACATTAACGTGTAGGTTCAAACACTTTAAGATCAAATAAATACACGCTTTGGCAATGTTTAAATAGTTAATTCAGTTTAGTAAGTTCCATTAATCAAATTTTTCGAGTGAAACATGTTCTAGAATGACAGAGTTGCCATGACGCGTTGTTTCTTAAACACAATACAGTTTGGGGCAATTTACGATGAATCTCGATGACGGTAGCCTGTAATTAGAATTAAAGAATGGTAATGGCCAACATTGCATATTTAAGACCCATACCAGATTGTAGAAGTCGCCGTAGTCTTATAGGTAGTCTCACTAACACTACCTATTCCACCCACGATTCAAACATCAGCTCAAAAATCTCCAACAAAATGATATATGAAAAAATATTTCTACCACGACTTCTTCTCAGCGGATTTCTGGCAAAAATTCCAAGAATAAATACAATTGCCATGAAAAGCTGATCGACAAAACTATAGATCGGAGTCGACTTTAAACTGTAGGTGTGGCCGCTTAAAAATAAAATTAACACACTCACAGCATAAGTGGTGTGAGAAGCTATGTCATAATCTTATCTGAAGGGGTGTAATGACCAAAAACGAAGAAGAACGTTAGATTGTAGAACCACTTTAATGGCCATTATTACAACTTGCCGTTAACTAAAGGGAATATTTTAACGGGCAGATAAATTGTGTTTCATTATTATGAGTATCCAATAAGATAGAAATGAGAGTTAAGCTAAAGGAGGATCATCCTGCCGGTAACTTTTAAAGTTAATTTTATTTTAGAACTTGCAATATAATATGTTATTTTCAATATGGCAACTTCAAATTTAAACGAAATGAGCATATACAAAAAAAAAAAAAACAGAAGACCGTCTTTGCCACTGCGTTAAAAAAAAAACTTGTTTAATTGAGCAGTTTTATCGACATTGTGCCGGCACTGCCATATTTTTGAAAAAGTTAACTTTGGTTTATGCGTAAGTTGTAATAACGAAAATAAGATAAAGGTGACTTTACAGTTCACTTTAGCTAAAGTTAGGTTTAACTAAACCCAAGTTTAACGGCAAGTTGTAATAATGGCCCTAAGTAAATAAGATAGGCCGGCTATAGGTTAAGCGCGGTTTCATGATAATGTCAGTCATAGTGGTTGGTTCTTATTACCCACTTTTGTAGGATTAGGATTTGTTCGAACACTTCCTTTTGTTGTAAAGTGTTTTAAGAACCGGTCATAGGGCCCTATTTGATACACAATGAAATTTTTTGTTTTGTTTAAGAATTGTTATACAAAACATTTATTGCTCATGTACAGGTTAGTAAATGCTAATGTTTTAGTTGGAATTGTGTTTCTTGTTGTTGCTATTGTTATTGTTGAAATTTACTTATTTATAAAATTAATTTAATTGCAGTTATTGCCACAAACATTTTATGACTCTATTCTCAATGACATGCAATGTACTAATTTTCTAAATTAAAATTTTTTTGTTTCTCTACACACTTATTTACTACACATACATATGTACATATTACTATTGCATTCTATGCCATATTGTTTGTTGTACATATACTAGAGGCATTAGAAGAACAATAAAATTTTACATAGAAAAATTGCAACAATAAAAGACCTGAGGCTATTATGTGAGTAACATTAATTCTCTTAATGGTCAACAACAATATTAGAAGTAAGAAGTGAAGAATGGGTGAGAGAGAGAGAGAGGGGGGACTGCATAGCTAATAATTATGGAGTATGATAGATTGGCAATTTTATTATATTGTTTAATAAAACTAGAATGAAAAAAAAGCGCTTCAAATAGTTTTGTTTTGTTCTCATTTCTTCGGTGCATATTTTTGCTTTTTAACACCAAATAAAAACAAAAAATTAAATATATTTTTTTAGTACTTATTGGGCCATAAACAATTTTATTTCCAGCAAAAAAAGAAAAAAGAAAAAATAAAAAGAATTCTTAAAAAAAATTATGGATATTAAATATTTTTTTCTTATTTTCTCTTGTATTTAAAATATCGTTCAGACATCATCGTGTTCGGGCATCATCATCATCATATTCTCTGTTGCATTTCCTTTCTATACTCACTTGTGGTGGAATAGTAGTAGTAGTAGTAGTATATGCAACATGATGTAAAATAATATGAAAAAAATTTGTTGCATTTAAATTGTGTTTTTTGTGTTGTGTGCTCTCTGTGTTAAATGTAAACTAAACCAGTATAAAACTCTTGTACTATCAGGCATAGTTGAACTAAATGTTTTATATGCCAGAGTACTTTTTTTCTTTTTTTTTTGCTTTCTCAACTAAAATATGCAGTTATGTTGTCTGTCCATTTGCCCGTCACTCAGCCTGGAAATTGTTTCCCTTTTTGAGAAAGAATACAAAAAGTGGAGACCACACACATTTAATGGAGGTTATAATAGCAAAAATTTAATAAAAGAAAATATGCATTTTGGATGTATTCTTTCTTTCTTTTTTTTCATTATGGAATATTTAGAAAAAAACTACAGAAGGCCAATAGGAACAAGCACTATCGAAATATCTTTTTCTATTTATTTGGCCCGTTTCGAGGTATATTTAATACTGTAAGCATTTGGAACAAGGCTTGGCTATGATATGGTGCTATTCATTTCATTGTTTAGTGGTGTTGTTCTCTTCTTGATAAAATTGATTGAATTTGGTGACTAAAACATAACTGTCATCATTTACATGTTTAACCAAACCGTCTATTCCTATGAATGTATTCTTCTCTATAGTCGCTGTAGTCTAGTAGGTAGTATCGTGGCTTAGTAGATATGTATGAAGCCACAGTTCATCAGACATCTCCAACATAACGCGAAATATTAATAAATATTTCGTAGGCAACTTGCTCTCAGCAGATTTTACATACATACATAATTGGCCATTACAACCCTTCAGTCAGGATTACTTCTCTCACACCACCCATGTTGTGTGCGTTAATTTTATACGTGAGTGGCGAGACCTACAGTTTAACGTCGACGCCGGACCACAGATTTTTGAGAAACTTTTTCATGGCAGGTTTATTTACTCTCAGAGTTTTTGCCAGAAATCTGCTGAGAGGGGTTTGAAGTCGGGCCTTACGCCTAATAAGCCAACACACTAGCTACTAGACTACGGCGATTTCATTTAAGGAATATAGGTTGTGATAACTTCTGCGTTATATTCGATAAACTTTAGCAGGCTAGGCTGATCGTCCATTCAATACATAAATTTTGAGCTGTTAGTGAGTGTGTCCCTTCAACTTTTAGTCACTACAGAATAACCGACTGGAGTTTGTCTCTTTCTTTTTTTTTAATTTTCCTATTGGGCACTTGATATTTATTTTTCACAACATTTGTTGCTCCCTTTTAATATTTGATAAGGGCACTGGATTATTAATTTTCTTTTTGTTTAAATTAAAAATCAAAGAAATTTTTTAAACAATTCAACACAATGCATATGCACACATTTATTTATATTCCTTTGTGTTAAAAAATACATACGAATTTTTGTTTAAGAAAAAAGTTTTTTTTATACTTTCAAAACTGATTCATTGTAAACAAATCTTTATTGGGAAATTTTTATTCCAAAAACAGGACGATGTAATCAAAGCAAGCAAATGTTGCTCTAAATAAATGGAATTCAGAAATCAATTTCAATAAATTCGTATGCAAAATGAACACTTTTGTACAAAAATAAGTTTCTATTGATTTAGGCTTCTTATATTAGCATGTATGTATATGAGAGCTAATTACAAGACAGGTTAGCCATTTTGTGGTTTCAAAAGTATGGGTGTAGGATGTTATATATATGTTAGGTTTTTACCTATTTAAAAACGTTTAAAATATAAGTTCGTAGATTGCAAATAAAAATAAATTTGTGTATAGTTGTAAATAAATCCTTTATTGTTCACACAATTCTGTGTGCCACTGTTCACAACTTAATGTAAACAACATCAATTTACTTTGTTATTCTTCTTTTCACTCTTTTGCATAAGCAATAACAATTGTTCACTAGATCTTTATAACGCAGATCTTCAAACCACGATTATATTGTTCACACGCAACGCGTCTTCACTCTTGCCTTTTTTATCGCAGGGTAAACAGTTTGATGAATGCTCTTGAAGGAGAATGACTTCGTCTTAGTGAAATCTCTATAAATGTAAACATGTTGTTTACATTACTGTTGTTGTTGCCTGTTTGTTTACTTATTTATCCCTTTTATATTTTTTTTTAATTTGTTGATCATGTAAACAAGTCCATTGTTTTTGTTTTTGTAGCTTTTGTTTATCATTTTAATGTTAAACGACGTAACACCATTTCCATTTTTGCAACAATATTTTGTATCTGAAATGTAATTTTTTAATAAAAAGTTTTTGAACTGAAGAACGCTTAAAAATACTAAATTGACTAAAAAAGGGATTACTTTCCGGGCCTAACCAACATTTAGCAAGCTTTTGTTGAATTAATGTCTGAATGGAGCTCAAACTTGTTCGAAAACTATCTCAAACACATACACTACTACTACTACACACTATCCTAGAGGCTGTCATTTAAATGTCATTGAAATTCAATAATCAGTTTAATTTTAATTTTGAAACCGAGAGATGGGTCACCCGTTTATATTCTTTTAATATCTTTTATAAAATCTTTGTGTTTTAATTATTTTTAATTTTATTGCTCCATAACTTACACCTTTTGTTTATTTTTATTGTTGATTTTATTATAGATTTTAACATTATTTTAATCGTTTTTCTTTCTTTCCATTCATTGCTTACATCTTTTTCTGCTTTTTTTTGCGTTGCAATATTTAATGTGTTGAAATGAAATTTTCATATTTTTTCGCTCTCTAAATAATACCTGCCTGGTATACAGTGCACTCGCGATAATATGAACACTCTATTATTTGAACACCCCAAAATATGAACACTTTTTCTTAACCATTGACTACTCTAAAATATGAACTTTGTACAAAGGCTTTAAAATATGAACAGTTTTTTATTTTTAAAGCATACAAATTTCAGTTACAAAGCGTTAGAAAATGGGGAAATCCCGAGTTATTTATGTTTATTTTAAAATCAAATCTTAAAAAACCACACATAAGTACATAAATATGTATGTAGATATATGTGTGTAGAACAATTCTTAGCCAAAAAAGTGAAGCCAGAAAAAGCCATTCTTCTAATATATAAGGCTCCTTCTCACTCACCTGAGGACCAACTAAAATCTGAAAACGGCTCTATTTTTGTAATTTTTATGCCACCGAACGTGATACCTCTTATCCAATCCATGGACCAAAATGCAATCAGGACCACAAAACTTTATTATAGAAATAGACTTCTGGCTTCCATTGCTGCTAAAGGGGGTAGTTTAGGTTAATTAAGTCTATGAAGCAAACTACATTAAAAGAAGCCGTTATTATTTTAGAATCAGCATTGAGTGGAGTAGATGCATCTGTGATATCCAAATGCTGGAATAATATTTTAGATATGGTGGTTAATCAAAGTGATCCTGAAGATGAAAACCCTTTAAGTAATCTTAGACAAAATTTACAAATGAAGAAAGTGCGGCCAATATTCTATGTACCCTGAGACCCGAGGTTTATGTTCTCTGTAATGTGCTAATGTACTGTAAAAGAATTGAAGATGAATGTTAAAGAATGCTATGAGGAAATAGAAGAAATATCGGACTAAGATGATTGTGTGGAGAAGCCAAAGCGGACGATTAAAGACAGGGAAGCTGTTGTTGAAATTTTTAATAATACATTGGAGTGGGTAGAAAGTGAAATCGTTGAACAATGAGACTTAAATGTATTGAGACAGTTACGGGAGAAGGCTGTTTTAAATGTTCTCGTTCAAAAAACACTTTGAACAATTTTACAAATTTAGTGAATTAAGTTCCATTTTTTAAATAAAACAAAAAATAAAATTATTTAATGGAACAAAAGCTTTTATTTAAGCAGGAAAAGTGTTTACCTTGCAAGAAAGCAACATTTTTTTCAACAGTTTAAGCCATTTGTAAATATGAACAATTTCGAAAATATGAACACGCTTTGTTTTAATTAGTTCATATTATCGCGAGTGCACTGTATATGTTTTTGAAAGCTGCTTAAATTAAATCCCTCTGTGTGTTTATGACTAAACTGTTGTGGAGAGCAGATGTTAAACCGATTTTTATTGCTTAAGTTGACAAATATACACTTTCAGACAATAACGTCTTTTAGCATTTATTTCTGCCTTAAATTATTGCAGCTTAAATATGATGTGAAATATTTACAATAAAATACAAGAAGTGAGATCTTAATTTTCTTTAAGTTGTCATAAATTATAGAGTTTTATGAGTCCGGTTTTAAATTAAATACATATTTTGGAAATATTTTCATTTGTCTTAAGTCTGCTTCATTTTATTGTGACTCATTGAAAGTGTTAAAATTATTATTATTGTTATGGTTTTAATTTGTTTAAAAATACTTGTTTTCTTGTATAGTTCACACGTTTTAAATGAAAGAAATTATTGACTTTTAACTGCTCAACGTTCATTATTAAACCACACACTCTAAATGAGAACACTAGGGTGTTAATACTATTATACGATCCGTTTCCTTTACAGAAACAGTTCTTATTATTTTGTCTTCGTGGGTAAGGGAATGGATGGGATCCGAATGAAAGGTTACCACCTTATGAAAATCGCCTAGCACTCATTAAATTACCATCTTTAAAAAGCCGTCGTAAAATGCTAAATGCTGTCTTCCTCCTGAAGCTGATTAATGGTGTTATCAATTCTCAATTTGTTCTAGATAAACTTTACATAAATATACCTGTTCGTCCAACAAGATACTATAATTTCATAAATATAAAATATTACACAACTAACTATGCGAACTTCGATCCATTTCGTAGAATCTGCAATGATTTTAACAATCTTTACCTTCATATATGTAATTAGTTTGTAAGGATTTTCCATAGACTTGAAATAAAATATACAAAAAAATAATACAACTGCGTTTACACTTTATGTCTTTTGCTAATACATACATGCATAAATACATACATAAATGGTCATTACAACCCTTCTATCAGTGTTACGACCTAGCTACTTACACCACCTATGTTGTGTGTGTTAATTTTATAAGTGAGTTGCGGAATCTACAGTTGAAATTCGATTCCGACTCAGAGTTTTTGCCAGAAATCTACTGAACGGAAATATTTTTTCATATTTCTGGAGATGCTGACCTGGGGGGTTTGAACCGTGCCTCACGTCTAATAAGCCAACACACTATATACTAGACTATGGCTACTAATAACTGGAAACTTTACCTTACACCATGTTTATCGTAAATTTATTTTCTATCTGTCAACTTCTAGAATCTCACTGTTGATTTGTTATTGTAATTTTTTTCTTTCATATATATCTCCTGGTCTTGTTTTACTGGCCTTGATATGTAGTGTAGTAATTTTACATTTGTTTCTCCCTTTTCTTGTAATATCTTTGTTGTTTTGCTATTGTTTGCTTTTCTTGTCCTTTTTCTAGAATAAAGTCTTTATTTATATTGTCTTCCCAACATTGTGATCGAAGTCAAAAACAATTTCTTTAAGTCTCTTATTCAATCATGTCTTCTTCTCAGTATACAAAAACTGTCTATCAAAATCTGCTGCTGTCCTTTAATGTAATCAGCCTAAAACGTTGTACTAAGAAAGGCTTACCAAAGGCTTAGAAACTTTAGGTCTTTATCCCATGCAGTCCTTTTTAAACTTCTGCTAACTTGCAACTCGACAAATGTTTCGTTTGAGAAATGAGTTAATAATTCACCAAAAGTCTTCTCTATCAGTCCTACAGTATAGTTGTTTATATCAGCGCTCACACTAAGCTGGATTTCTATATAGGTATGTAGGAAATGTTCTTTTGAAGTCCACTTCTTTAATATGTAGTTATGAGAGCATAAAGTAAATAAAAAATAATTACTGTTTTTTTTCTTCTTAAGCTCCAAGAGTGTCTTGTGAGGATTTTCACTAATGTTACTATCTTTGAAAGTATTGCACTTCCGTCTAAGAAGTTCTGATACCCTACGCTATTATAATGCGAGGAAACAGAGATTAAAACTGTACATATAGGTCTTTAGAAAAAGTTCGGTTATAATACAATCAAAAAATGAAACTCCATTTTCTTAAGCCGAGCTTTAGTGCTTTCGGATGTTCTAAGCGAAAATCTGATTCAATTGCATTATTCTACGTATAGAGCCAATGTTTCTGCAGAAATGTGCTGAATATTTAAGAATATTGGAATTATTTGACCAGTAGATCGCACGTCAGACCTTTCGCCAATCAGAGGAAATGAGTTCTGTAGCTGATTTATGTTCTTGTTGCCATTACTTTTCCCTTACCCGCTACAGTCCGGACTGTAGTGTGTACGTCTCCCTACGTAATGGGGACGAGCCCTCCGCGGTCGGGTGAGGGTGGGTTAGTGTGTGGCCGGGGACGTTCGGAAAAAAAAAAATAAAATAGTCGTACGGATGAGGCAATAATGCCAAAATTTAATACGGAAACTTCGACTCAAGCCTTATACTATGTTCAGACATGCACTTTTATTGAGTCAATCTTCGACTATTTGAGAACAATATTTTATTTTGAGAACAACATTTGAGTTGTCAAATATCAATAGAAAGTGTTCGGATAATTGTAATATACGCACTGGACATACTTATGACAGTGCTGTATTTTAAGTTTTACTCAATATTATAACAATTTACGTATTTATTGCGCAATAATTAATTGAAATTTTATATGAAATATTGAGCAATAAAAGTGCATATCTGAACATGGTATTAGTGGAGAAGCTTGTTATCGTAAACGGTGGAGTACATCCACAATAATAACTGCAACCAGTGTGGCATATTTATTTGGTCGCAGTAGTGCTCAAGTCTTCCTATTACCTAACAAGGGTTATATGGTCCACTATGAAACGAACTCATTATTACGAATCGGAAATTAAAACTGTCTGAGCGTATTATTCTATTATCAACTCTAAATTGGTTTGCATTTCTTGTGATCTTGATGATCTCTTCTAGCAGCACTGGCAAATGGTTTTCTGGTCATAGGGACACACCTGGCAGTTGCGTTGCATATGATCTTGCTAGAGCAGGCATATTCCTACCAAATATCTCTTTATTTGTGTATATAACCGTATCTTTTATCAGCTTTAAACTGCGAAGGTATCAATCTTGAGCTGAGAAATATCTTTCGCAAACCGACTATACATATAAGCTGAATCGTAAGACCTGTCCTTACAATCATTGCGTAATGGATGTGTACACCAGAGATCAGCAATGAGTATTCAAAAAGATGAGTTGATTCGAATCATACTCATAATTTCTGATACTTGTGTATACGCATTCATACTTATTTTAATATCATACTCATACTACTCATATTCAAAGTTTGAAGTACTCATCGTACTCGTACTGATCAATACGCATGATTGTGTTGATTTCGACTCTCCTTTACTCAATATTTAGAAGAATCACAAAATAAGTATGATTCGACTACGATCACTACAATACTCACTAGAAGGTTGTGTGTTTGCTTTGCTCGCTGTCTTTGTCTTTTTCCTTTTTTTTTTTTTTTTGTAAATGCAACAACATCTAAGGCTGTAAATTTTGATGAATAATTAGAATCACTTGAATCATTTATGAGTATTTTTCCCAATTTATGAATCTAAATGAGTAGGCATATGAATCAAACATATTTCGAATGTTATGAGTTTGATGTCAACGTTGTACTCATACTCATTGCAACATGTACTTATAAATCAATGTTGTAGGGAGTACGAATGAATCAGAGTAGTTGAATTTCAATATTCAAGATTGTATGAGTAATTATGATTAGCGAAAAAATGATACATCTCTGGTGAACACGTATAAACTTAGTTCAAAGGTTGTAGAATGATGGAAGGAGAAGAAATTATAGCCCACCGTTGAACAATTTTGGCCGTTTTAATTGCACGTCATGCTTAAATATCATTCATTATCGTAGTGGAGTCCAATATACTATAAATCCTTTGTAAACTCATTATGAATGATACATAATCTATAGCCACCAGGCACTCAGCATTAACTTCTTTGATGTTAATAAGGAAGTCTGTCCTTGCTTTGTCCATGATCTTTCAATAAAACCTGCCGAGCCATTAAATTCTTCGAAAGAAAAGAAAATCTACAAATTCTAGATGAAGAAAGTTGGCAATAATTGAACCAAATTGTTCGAGTCATTAATTTCTTACATGGAATGACCTCCTAATTAAACTGCCTTATGGCTTTCATTGTATTCAGTCCATTAACATTCGTTTACATAGCTGTGTTATGTGTTCTCTTCAAATAAATTTAATTTAATTTCATTCAATTTGTAATAATAATTTAATAAATATTTCTAATTTCTATTTGTGAAAACATTTAATAAACATTCGATAGACGAATACTAATAAAATAAAATAAATTTCAATTGCAATTTAATTAAATCTTATGAATACAAATACAAATACAAAACATTTCCTTAACCTTTGCCAGTATCTCACATTCTTCGCACTTATGCGTTGCCAACTGTCAATAAAATAATCCGTACGTAACATAACTTGCCATAAATATGAATTTTCTCTCAAATAAAACTTAATTAAAACAATTATTATTTTAATAAGAATTTCTATTTATATGCTATATCCATACACATACATACAAATCTAGATAATAGATGTATGTATACATTTACAATTTAAATAAGAGTATGTATGAGTGTCTGTGTATAATAATAATCGTAATTAAGCTTTAATTATAATAATAAATGATTCGTATACATACTTATATTGCTTCTCCTTTTATTCTCTTTTCTTCAGATTATTCATGCTATTGTGGTTCGTAAACAAATACATACAAATATTTTGCAGTTCCTCAGAAATCATTAAAAGGTAAACTCAAATGAATTACTAATACCAACACATACATATATACAAATACACACTCACATGTACACACATATTCTCATTCATTATTATTGCTTACAAAAAAATATTTGTGCTCTTATTATGTTTTTTTTTTATTAGTGTATTAGTGTTCTCATACAGTCGTATTAACCTTTGTCACTATACATGGCTAGAGGGGCATATTACGTTCATACTATCTTTGATGGGAACCATGTTCAAAAATCAGTCATAGAGTCAGTTTTTTCATGTAAATTTGCACAGAGTCATTATCCGGAAATAAATTGCTTTGTTGGCAATTTTAAAGATTAAATCGATGGCATATTGTCTCCCAAGTTCGAAGCCACAAAATCCCATAATTTTAGTTTAGTATTGATTCCTGATTTGGAGAATGCTTCATACAAAACATCATTGATCGATTGATTTTAATATTAAAGAGGCTACGGCAAGTTGCCGTAGTCTAGCAGGTAGCGTGTTAATTTATTGCAAGCGAGGCCACGATTCAAACCACAGGTCAGATATCTCCAACAAAACAAAATCTGAAGAAAAATATTTTTTCGGCGACTTCCTATCAGTAGGTTTCTGGCAAGAATACTGAGAGTAAAACAAAAAATTGCCATGAAAAGTTTCTCAAAAATCTGTCGTTCAGAGTCGACTTTAAGCTACAGGTTTCGCCACTCATGTATAAAAAATTAACACATACAACATAAGTGGTATGAGAAGCTAGGTCGTAATTCTGACTGAAGGGTTATAATGACCAATTATGTATGTATGTATGTATGTAATTTTTTTATTGAAAACTTTCTAAAAAATCCAATAAATCTGAGTGAATCATAATCGCGTAATCGTATCTTTGTGAAATAATTCAAAAGTAAGGTTAGCTTAGATAGGAACGTCATACGAAACCCTAATTAGACAGAGTTTGCACTGCAGAAGTAATCAATGATGGAACCCAAAATAGTTTCGAGTATCAAATCTGAAACATCACACACACATCCCTAATACCTGCCTAATCATACCCTAATATCAGCCAGAAAATTCATCAGGGGGCATCATGACAAATCGAATAGCGGACGGCTATTTATTTAGCCATCCCCTGTAGCGGACCAGCAAATTCTATACTTAGTAATAGGAGTGAATGAAACAATCGGAAGGTTTTTTAAGAGAGTGACCGTAATGCGTCAGGTCCCGACCATCACGGATAATCAAGGCCCGACTGTATGTAAAGGGTCCGCCAAATAGCTTTTTTTTTTTTGAAAATGCTTTAAAAAAAACTACTGAATATTTTCGCAAATTTCTTTTTTTATTTGAAAGTACAATCCTTCCGGTTAATAATGGAAAATAATTTCATTCAAATGGCTGCCTCGGCTGACCCTTTACTTGGTGGCTTTCGTGTATGACGATTGGCATGAAACCAAGTAAATATTGACTACTAGGCAGGAAATTACCCTTACATACAGCATCCCGAAGTTATTTAGGGCCACAGGATTTTGCGAGACTTTACAGGGACACTTTACATATATTTACAGCAGCACAATGGATCATATGGACGCACCGCTCATCAATTGACGTCCCTGATAATACATTTGTATGTGCCTTAGCTCTTTGCATACCTATTTATTTCGAGTTTAGGTTTGTTACGCTAGGACCGAAATTTTGTATAAATGTATGAGTGTGTGCCTCACCTTTTCGGTTCCTATAGAAAAACTTTTCGTTATTCGGATCACAGGATTCATTAAAGTGTCAAGTTTAATTCTTCTAGGTTCATATTTCATCTTGTGTTGTTTGTGGATATTCAACGGTTTAATACTGGTTTTTTGAATATTATTTGCCTCGTATTATTTAAATCCGTCCATATTTGGCTATAGTGGCTGTATTGAATGTGTGGTGTTCGCATGGTGTGATTCATAAATTTATACATATTCCTGCTGTAGAGTATCATACATATGGAATGGATTGACCGACCTACTGTTGTTAATTTCTTTCACCTTCTTCTTATTGTTTTTTTGATTGCCTGCCTTTCCTTTATAAACAACATGCTGAGCTCTTTCGGTAGGTGTTTTTTAAAATTACTAATGCAATGCTACAACAGCAACAACAACAACAATTATTTGACACATGGCTATGAATAACGCTAACAAATGAAAATTAAACATTTAAACAGTTCCACCAACTAGCCAAACTATAACGACTACAACAACCATAACAATTATAAAAACATAAAGGAAATCATTCAAGCATAAAATACTAAAAAATGGTTTTTTCTTTTTGTTTTTGGGTTCCAATTTGTTGTTGCTGTTGTTGTTGTTTTCATATAGTTTTTTTTCCTTTCTCATTATTAGTTTTTGTGTGCGAGAGAACAATAACAACACTTGACATGTTTCCAACTAAATTAAGACATTAGTTATATTCAACTAAAACAACAACAACAACAACAACAACGACGACGACTACAACAAATTAGAAACACAGAATGAAAATTGCGAACGTTAAAGAACCATTTGAATTGATACCAAAATGAATATATATACAGTGATGGCATGAAATCAAAGGAAAGGTTAAACAAAAATAAGAATTTTTTAAGCGTTATAGTGATGAGAATGAAAATGAGAATTTAAAAGGCAGCGCATGTAATTTAAGAAGTCGTCCTTGTTATTAGATGAGAGCCCGTGGCTCAGAGCCGTAAATATATTGCGTTCGGCGACTTCCTCTCAACAGTCTTCTGGCAAATAATTCTTAGTGTAAAATAAAATTGTCATGACTAAAGGGTTTGTTGTTGAAATCAAGCAATTTTATACGATCGATCCAAAATAACTGATCGATAGATGATCTATTTTGATCATCTATATTTCAGAAGCAGCGATTACATTTCACAAGAATAAGTAATCCTTTAAGGAGCATATAGCATTCTTGTGTTAAGGATGGATGCTAAGATAGCCTTCTGTTGTTTTGCAGTAATGGGGTTTCTCGTGAATATGTATGGGATGTCATGACAATAATACAGTAGCCGTAGTCTATTAGGTCCGCTTATTAGACGTAAAGACCGGGTTCAAGCCCCAGGCCAGACATCAAAACGAAATATAAAAAAATAAGCCTTTTTTAAATATTTGCTACAATCTACTATTGACAGTTAAGGCGACCCAATAAGTAACCCTTGGTGACCATCAAGAAGCTTTGGCCTCTACAGAGGCCAGTTAGATATCTGTAAACAAAACCATATCTTTTTTTTAATAAGGTGAATAGCAAGGTTCTGTTCCAATAAGTTTACAATAGGCGTCTCCATTGTTTAACCATACCATATATTGGCAGATAAATACTCCGATTTCTCATTATTTCTTTTACAAAATCTTGTTGTCCCGCAAGGAATGCTTCTCGTCATTGTTTTTCAATTTTCAAATTTTCAGAGTCTTCTGTGCTTCTATAACTCATTCACAGTAAAGAATTGTGAACGGTGTCTGTGGAAGGAGAAGACAAAACAATTTTCATCCTGGTTTTCGAATTTAAAAATAAAAGAGGATTTATTTGCCTTCCAAATAATTCATCCAGGAAGCCTCTTAACTTCATTTAAGACTGTAATATCAATAATGAACGCATAATACATGCCACAGCTAGAAACCAGAGATCAGCAATGAGTATTCAAAAAGATGAGTAGATACTAATCATATTCATCATTTCTGATACTTTTACGCATTCATACTCATACTTCAAGTTTGAAGTACTCATCGTACTCATACTTAACAATACGCATGATGTTGTTGATTTCGACTCTCCTTTACTCAGCATTTACAAGAATCACAAAATGAGTATGATTCGCGTATGAACACTGCAATACTCACTAGAAGATTGTATGTTTAGTTTGCTTGCTCTCATTGTCTTTTTCTTTCTTCTTTTTTTGTAAATGCAACAACAACTAAGACTGTAAATTTTGATGAATGATTCGAATCATTTATGAGTATTATAAGTATTTTTTCTAAATTTATGAATCTGAATGAGTAGCCGTATGAATCAAACATATTTCGAATATTATGAGTTTGATGTCAACGTTTTACTCATACTCATTGCAACCTGTACTTGTAAATCAATGTTGTAGTGAGTACGAATGAATCAGAGTAGTTGAATTTCAATATTGTTGACTCACTCATACTCAAAATTTCATGAGCACTTATGAGTAGCTGAAAAACGATTCATTGCTGATCTCTGATAGGAACCTTATAAATTTTCATTGTAGATGTTGTTTTTAGGCAATCACAGATGGCATCACTGTCATACTAGAATTTGCTGCACTAGTCCTATTAAAATGTAAAGTACTATAATATGTCTTGTGGGATTTTGTTCTAAAACTTGGTCAAACGATTGATTCTGATCTTTATTCGTAATAAATCATATATATGGTAAAATGTTCCATCAATGATTGATGGTTGATGACGACTGATCAGAGATTGAAAAAGCTTGACGATGAAGTTTTAAGGCATTCTCCATATAATTTGTACCTTGGCGCCTTGAGATTAGAATTTGTTTTGATCTATGTATGTCAAACACCCTCTACGGTGTGCATTTAAATTCCGTAAGTTTTGGTCAAATTTGTAAACAAACTTTCTCGAGAATCTAATTTCAAGCACTTTTGGGTCGATCTGTCATACTAAAACGGGTTGCTTTTTACCACAACCTCACATATTTTAAATAATGTGGTATCGCTTTACCACTGTTTATCGTTAGCCATGATTTGTTAGCCATGACTGTTTACATTAGCACTTCTTTTGTTTTACATTTGAAGCGAATGGCATTAGGCTCTCACCCAAAACGGCAAAAACAACAAAAAAGCAAAAAACAAGGGCAGACTAATAAATACTGGGTATTTTGTTAAAATTAAAACGAATTTTGAAGTCAAAAACAAAACCAAAAAAAAAAACGCAGAGAATCAAACAACGCCTTGTTTCGCTTTAATTTCGTTTGTCAAACCTGCCGCCACGTCTAACCCAAATATGAAATGAACATTTCTACATACGAAAACTATGACAGCAATTCATACAAACTCATTCAAATATATCCACACACACACACACTTATGCAAACAAAGTTGTTTTCTAAAAACATTAAAAATAAACTGACAGTAGCAGCAGGACGTCCTTCTCAATAAAAACCAAAAAAAAAATGTTTCAACATGAAAAGGAGCGATTACGACAACGAAAATATGTGTGAAGGAGAGCGGAAGAGAGTTAAATTGAGACGCCACATAACATTTAGACATTTTCCTCTGTTCTTTGCACCCTTTTTTCCCGCAGACCTTACAACAACACAATTGGACGGACAACTGCAGCAATAAAGCAAAACATCATCAACGACGTCGACGTCATCGTTTTCATCATCAAGCACTGCCACATTGGTTGCTTATGGTGTCGTTGCCAATTAGTTGACACAAACAATTGTGGATTATATTTTTGCATCTGTGTGTGTGTATGGGTTTTGTGCTGCATCTACATTTGTTGCAATAATAATAGCAACAACACGAACAACAATACCGACAGTAATATTTATTATGATTGTAGCGTGCGAATTTATGTTTTAAAAGAAAAAGAAAATAAAATCAAATGGCAATTGGTTGAACGACGCTTCTCTAATGGTTTAATAGTGTCGAACAATCATTTCGAAATTTTCGCACTAATAAAGTCATTAAATGTTCAAGGGTTGCCAGATTTTTTTGATATACAAATACTACTAAAAGAGAACAAATGCAGCTGCAGATGGTTCGACTACCACAGGCGAAATTAGTTGAAAGTTATTGGAACAAACCCGTCGTATGTACTGTCACCATGTTTAGGAGGAGCATAAAAGCTCGATGAATTAAGGGCCAGTGCTCTTATTTTGTCAAATTCTTTCTATTGCTTAACCTATAAAACTTTTTGGATTTCTTTTGTGGTTTTTAGTTCAAGGGATAATTGGTAATTTCATTTTACGATCTTCTGAAGGACTTTGATTATTTTATCTCCCTTTGAGTTTCATCTTTTCGGGCGCTAAGCTTTATTGAACTATTCGTTTCAAGCGCATGTACTCGAAGACAACACTTTGCATCCGTCTGCTTATTGCCATGGCCAGCATATAAGGACTTAGCAAGAAGAAATGGATATAGGAGTGCTAAACCTATTACGGAATTACTGTCAAATTTTTCACAGGGTCCTCCTATTGATATGAAACTTCCAAAATCAGAAATTTTTATTGACAGTTTCTAGGTGCCTAGTATCAACTGCAAATAATTCCAATTGACTAAGTGTTAATACGCAGGACGTTTGTCTTCAGAATATTGGTTTTAAACCCCCACTTCCGTCGCCAAGGTGAATATTTTTTTGTCTGAGAAAAACAAAACACTAACTATGTTCATAGAAAAACAACGAAGCCTTAATAGTGGGCCACTCGCATTCTGTTTTTATTTTATTTAGGGCCACTGGGCCTAACAATAACCATAATGAACGGCGAAATATCAAGCTTATCAAGTTTTAGGGAAGACTTTAGTTCGCTGGACTTTTAAAACCATATGTAAGGCAAGCATCGGTGATTTTTTCCTTCCAGCGAATGAATAAACTTGCCTGGACAAATAAGCACGAACAGCTTCTTATGCTGCGCCCTTTAGGAGCCTAGAACTCACATGAAAGATCCATTGGTGAACAGAATGAGGGCCAGTTTAGGTTAGGTGGCGTTGCAATATACTTCAAATTCTCTCTTTGGCCAATGTATTAGATCCATACATACATACATAATTGGTCATTACAACCCTTGAGTTAGGTCCTAGCTCCTCACACCATTTATTTTGTGTGCGTTCATTTTTATACATGAGTGGCGGAACGTACAGTTTAACGTCGACTATGAACGACAGATTTTGAAAAACTTTTTCATGACGGGTCTATTTACTCTCAGACCTTTTGCCAGAAATCTGCTGAGAGGAGGTCGCCGAAGAAATATTTTTCTTCATATTTCGTTTTGATGTCTGGCCTGGGGCTCGAACCCACTGGGGCGAACACACTACCTACTAGACTATGGCGACTAACACTCGTATTCTGTTTATATTTTATTTAGGGCCACTGGGACCTCTGGGTTCCTTACTTCCTAACAATACCCCTAATAATTCACTTTCCAGCGAATGAATCAACTTGGGAAAATGTACATGTTCAGCATTCTTATGATACGCCTTCCAAGAGACGAAAACTCACTCACTAACTCACTCATTGAAATCTTTATTTGGTGATTCTTGAATCTGAATCATGGATCAAGGTCTTACTCCTTATGCGTTCTTAATATATATCTTGGCGTACAAAATGAGTGCTGAATTTTGACCAGTTTGGGTTAGGTGTTGTTGTAATACGCTTGAAATTCTCACTTGGGCCAATCTATTAGACCTATTACGCTACCACATTCTATTTAATTTAAAAGGCTCTGATGTACGTCATTCGGAAGTGACATCTAGAACTTGTCGTTCTTTATCCAAACTTCAGATCGTTCTGTTAGGGATGATCAGAATGAGATTTCCAGTTCGCCGAAGCCAGCAGCATATTAAGTGACAGACGGTTTCTTCCTCCCCCACACCACAATGCGTCAAAGCTTCTGAAAAATCACGTAAAGAGGCAAGTAGATGACGGGCATTTCTCTCCCTATTAGGCAATGTCTCGTGAGGACAGCGACAAACATTATTACTTTTTTTTATAAAATAGACTTGGTACCTTTTCTTCTTACCATGTATACTAAGATTTAGGACCTAGTAAAACGGAATTTGAAAAACTCACGAATTTTACACATTTTCTAACAACATGCTACTTAACTGAATGGTACTTTTTACATTTTCACGAGTAATCAGTGTAGAAACATGATTCATATTTCCATCAGTCATTACATATGTATGTATATAGTATATTTTGTAACATCTGGCATCTCGAACATTTGCAAACCAAAAAAAGAAAAGGGAACCGGTTGTTGAAATTCATTTGAAATCGTCATTAAGAAAATGAAATGAAATAAAAATCGTGTTAGAAATCGTATGAAAGGCGGGGGCCTTTTAAAAGCAAGAACGTCAAGTCAAATCAAATGTGAATTTTACTATTTGTTGTTGCTGTTATTGTTGTTTTAACATATAATTATTGCGACGAGAGAAAAAAATATATTCTAAAGAAATGACGGATATGTTATGGTAAAAGTGCCATTTCTTTACTCACTTATTAGTTTTGTTGCTATTATTGCTGTATTTATGTGGAATAAAATAATTACAACAACAACAATTATTAATAATAATTGTCAGAGAGAATGGTGGAGAATAGCGGGCTGCTTTTGCTTCCTACTACACGGTATATGTAAACCATAGCTAACAGATTGACGTAGAATTGATTCTGAAATAAATGGAGCATTCGTTTCATACATAGATGTTAATGTAGGATTATTCCCCTAGTGAACCTCAATCGATTGATTCACTCTTTTAGGTATATTGAATATTTAATATCTGAGGATCTTTAAATCACGGGGCTTGTACTTACGTACAGGATTATAAAATTTAGACGATCCTTTAGGAAAGCTGTTGATTCTATTGATACTACCGAGTTAACCACAAAAATGATGTTCTTGGAATATACGTAAGCCAACAATCCTTAATCATATGATTACGATTTTAGTCGACTTTAAGCTTCAAATACACAGAACATAAGCGGTGTGAGAAGCTAAATCTTAATAATGACGGAAGAGTTGCAATAACCAATTAAGTGAAGTTATGCATAATTTTCTTTTCCTTCTCATTAAGCCAATGTCCGACATGCCTTGAGCTTAAGTTTCGCAATTCTTTTGTATTGCCATCACTTAATTTTGTAAAGGGTCCGCCAAATAACTTTTTTCTTTGAAAATGCTTTAAAAAAAACTACTGAATATTTTCTCAAATTTCTTTTTTTATTTGAAAGTACAATCCTTCCGGTTAATAATGGAAAATAATTTCATTCAAATGGCTGCCACGGACGGCCATGCAGTAGCCTACACGATCGGTCCAATTTTTAAGCACATTATCGATTGTGTGCAGCTGTATTTCACCAATGGCTTCACGAATATTGTCCTTTAAAGCGTCAATTGTCCCTGGCTTTTCGGCGTAACACTTATCTTTAACGGCACCCCACAAATAATAGTCCAACGGTGTCAAATCGCAGCTCCGAGGTGGCCAAAGGACATCACCTCTGCGGCTGATAAAGCTATCTTCAAAAACAGGGCTCAAAACATCGAGTGTAGCTTCGGCTGCGTGGCACGTAGCGCCGTCCTGTTGAAACCAAATGTTGCCAATATCCTCCTCTTCAATTTTTGTGAACAAAAATTCGTTCAACATGTCCCGATAACGCCATTTACTGTAACGGTCACTCCTTGCTCATGCTCCAATTATGCCTCTGGACCAAAATCCACACCAAACAGTGACTCGTTTTGGGTGCGTCGGCTTTTCAATGTATGCGTGCGGGTTTTCTGTGCCCCAAATGCGACAATTTTGCTTGTTTACATACCCGCCAAGATCAAAATGAGCTTCATCTGAAAAGATGATTTTTTTTTTCCAAAATCGGCATCTTCCGTAGGCTACTCGTGTAGGCTACTGCATGGCCAGCCGAGGCAGCCATTTGAATGAAATTATTTTCCATTATTAACCGGAACGATTGTACTTTCAAATAAAAAAAAAATTTGACAAATTATTCAGTAGTTTTTTTACAGCATTTTATAAAAAAAGCTATTTGCCGGACCCTTTACCTTCCTCGTTTGTTGTTGAAGCTATGCCACTGAAGCATAGGAAGACCTCAACCGTCCTCTTATGCGTCCTCTATTGCAAATTTGATTGTCTTTATGCCACAAATCGTCCTCTGTTTACAGCTCCGATTAAATCAATCTTCTGTACAATTGTAGTCACCTCAGTCTAGTAGGTAGTGTTTTCGGTCCGGGTTCGAGCCCCAGACCGGACATCAAAACGAAATATGGAAAAAATAAAAATATTTCTTAGGCGACTTCCTCTCAGCAGATTTCTGGCAAAACTCTGAGAGTAAATAAACCTGCCATGAAATAGTTTCTCAAAAATCTGTCGTTTGGAGTCGACGTTAGACTGTAGGTCCCTCCACTAAAGTATAAAATTAAGGCACACAACATGGTGTGACAAGCTAGGCCGTAATCCTGACTCAAGAATTGTGATGGCCAATTATGTATGTATGTAGTAAAACTTATCAAGCAACCATAAAGGCCTTCTAACATGAGTGCAAGCTAGTAGGTCAGCCTCGAATTTCATTTCATTCATGTATAAAATTAACGCACACAACATGAGTGGTGTGAGAAGCTAGGCCGAAGGGTTGTAATGGTCAATAATGTATGTATGTATGTATGCATGTTGAAATAAATTGTGATTGGGTGTTATCGTACAGTTTCAAATCGATTCGTTTATGATACTAGTAGTAGCCTCTGCTACCACAAAATGCCGAATAAAGTTTGTACGGAATTGCAATAACAACAATAACTACAATGTTAAATGTGTGTGAAGTTAAATTCTTTTTTATATTCTTTTTTTTACAGTGAATGTTATGTTAACAGACACTGTTAACTTAACATAATCAAAAAATTTGGAAAGGGAGGAAAGAAAATCGCTTAAAAATTGCAAAAATAGGGATAAATTAGAGAAAAAAATTAAAGGAAGATGAAGCTAAACCTTTGAACTTTACAAAAAACCAATATGTATGAAAATAACATTTTGCTTATTGGAAATAATATGTCATTTATAAATCGTGAAAAATTCGATAAAATTTAAAAAGGTGCGGTTTTCTGGCCTATTGGGCTGGATAGCTATTGGATCAAGGATTCCAAAACAGTTTTCGCTATGGTCGGGTCACGACCGAAAGCGGAGATATAGCCGACGAAGCTAACTTTTTTATGCGACCAAACAACATGCTCTATATAAATTGTGAAAAAGTCGATAAAATTTAAAAAGGTGCGGTTTTCTGGCTTATTGGGCTGGATAGCTATTGGATCAAGGATTCCAAAACAGTTTTCGCTATGGTCGGGTCACGACCGAGAGCGGAGATATAGCCGACGAAGCTAACTTTTTTATGGGACCAAACAACATGCTCTATATAAATTGTGAAAAAGTCGATAAAATTTAAAAAGGTGCGGTTTTCTGGCTTATTGGGCTGGATAGCTATTGGATCAAGGATTCCAAAACAGTTTTCGCTATGGTCGGGTCACGACCGAGAGCGGAGATATAGCCGACGAAGCTAACTTTTTTATGCGACCAAACAACATGCTCTATATAAATTGTGAAAAAGTCGATAAAATTTAAAAAGGTGCGGTTTTCTGGCTTATTGGGCTGGATAGCTATTGGACCAAGGATTCCAAAACAGTTTTCGCTATGGTCGGGTCACGACCGAGAGCGGAGATATAGCAGACGAAGCTAACTTTTTTATGCGACCAAACAACATGCTCTATATAAATCGTGAAAAATTCGATAAAATTTAAAAAGGTGCGGTTTTCTGGCCTATTGGGCTGGATAGCTATTGGATCAAGGATTCCAAAACAGTTTTCGCTATGGTCGGGTCACGACCGAGAGCGGAGACATAGCCGACGAAGCTAACTTTTTTATGGGACCAAACAACATGCTCTATATAAATTGTGAAAAAGTCGATAAAATTTAAAAAGGTGCGGTTTTCTGGCTTATTGGGCTGGATAGCTATTGGAACAAGGATTCCAAAAGAGTTTTCGCTATGGTCGGGTCACGACCGAGAGCGGAGATATAGCCGACGAAGCTAACTTTTTTATGCGACCAAACAACATGCTCTATATAAATTGTAAAAAAGTTGATAAAATTTAAAAAGGTGCGGTTTTCTGGCCTATTGGGCTGGATAGCTATTGGATCAAGGATTCCAAAACAGTTTTCGCTATGGTCGGGTCACGACCGAGAGCGGAGATATAGGCGACGAAGCTAACTTTTTTATGCGACCAAACAACATGCTCTATATAAATCGTGAAAAATTCGATAAAATTTAAAAAGGTGCGGTTTTCTGGCCTATTGGGCTGGATAGCTATTGGATCAAGGATTCCAAAACAGTTTTCGCTATGGTCGGGTCACGACCGAGAGCGGAGATATAGCCGACGAAGCTAACTTTTTTATGGGACCAAACAACATGCTCTATATAAATTGTGAAAAAGTCGATAAAATTTAAAAAGGTGCGGTTTTCTGGCTTATTGGGCTGGATAGCTATTGGAACAAGGATTCCAAAAGAGTTTTCGCTATGGTCGGGTCACGACCGAGAGCGGAGATATAGCCGACGAAGCTAACTTTTTTATGCGACCAAACAACATGCTCTATATAAATTGTGAAAAAGTCGATAAAATTTAAAAAGGTGCGGTTTTCTGGCTTATTGGGCTGGATAGCTATTGGATCAAGGATTCCAAAACAGTTTTCGCTATGGTCGGGTCACGACCGAGAGCGGAGATATAGCCGACGAAGCTAACTTTTTTATGCGACCAAACAACATGCTCTATATAAATTGTGAAAAAGTCGATAAAATTTAAAAAGGTGCGGTTTTCTGGCTTATTGGGCTGGATAGCTATTGGATCAAGGATTCCAAAACAGTTTTCGCTATGGTCGGGTCACGACCGAGAGCGGAGATATAGCCGACGAAGCTAACTTTTTTATGGGACCAAACAACATGCTCTATATAAATTGTGAAAAAGTCGATAAAATTTAAAAAGGTGCGGTTTTCTGGCTTATTGGGCTGGATAGCTATTGGATCAAGGATTCCAAAACAGTTTTCGCTATGGTCGGGTCACGACCGAGAGCGGAGATATAGCCGACGAAGCTAACTTTTTTATGCGACCAAACAACATGCTCTATATAAATTGTGAAAAAGTCGATAAAATTTAAAAAGGTGCGGTTTTCTGGCTTATTGGGCTGGATAGCTATTGGACCAAGGATTCCAAAACAGTTTTCGCTATGGTCGGGTCACGACCGAGAGCGGAGATATAGCAGACGAAGCTAACTTTTTTATGCGACCAAACAACATGCTCTATATAAATCGTGAAAAATTCGATAAAATTTAAAAAGGTGCGGTTTTCTGGCCTATTGGGCTGGATAGCTATTGGATCAAGGATTCCAAAACAGTTTTCGCTATGGTCGGGTCACGACCGAGAGCGGAGATATAGCCGACGAAGCTAACTTTTTTTTTGGGACCAAACAACATGCTCTATATAAATCGTAAAAAATTCGATAAAATTTAAAAAGGTGCGGTTTTCTGGCCTATTGGGCTGGATAGCTATTGGATCAAGGATTCCAAAACAGTTTTCGCTATGGTCGGGTCACGACCGAGAGCGGAGATATAGCCGACGAAGCTGCTTACGTACTATTGTGTATATATTGTAATATTGCGTAATAAGAACTGCAATAAACAGATAATCACACATTTCCGAAAGCTATTGTAATCCGATAAATAAATCAATATTGTGGGAAAACAGGACTGAGTGGGCGGACAAAGTAAATTGCTTTTCAAGCTTTTTACGTCCTTTTAACTAACCCAATCGCCAGAACCCTTAACAGAGAGAGTTTTCATAGTCAGAGCTTAACAGAACAGATTTCAGATTTTAACAGCACAGATTCTAACAGAACAGATTTCACATTTTTTACAGAACACATATGAGATTTCACAGAGAAACAGCGTTGTTTTTAAGTTTAGTTTTTTGTCGGACAGTTTATTGTAGACGATATACAGCATACTAATTTGAAGTCGCTGTGGTATAGCAGGTAGTGTGTTGGCTTGTTAACCGTAAAGCCACGGTTCGAACCCCGGGTCGGGCATCAATACGATTTTTTTTTCTTATTTTCTTTTTTAATTTTTTCTAATACATATCAAACATATAAAAAGCCACGGTTCAAACCCCGGTTCGGGCATTAATACGATTTTTTTTCTTTTTTTAATTTTTTCTGATACATATCAAATATATAAAATTTATCAGTATATATTGGTATCAGTTATTAATATATTTGTATTAGAAAAAATTAAAAAAAAATTATACAAAAACCCCAACTACGGATTGAACTCGGTCATGATAGAGTATATGTATTTGAATTTCAAATTCATCTTTCAAAAATATGTCTCATTAAAAATCTAGTACATACATATTCGCAACTCTTAACAATAATGTCAAACGGCCAGGATTTGTTTCTTTTTTATTAAATATATACATATTTATGTATTCTATTTTCTTTTATTTTGCTATTATGCATCATATACATATGTATATTAATTTATACATATGTATATGCATATAACATTATATTAAATTAATAAGCTTTAAAATTTATCAGTATATATGTATGTACATATGTACATACTTAAATGGGCTGGTTTTCATAGTACATATATTTTATGATTATAAATTTATTTAACTTTAGTTGGCACAAAGAAGTAAAAAAAGGAAAAGTAATGTGGTTTTAATTCTATGTTACAGAAAAATAATTTTTTTAATTCATAATCACAAATTACATTTCTAACAAAAATATAATTTTTTTGATAAATTTTAAATAAAATATATAATTCACATACATTATCATTAATTATTATGTTAATACAATGTTATGTAGTACAAAATAATCAATATCGAAATACGTAACTAGGTACATACAATGAAAACAACGGGGAAGCCCCAGTTTTGTTTTTGCTTTTAATATCACAGTTATTTAAATATAAAAAAATTCACGTGTTTACTTTACGTCAAAGTAACCAAAACCAAACATAAAGCAAAGCGCATTAAAGACGACGTGGTCTAGTAGGTAGTGTGTCAGCTTATTAGCAGCAAGGTCGCGGTTCAAACCCCCAGTCAGGCATTAAATCTTTTTTCTTTTTTAAATTTTTTAAAATATTTTTTTGCGTCAAAAGCATAAAAGTGTAAAAAAATAAGCAAAATGTAGGTATTTGCTTATTATTGATCAAGTTCAATGCCCATTTGGGATTTTTGTGCGGTTTTTTTTTCTTATTTAAATTTATTCTAATTCACATATATTAATATATTGATAAATTTTATATATTTGATATGTATTAGAAAAAGTAAAAAAATGGTTTTGACGCCCGACCTGGGGTTTGAACCGTGACTACGTTTTAATTTGAAATCGTTGTAGTATAGCAGGCAGTGCGTTGACTTGTTAACCGTAAAGTCATGGTTCAAACCCCGGGTCGGGCGTCAATACGATTTTTTTTCTTATTTTTTTTTTTAATTTTTTCTAATACATATCAAATACATAAAATTTATCAGTATATTAATAATATTAATATAATATTAATATATGAAAAAATGTTTGTTTTCAATTAATAATATTTTTGACATATGAATTTGAAATTCAATTGCATATTCTCAATCATGACCGAGTTCAATTCACAGTTGGGGTTTTTGTGTAATATTTTTTTTTAATTTTTTCTAATACAAATATATTAATATACTGATATCAATATGTACTGATAAATTCTATATGTTTGATATGTATTAGAAAAAATTAAAAAAGAAAATAAGAAAAAAAAATCGTATTGATGCCCGACCCGGGGCTCGAACCGTAGCTTTACGGTTAACAAGCCAACACACTACCTGCTATACCACAGCGACTTCAAATTAGTATGCTGTATATCGTCTACAATAAACTGTCCGACAACAAACTAAACTTAAAAACAACGCTGTTTCTCTGTGAAATCTCATATGTGTTCTGTAAAAAATGTGCAATCTGTTCTGTTAGAATCTTAAATCTGTGCTGTTAAAATCTGAAATCTGTTCTGTTAAGATCTGACTATGAAAACTCTCTCTGTTAAGGGTTCTGGCGATTGGGTTAGTTAAAAGGACGTAAAAAGCTTGAAAAGCAATTTACTTTGTCCGCCCACTCAGTCCTGTTTTCCCACAATATTGATTTATTTATCGGATTACAATAGCTTTCGGAAATGTGTGATTATCTGTTTATTGCAGTTCTTATTACGCAATATTACAATATATACACAATAGTAGGTAAGCAGCTTCGTCGGCTATATCTCCGCTCTCGGTCGTGACCCGACCATAGCGAAAACTGTTTTGGAATCCTTGATCCAATAACTATCCAGCCCAATAGGCCAGGAAACCGCACCTTTTTAAATTTTATCGACTTTTTCACAATTTATATAGAGCATGTTGTTTGGTCCCATAAAAAAGTTAGCTTCGTCGCTTATATCTCCGCTCTCGGTCGTGACCCGACCATAGCGAAAACTGTTTTGGAATCCTTGATCCAATAGCTATCCAGCCCAATAGGCCAGAAAACCGCACCTTTTTAAATTTGATCGAATTTTTCACGATTTATATAGAGCATGTTGTTTGGTCCCATAAAAAAGTTAGCTTCGTCGGCTATATCTCCGCTCTCGGTCGTGACCCGACCATAGCGAAAACTGTTTTGGAATCCTTGATCCAATAGCTATCCAGCCCAATAAGCCAGAAAACCGCACCTTTTTAAATTTTATCGACTTTTTCACAATTTATATAGAGCATGTTGTTTGGTCCCATAAAAAAGTTAGCTTCGTCGCCTATATCTCCGCTCTCGGTCGTGACCCGACCATAGCGAAAACTGTTTTGGAATCCTTGATCCAATAGCTATCCAGCCCAATAAGCCAGAAAACCGCACCTTTTTAAATTTTATCGACTTTTTCACAATTTATATAGAGCATGTTGTTTGGTCCCATAAAAAAGTTAGCTTCGTCGCCTATATCTCCGCTCTCGGTCGTGACCCGACCATAGCGAAAACTGTTTTGGAATCCTTGATCCAATAGCTATCCAGCCCAATAAGCCAGAAAACCGCACCTTTTTAAATTTTATCGACTTTTTCACAATTTATATAGAGCATGTTGTTTGGTCCCATAAAAAAGTTAGCTTCGTCGGCTATATCTCCGCTCTCGGTCGTGACCCTACCATAGCGAAAACTGTTTTGGAATCCTTGATCCAATAGCTATCCAGCCCAATAGGCCAGAAAACCGCACCTTTTTAAATTTTATCGAATTTTTCACGATTTATATAGAGCATGTTGTTTGGTCGCATAAAAAAGTTAGCTTCGTCTGCTATATCTCCGCTCTCGGTCGTGACCCGACCATAGCGAAAACTGTTTTGGAATCCTTGGTCCAATAGCTATCCAGCCCAATAAGCCAGAAAACCGCACCTTTTTAAATTTTATCGACTTTTTCACAATTTATATAGAGCATGTTGTTTGGTCGCATAAAAAAGTTAGCTTCGTCGGCTATATCTCCGCTCTCGGTCGTGACCCGACCATAGCGAAAACTGTTTTGGAATCCTTGATCCAATAGCTATCCAGCCCAATAAGCCAGAAAACCGCACCTTTTTAAATTTTATCGACTTTTTCACAATTTATATAGAGCATGTTGTTTGGTCCCATAAAAAAGTTAGCTTCGTCGGCTATATCTCCGCTCTCGGTCGTGACCCGACCATAGCGAAAACTGTTTTGGAATCCTTGATCCAATAGCTATCCAGCCCAATAAGCCAGAAAACCGCACCTTTTTAAATTTTATCGACTTTTTCACAATTTATATAGAGCATGTTGTTTGGTCGCATAAAAAAGTTAGCTTCGTCGCCTATATCTCCGCTCTCGGTCGTGACCCGACCATAGCGAAAACTGTTTTGGAATCCTTGATCCAATAGCTATCCAGCCCAATAGGCCAGAAAACCGCACCTTTTTAAATTTTATCGACTTTTTCACAATTTATATAGAGCATGTTGTTTGGTCGCATAAAAAGTTAGCTTCGTCTGCTATATCTCCGCTCTCGGTCGTGACCCGACCATAGCGAAAACTGTTTTGGAATCCTTGATCCAATAGCTATCCAGCCCAATAAGCCAGAAAACCGCACCTTTTTAAATTTTATCGACTTTTTCACAATTTATATAGAGCATGTTGTTTGGTCGCATAAAAAAGTTAGCTTCGTCGCCTATATCTCCGCTCTCGGTCGTGACCCGACCATAGAGAAAACTGTTTTGGAATTCTTGATCCAATAGCTATCCAGCCCAATAGGCCAGAAAACCGCACCTTTTTAAATTTTATCGAATTTTTCACGATTTATATAGAGCATGTTGTTTGGTCGCATAAAAAAGTTAGCTTCGTCGGCTATATCTCCGCTCTCGGTCGTGACCCGACCATAGCGAAAACTGTTTTGGAATCCTTGATCCAATAGCTATCCAGCCCAATAGGCCAGAACACCGCACCTTTTTAAATTTTATCGAATTTTTCACAATTTATATAGAGCATGTTGTTTGGTCGCATAAAAAAGTTCGCTTCGTCTGCTATATCTCCGCTCTCGGTCGTGACCCGACCATAGCGAAAACTGTTTTGGAATCCTTGATCCAATAGCTATCCAGCCTAATAAGCCAGAAAACCGCACCTTTTTAAATTTTATCGAATTTTTCACGATTTATAAATGACATATTATCTCCAATAAGCAAAATGTTATTTTCATACATATTGGTTTTTTGTAAAGTTCAAAGGTTTAGCTTCATCTTCCTTTAATTTTTTTCTCTAATTTATCCCTATTTTTGCAATTTTTAAGCGATTTTCTTTCCTCCCTTTCCAAATTTTTTGATTATGTTAAGTTAACAGTGTCTGTTAACATAACATTCACTGTAAAAAAAAGAATATGAAAAAGAATTTAACTTCACACACATCAATGTTAAACATTTTGCCAAACCACCAGCAGAAACAGAGAAAAAGGGTACCACATAATAACTTTATTAATATCTCATGCACACACATACACACAGAGACTCACAAACGGACCTCAGCTCATGATACACACAATCAACTAAAAGCATAGACCCCTTTAAATAATAGCAGGATGGAATAGCACCCCGGGTATAATAAAAAGAGAGAAAAAGTGAAAAAAACAAAAACGAAAACGAAATAATGAAAATACAAGCTTTTAGCGCAGGTAACAATTTTCCAGGAATTATTGCATATTGAGCCATACAAACCACCACTCAAATCAATTGGATTCGATAGAAAAAAAAAACACGAACCGAACATCGCTTGAATGAAATTAAAAAAAAAGAAATTCATCTGATACGGGTAAAAAATATCAGGGAACCCATGTGGAAAGTTATGGAAAATCGAGTCACATACGCATACATATATAGATACATAATTGGTCATTATAACCCTTCAGTCAGGATGACACCCAAGCTTCTCACACCACTTATGTTGTGTTCGAAATATTTGTTTCATATTTCGTTTAGTCGGAGATGTCTGAGCTGGGGTTTGAACTGTGTCCTCATGTCTAATAAGCCAACACACTACCTACTATACTATGGTGACTTGAAACGAGTCACACTATGTACAATTAATTAATCGGGTTCTTAAAGTATCGAAAACTTGAACTGAACATTTAAATTGAAATAATAAGTATGTGGTCTGGTGTATGGTTAAAGTGCCGAGTGGTTCGTCATGGTATTTGAAATTTAAAAATTAAGAGACTTTCATTCCCCCTTCTAATAATATATCCAGGAATCTGACCTATGATCCTTCAAATACATCATCTGCTCTGAGTTGCCAAATACATTCTCAAACAGACAATTTTTATAGATAAAGACAGATCTGCACCCAAGATGGTTCAAGTCTGAACTTCATCTGAAGTTCAATTGAATCTCGTGGTTTTGTTCATAAATTTCTTTGATAATCTTGAACACAGCAGATAATAATCTTGTGTCCTGGTTTTAAGAATTTTAAAAGAAATGAATAATTTTTGTTCTACCAGGACACTGCGGACAGGATAACATTAGCAATGAACATCGAACAAAGGCCATGTGGAGTTACTTCTTGAGAAAGAGTGGTAGTCAATTAGAAAATGTTGTCATCACTATTCATAATACAAAAACCTAATAAATTTGGGAGAATTCGTGTTAAGGCAACGAGACTTGGCAACCCTATTATTCCAAAATATACTACAAAAGAGTGCTTCTGGAACTTAACAAACTCATTCCCATGTACGGTAACAATTAAACGTTCGGAGAATTCATGCGTTGTTTTAAGGCAACGAGATTTGGCAACCCTATTATTCCAAAATCTATTACAAAAGAATTTTAAGTGCTTCTGGAGCTTAACAAACTCATTTCCCATGTACGGTAACAATTAAACGTTTGGAGAATTCATGCGTTGTTTTAAGGCAACGAGACTTGGCAACCCTATTATTCCAAAATCTACTATAAAAGAATTCTAAGTGTTTCTGGAGCTTAACAAACTCGTTTCCCATGTACGGTAACAATTAAATGTTCGGAGAATTCATGCGTTGTTTTAAGGCAAAGAGACTTGGCAACCCTATTATTCCAAAATCTACTAATACAAAATCTAGAATTCTAAGTGTTTCTGGAGCTTAACAAACTTATCACGTACATTACATGCATAACATAATTGGCTATTACAACCCTTCAGTCAGGATTACGGCCTAGCTTCTCAACACCACTCATGTTGTGTGCGGGACCTAGAGTTTAAAGTCGACGTATATTACAGACAACAATTTAATGTTCGCTTATTTTGGCACGCCGATAAATTCCCATCATGTTCCTATTGGGTCTTTTCGTTCCTTCATTCATTTCTAAAGCATTTCTAATGCGTTGATGTGAAATTATAACCCATAGGTTCTTCCACCTCTTGCTCTCCCTTTCTGCGCAATAATAATTTTTTTTTCGCTTCTGACACATGTTCCATGTTTCTACGTTTCCATGTTTGAATGCGGATGGAGTCTTAAAGCAGCACCAACACTAGACGTACGTACGTACCACAGATGGATGAACAGACAGACAGACCGACATTTTAGTCATACACATTTAAATGTATATTTTGATTTTTTTTGTATTGTTTTTATTGTTGTATGTAGTTGTAGCTGTTGTTATGCTTATTGTTGGTAATTTGCTTTTATCGTGTTGAACAAAAATACAGAAAAATTCTACATGCCACTTTTAATGATTAGAGATGGCTGATATGGATCGCTTTGCTCCATTCACTCTCTCATTCTAAAATATTTTACTTACCACACGCATACATACAAACACACATATTTACCTTGGTATGTGTTTATTTCTGAATTATAATTCTGAACTAATAAAACACAACTTCGCTAGCTTTTCAGTTCCCGTTTTTTTTTTGTGTGGCTTCTCAACGGTCGTGGTATGGCGACTATTTTAATGTCTTCATTAAATTGTGAATATTTCTGTGATTTCTGGAAAAAAGGCGTTCGTTTGATCTTTTCGTGTGGCCAAATGTGATGCGATTTGTCAGTCTTTGTTTTTTTCTACGTTTATGTTGTATCAACTGCTTCATTGTAAACTTTAAGTTATTTGGGTTTAAATTTCAAAGAAATTTTTACGTGAATCCGTAATTATTTTGGAAATATTTGGATGACTTATGGTCTTATAAACGTGTGGTAATTGTGGACTTTGGTTTTGTGAAGAGGAGTAATTAGTGAAGGAGTTTGTATACAATTAACACACACAACATAAGTGGTGTGAGAACTTAGGTCCTAATCCTGATTGTAGTACTGTTAATGGCCAGTATTGTTATGTATGTATGCTATTATTGCTATTATTGTATAGCAAATGTGTGACACCCACCTTATAACACTAAATAAGAACCTTACAAAGCGGAATATCCTGCAAAAGACTTTATTCAGAAGTATGATATCGCGATCTGTCTTGTTTGGCAGTGTAAATCGCCAATTTGGTTCTCTTACTACTGCCAAGAGAAGACAGGCAGGTTTAGAAAATAGGCAAACGACATCCGTATCATGACACGCAGGCATGCATACAGCATACAGTCAACGTAGGACTCTGTGTTGTCACAGGCATATACAAATTTTCTCAAAATTTGCGTCGACAAGACAAAACTCCTTCCAATTAATTTTAACAACACGGCAAGCTTGAACCAATAATGAAACAAAATATTAAATTTTATCATCATTCTTCTCTCTTGGAAGCATATTTCCTCGCCTTTCGGATGCTATATTGGCACACACAGCAAAACAAACAAATGTGAACAGATGTATGTTACAACGAAAATGATTATATTCCTGCCTAAAGTTCACCTATCGGAATTGTGAAACACAGTGACTAAAAAGTCAACGTAGTTCAGACATACACCCATGGTTGAATTATTAAAATGTTCTGGCCAGCGGCAATTAAAACTAAAATTCTGTGGCATAAATTAGCACAGATTTTCAGCATTCTGCGAACACCTAAGTAAGATATTCTGAGTGCCATCGTCTATTGGTTGCCCAAGCAATCTATGTTCGACTTCGGAAAATTACCTAAAACTTCAACAATGAATTCCTTTGTAGGAAGGCAGACAATGCTACCTTCTGTGAAAGTTTCTTACAATTACGCTCAGTAGAGTAGTCCCAGTATACATATGTATGTATACGGAGGTGTTTTT
Organism: Sarcophaga rosellei; assembly: GCA_930367235.1. NCBI lineage: Eukaryota > Metazoa > Arthropoda > Insecta > Diptera > Sarcophagidae > Sarcophaga > Sarcophaga rosellei. The sequence continues at coordinate 52,085,438 of OV884020.1, forward strand.
ACTGGGTTATGGCAGATGGCAATCCTTTCATTCCAGAATCTGCTACCGACTTATGATCTATTTAACTGGCGATTGATTAATGGAACTGAAACAATGCTAAGAAATAATAACACGATCAGGGAGGTTCATAAAGCCGCCAACACACTGACGGCACATAAGGAACGTTAAAGTATAGAGAATCAAGCTTTTGTATGCTGACGATGAAAGTGATGGAACTAGATTAAGTACATACTGCGGAAATAGTCAATTGATATTCACAGATTGACCCACAAGTCGCCAGGGTCGTACAAGGATATATGCAAGTGTACAATAGTTTCTCTACAACGCGGACAACGCTTATTGCTTAAGTGGAGAATTACTCGCTGAATGAGATTCCCAGAAATTTTGTCTACAACCTGTTTTGTCAACAAATTTCTTGTTTACATTCCATTCATACTTAATTGGTCATTACAATCTTTCAGTCAGGATTGTAAACTAGCTTCTCACACCACCCATGTTGTGTGTGTTCATTTTAGTAACTATTTCGCTCCCAAGGTTTTTCCAGACGAATGCTGAAAGGAAGTTGCAGAAAAAAATATATTTTTTTCATATCTCGCTTCGAGATGGGCTCTCGTCTAATGAGCTAACAGACTACGGTGTCTTCAATCATCGTAATTCTTGACTTGGAAAAAATTTTTTAATTCAGTCTTTAAAGTATAAAGCAAGTTCATATTCTTAATGATATTTTGTCGTTAAGCCCACTCTAAAATAATTGAATTGTATTCTGTGTTCTACGGTTAAGAGGTTTTGCATTCGGCTGGAAGACGAAAATAGTGGACAGGATAAAATGAAGGGGTTTTCTATTTAATTTCAGTTGTAGAACTTTTCGTAATGTTATGGAGTATGAAACTGTTATTATTTGTTATTACCGCTGCTGCCCAGCTTGGAGGCTGACCTTCTGGCTTGCACTGATGTTAGAAAGTCTTTATGGCTTCATGATAAGATCCATACAGTAGATTACAGCGATTTTCTTTATCGAAAGTAATTTAAGTTTATTGGGTTCTCAGCACTTTATATTGGTTCAGCAGTGATTGATGATGATTGATAATGATTGGTGATACTGATATGATTGATGGTTGAACACATTAATGGTTAAACGCATGCTTGACGAGAATCAGATCAGAATCAGTTGGATTGACGGAATTTTTTTATAAGACCAACACTCAGGGGATTGCCCCTATTCATGTGTTGGAATTAGAAAAAGTGTTTGTGGGAAGAAGAATAGAGATAGGAGTGTTTATGTACATTAGATTTGAAGCTTTTTTTCAAGCGGCAGGAAAGATCTCTGCAGGTAGGGAGTTCCGGATAGTGGGCATAGTTCCGAAAGAACGAATTTTGTGTGTAATACAGTAAGCGATCCACTGGCCAATCGATCGCAAATGGATGTGCTGTGCTAGAAAGACGGGTGATATGTAAGAATATAAGATTTTCGAGAACAAGTGGCTTTATCTTACTGGAGCAAAATTTGTAGCAGTAGCGATGGTAGATTGATGGTTTGCTTGAAGAAATGTCTTTTGATGGGATTTTGTTCATTAAAACTAATCTAGCTTAGCTATGCCTTTTCTCGAGAGTGGCATTACATTAGCAATCTTCCATGTAAAAACCATCAACAGTTTTGGTTCAAATAAGCAATTAAAAAATGTTTAAATCTCTGTCAGCATTTTCATTACTTTGACCAACTTTTTAACTAGCTTGACAGAAAAATGTTTTCGATTTTATTACACACACAGTTTCTGGCACTATTGTCGTCTTATTTGTTAAAATTCTTTAAAATCGTGTAATCATATAAATTTGTTTGAATTTCGTTATGAAACCATAAATCGTTGGTAAAAATATTACAAATTTTTATCACACATTCATGAGGACAAATTGATGGCAGTTGATTTATCTTGTCGTTTCTGGTTTCTTTTTTTCTAGGGGGGTTTTTATTGCAAATTTTTAAACGTTTTCTAACAATAGCGGTATGAACACAATAAAAAACTAAAACGTGCGAAAAAATATTTAAAATTTTTATTACATTTTCGCCTTTTTTTCGTCTTGTTTTTTTTTGGTTTTTAATTTGTAATCCCAAAGCAATTGTTTGTCTGTTTAAAACGAGAAAAACATGAAAACAAGCAACAACAACAACAGAAACAAAAAGAGAATTTTTCGCCTTTAATAAGGTTGTACGATATCAAACGAAATTCATTTAATATTTCATAATTGCCAATAGACATGCATACAACGGCTTCTTCTGGTGTTGCAAGTTTACTTATGTACATACGTTGTGTTGGACTTGTTGCAAATTTACAATGTAAAGAGTGAAGTACATACAAAAAAAAAAAAACAAAACAAAAATTAAAAAGAAAAATTATTTTTTCCAGTCTGCCTTTAATGTTCATTTTGTTTTAAATTCTGTTTATTTTGTTGTTGTTGTTTCACAACATGCAACAACCGCCATACGTACTCTTGCATAAGTCATGTATCTTTAGAGGGCTCTTCTCTATTTACAGATACATATACTCTTAGCAACCGTCTGAGAGGAGGTCGATCAGCCCCTTATTGCTGTGTAATAAGAAAAATTGCAGAAATTAAAATTGTTTAGATTTTCCGCCTACTTTGATTTAAAGTTAAAAAAACAACAACAACAACAAAACAAAAACAAGCAGAAGAGAGAGAGTGAGTGAAAATGTATGTCTACCATAAATTAATTTATGTTAACATGCTGTAGGACATTAAAAACCAAAGTGAACTACACATGCACATGTACACATGTATGTATGAATGTGCAATGGACAACCTTGGAACTGAATGCCAATTGCTGTAGAAGAGGTGGTTAAAGAAGGATGTCATGTGCTGTTTCTAAAACTTCGACAACAAGAAAAAACAAAAAAATACAGGCAAATCGAAGACAATTTGTTAAAAGTGGAATTATCACAAGTGCAGATTAATTTATTTATTAGCAGTGGTGGCCAATCATAAAAATATTCGTCCACTGAAAATGTATGTGAAGATTATAGACTAATTTGTACTGGCTATACTCTGCTAGATAATCTGAAAACTTGTTTAACTGCTGTTGGGATACTAGGTTATGTTAGGTTGAATGAAAATAATTTCATAAGTGACCGGAAAAGCCCTCCTTAAACTGGAATGTGTAATCCAAATAATCCTCGCGATACTAATCGTCATTTCTGTCGACATTTATCAGCTTCATCAATGACATATGTATGTATTCTTGAGACGGTTCAAATCATGGAAGAGACAGCCATATTTAAGTCACAGTATGCAATCCAATCCAGTCAACTGATAATTACTTACTTACTTAATTGGCCATAACAACCCGTTTAACGGATTTCGGCCTGCCGTAACACATCCTTCCAGACGCCTCTGCTTCTTGCGCGCCTACGCCAGTTGGTCACACCAATCGATGACAGGGCTTCCTCGATTTGGTCCTTCCAACGGATACAAGGTCGTCCTCTTCGCCGACTTCCGCAGATTCCCGCATCAAATACCCGTCTCGCCGGAGCATCCTCCTCCATTCGAACGACATGGCCGAGCCAGCGCAGCCGCTGGATATTAATACGCTGTACAACGTCTACGTCGTTGAGGAGCTCATACAGCTCACTGTTGGATCGGATACGGAAATCATCGCCAACTCGCACTGGACCGAAGATCTTGCGAACACTCTCAAGGCTGCTGCATCTGTTCTTAATAGGGTCCATGCCTCTGCGCCATAAAGAAGCACGGGGAGGATGAGCGTCTTGTAGAGTGTTAGTTTCGTCGCACGAGAGAGGTCTCTGCTACTCAATTGCCTACTGAGACCATAATAACACCTGTTGGCAAGAGTGATTCTACGCTTGATCTCTAGACTGACATCATTTCTGGTGGTAACGGCGAAGCCCAGATAGATGAATTCCTTGACCGTATCAAAAGTATAATTATCGGCCGTAATCTGAGAATCAATACGCCGCGCGTCTCTACTTGTCGATAACATATACTTTGCTTTGCCCTCATTTACTGAGGGCTGATAATAGGCAACAGATTTTTCAGTGACCTAGCTTTGAGATATCTTTAAGTCGCCATACTCTAGGCACCAGATTTTTCAGTGACCTAGTTTTGCGACATCTAATAGTTGTCGTAGTTTAGGCACGAGATTTTTCAGTGACCTAGCTTTGAGACATCTTGTGGTCGTTGTAGTCTAGGCAACAGATTTTTCAGTGACCTAGCTTTGAGACAGCTTGTAGTAGCCGTAGTCTAGTAGGTAGTGTGTTGACTTAATAGACGTGAGGCTACGTTTCAAATCTCAGCTCAGACATCTCCAACAAAACGAAATTTGAAAACATTTTTCTTCGACGACTTCCAGATTCCTGGCAAAAACTCGGAGAGTAAATAAAATTGCCATGAAGAGTTTTTTAAAAATCTGTTGTTCGGATTCGATTCCTGCCACTCATGTGGAAAATTAACGCACAGAACATAAGTAGTGTCAGATACTAAGTCGTAATCCTGATTGAAGATTTATAATGACCAATTATGTACGTATGTATGTATGTATACATCTTTGATCCAGTAGTATATGTATATGCGTCAAAATATCACAAAGAAATATTATACGGTGTTCATTATTGAGTCATTATTGAGCTCAATATTTCACATAAAGTTTCAATTAATTATTGCGCAATAAATAAATACGCAAATTGTTATAATATTGAGTAAAACTGAGAATACAGCAAAATGATAAGTATGTTCAGTGCACATATTACAATTATCCGAACACTTTCTCTTGATATTTGACAACTCAAATGTCAACAACGCCAAAAAAAAAGAAGAACAACCAAACGAAAAACAAAATAAAAACAATGTTGTTTAAACAACTAGTTGTTTTGTTTACCAGCTGTCAAATGAATATTGAATAAGCAGTTGAACTGCGTATATTGTTATGTCTGAACACTTAAAATTTTGTACTCAATACGCGGAATATTGACTCAATAAAGTGCTTATCTGAACATAGTATTGCCAATACCCAACTATAGATAATGAATACATTTCGACATACGTTCTGACATAACGATATTCTCAATTTATGTCGTTTAGAATCCTAGTAGAGAAACAAATGTTCCTCAAGCCTTCTTCATTTATCAAGTTCAACAACCTCTCACATTGAGGATGTATTTCATCCTTACGCAAAAGCAATGCCAAGAGATGACTCCTTAGTAGCAGATTTGCTTGGATGCTCGAATACGTTTGGCTTGAGATCAATAGACTAGCACACGAAAAAAGGCATTGATCGATGTACTGTCTTCGAAGATATCGATAACCAAACCTCCAAGATTCAATTCTCGAATACAATTCCGCCCAGAAAACAATTGTATTTATCAGGCAAACAGAAGCTGTCATATCGACGCCTCCATTCTATAACGTTCTAAGTGCACTTAGAACGTTTTTAATGTTCTTGCATTTTTAAATTCTACGTTCTCTTACTTAAATACTGTCAAAATTTGGTTAAGTTGCGCCGATCCGTTCTAAAGTTATAGGGAAAAATCTACTTGGAATACACATATAGTCGTATGGCGCGTGAAAACTTTGAGAGCTCATAACTCAAAACAAACTTTTTCGACTTAGAATGTTATAGAACGGAGGCGTCGATATGTGCTTAGTTTTTTACGGTTTTGAAGAATGGCTCTCGCAAATACAGAGTCGGCTGAGAGAAGAACAAAACGTTCTACACACACATTTTTTAGCGAACGAGGTCTCACATTAGGTGACGGCCTCCCTGTGTACCTTTTTTGAAATGATTATGAAGAATATCTTGAGAAATGTTACACTAATTATGAAGTACAAGTTCAACAGAATAAATACTCGAATCTGTATCGGTTTCTGTCTTCTTGCTGTCATTAAAGGATCGAAGTCGTGTTTCACAGAAACACAGATTCCGCAGCCTAGTTATGTCTGAACGTTTTTCTAATACTAAAGGTGCTACTTAAGTTCACGTCAGGCACCATTTAATCTGTTTAACTTCCCAAGATCGGGTTGCACACTTCTGGTAGGATACTACGACGCTACCTTAATTCATATAATTTTTTGAGTTCGACACAATTGGTAGTGAGTACGTCCCATTTTGCACTCAATTGAAAAGCTTTAAAGTTTACATCGAGTTATATTAGGTCCATAAGTGAGAGTTGTATTCAATAATTAAAAGGTTATTTTTTTGTTGTTATTGTTAATAGCGAGCAAAACAGCAGCTAGAGAGGTGCGTTTAGAGTTCAAGTGATGCTCTTTGCAAAAATGCGTTGAAGTTGAACGGATTCCTGTATCTAGGCGAAAATCCGCAAGAGTTCGTGCATATGGTTTGTTTGTATCATCACCTTGTAATGCTCTTGGTTTGAGTGTTTGCTAAGTTGTCTAGGATTGAAGTGTGTTAAGAGTTTTTGTTCTTTCATTTCAGCTGCTTTATTATACGGTTTCCATATTCTTCTTTGTTTTGTTTCATGTACAAGATTTTCAATCAAATCAGGCTACTTTTGTATTGGAACGGATCCTAAGATAATAGGGCAGCGAATCCTAAGATGATAATTTCATATGAACAATACCTTCATGAGTAAATGTTGCATTGGGTGAAGTAATAAAAAATTCTGGTTTTTTTTCTGTTCATCTGGATTCGAACCGGGTTTGCTTGGTTTAACTAACACTTTAACTACAAGATCATGATATACATATATACTAGAGAAAATTTTTGAGTCTTTTGTAAGAAAATTTTAGATTTTGTGTTTAAGAATCCATTGCCTTCTGGAAAAGGTTGTGCAATATTTACTCTACCGGCTTGTTCTCAAAAAAATACTCTCAAGTTGCAAGTAAACAATATCTTTTTTCCTTTTTTCCTTTTTTTGTTGTTGCCGTTGTTGTTGTTGGAAAACGGCACCAAAAAAACAATTCCTTCATTTATTTGATCAATTTATTATTTTTGATTGCAAAGATAAGCGACAGATTTTTCAATTATTTTTCTGTATTTCGTTGCAGACATCCTTTCTCGGTGTGTTCACATATGAAAACCAAGAGAAAAAATAAAGTTGAAATTAAATTTACTGGTTGCAAGACAAACGGCACAAGTTGCATGTACTCATACACGTAAAAAGTGGTAAACAACTGGCCTTTAACATACACACACTCTCACACATACTCACTGACCATCATTCTTTAGAGGATATTTTTTTTTTGCCTCGATGTTTTTGCATTTGACCAGTTTTTCTTACTTTTTTTCTTTTGGAATTTACTATACCAACCATAGCCATCACACTCTATTTCTGTGGAGAGTTGCCTTTAACTAGAAAAAAATGGACACTATTTTTTACAAGTGAAACAGTGTCAGCAACAGGAAGACAGTGTTCGAGCAGGAATAAATTTTATTAGAAAATCGCAGTTGCTTAGGATATGGACTGCTTAAGTATTCAGCCTACGACTGGATTTAATTCTGCTACATATATACATACCAGAGATCAGCAATGAGTATTCGTAAAGATGAGTAGATTCGACTAATTTCTGATACTTATACGCATTCATACTTATTTTAATATCATACTCATACTACTCATATTCAAAGTTTGAAGTACTCATCGTACTCATACTTAACAATACGAATGATGTTGTTGATTTCGACTGTCCTTTGCTCAACATTTACACACAATAAGTATGATTCGCGTATGATACTCACTACTTTTTGTCTTTTTTTTTTTCTTCTTTTTTTGTAAATGCAACAACAACTAAGGCTATAAATTTTGATGAATGATTCGAATCACTGGAATCATTTTTGAGTATTATAAGTATTTCTCTAAATTTATGAATCTGAATGAGTAGCCGTATGAATCAAACATACATATTTCGAATGTTATGAGTTTGATGTCAACGTTGTATTCATACTCATTGCAACCTGTACTTATAAATAAAATTTGTAGTAATTGCGAATGAATCAGAGTAGTTGAATTTTAATACTGTTGACTCACTCTTCTCAAAATTTCATGAGTACTTATGAGTAGCGAAAAAACGATTAATTCCTGATCTCTGATACATACATACATAACATATATGATTGGTCATTACAACCCTGTAGTCAAGATAATGGCCTTGCTTGTCACTGCCCTTATGTTATGTGTGTTAATTCTACACATGAGTATCGGGCCTACAGTTTAAAGGGGACTCCAAATGATAGATTTATTGCCAGATTTCTGCTGGAAGAAAGTTACCGAAGAAATATTTTTCTTCATATTTCGTTTTGTATGGGATGTCTGACCTTTGGTTTTGAACAGTGGTTTCACGTCTAATAAGTAAACACACTACCTGCGAGACTACGCGAATACAACTTCTCCTACTCTATTCCTGACATGACAGTTGTTTTGCTCAAGTGATTGTGATAGTTAACAGCTGTTATCCGTAGCCCACAAGCCCTTATTAAGCGGTTGTTGGGCAACTTATTCGGGTTTTTCTTATGAAAATGTGGTCTGATTAGCAGTTATGGATTTAACGTGGAATTCTTTTGCCCCGAAATAGATAGAATGGGTCTGCATAACATGCACTTCTAGTATCCTATTCCGATAAAAAAGGATTGTAGAGAACATATTGAGTCACTTTAAGAGAGCTGAATACTTGTCACAAATCATGGTCTTTGATAAAACCGCTTGAAACGACTGGATCCCAGCTCTGTGGATTGGAAAAAATCTGGTATACAATCTTAGTTTAAACGTAACGACGACCGATATTTTAAAAACTAATCGCTCAGCGTATTCAATACATAACTTCTTTTCCTTTTAACATACATACATACATAATTGGTCATTACAACTCTTTAGTCAGGATTAGTACCTAGTTTCTCACACCACTTATGTTGCGTGTGTTAATTTTATACATCAATGGCTGAACTTGCAGTTTAAAGTTGACTCCGAACGACAGATTTTTTTGAAAAACTGTTCCTGACAATTTTTATTTTACTCTTAAATTTTTTGCCAGAAATCTGATGAAGGGAAGTCCAAAATCAGTAATTCACTACTTGCAACAACTGGTTGAGCTATCAGCGAACAGAGCGCGGTCGGTATGGCCTCACCTATCGATTATTAGGGGTAGGGTTGTCTATTACTCGTAAAAGGCCAATTGTAGGCAGAATGCTCTTGGATCTATGTGATCATGAGGCTTACCTGGCCCGAATATAACATCAGACGCTTCAGTTAACTTACTGGTTACATTAAGGGGGACGTGTTTAGAGTGAATTTACCGTAGGTGCTGTTATATATGAGGGAGTAGGGGCAAGTTATCCTCTATTCGTTTTGTAGCTGTTTAGTCCTTATATCTCATTGTCGTAGCGTTTTGCGAGTGGTTAGCACACAATATATCCGGCATATCACATATTGGAATCAAGGACTCGGACTAGATACATCGCCCGGACTTGATACATCGGCTCGAAAATGGTTTGAAATGGTTTTGAATTATTACGTTTCGTAGTAGACATTCAAAGACTATTTAATGCTCATGGCATTAAGAAGGCGACTAGACGAAATCATAACAGGTGACCCCAAGTCAACGGCTGACGAGTTTTGGAATGTCAAAATTTTGTTGTTTTTTTAGTGTTTTGTGTGTGTGTGGTGTTGCGTGTGTGTATGTTGTTGTTCATTTTTATAAAATTTTTCTTCCTATTTTGACAACCTAAAAGCTGTTTAACAAAAATAAAATGCCTGTTGTTTTTGCATTGTTGTATTTGTTGTAGAGTTGCGGCTACCTTATATTAATTTTCCTTGGCCTATAAGCCAACATGTGGTACTTGTGGTTATTCCCTTCGAATAAAAGTTGTGTTGGCTCAGAGAGGTTGGTTGTATAAATTTAGCAAAGCATACTCCTTTAGTAGTGGCAGTAGTCTGGGAGGTAGTGTATTGGCTTATTTACATGAGGCCACGGTTCAAACCCACGGTCAGAGATCAAAACGATCAAAAAACTCTGATAGTAAATAAAACTGCCACGAAAAGTTAGGCAGAAATCTGTCGTTCGAAGTAGACAACATATGTACGTGGCGTGTGAAGCTAGTCCGTAATCCTGACTGTTCACTCCAACTACTATTTGCACCGCGACAAACCACTGTCTTTAATTTCTCGCTTAAAGTTTCTATAGCTGAAGCTAAGGCAAAAGTATGATAAATCGCCATCAATGATTGCGGCGATAAATTATTTTTCGATCGATGGTAAGTAACGATAAAACAAAAAGCCGCCTATAAAATTCATTCGCTATAAATTTTCTTTTGCTTTTTACATGAAAATTTTGCTGTTTTTTCTGTCTTTCAAAAGCTTTAATAGAAAAATATTTTCTTTCCGTTGTATAAAACGCAAATTGAAAAGTGAAAATGAATTTGGGATTTGAGTTGTTTTTTTTCTCTCCTTTTCTTTATCTGTTTCAATATTGCAATTGAAAAGAGGAAGAAAAATTAGAAATGCCAACCAGCCTTAAACACAAGTTTAAATTATTTTTGGTGTTTGGTGTATAAAATGGGGTGTAGTAAGATTACCGCCCACTTACCTATCGAACCATCCAAAGAGTAGGCATTACGCTGCCATGCCCATGTGCATAGATCACAGGTTGTCAGACCGTCGGCTGCTACGCTCTCATCTAGAAAGGGTGGCCTAGGTGGTGGTGGCACAAAACGTCCATTCCATAGACCATTTTCACTGTTATCGAATGCAAGCGGTGACTCGAAGGTGTCCTCTTCGATGGCATTCAACCAAAAGTCATCGTCATCATTGTTGGCAGGTAAAAAACTATTGCTTATGCTACTACTGCTGCTGCTGCTGCTGGCACTGTCAGCAATTGCATCGTTGTTGTTGCTGTTCAAATTGGCAGTGGCCATAAAATCAGCCGTTACCGTTGGATCGTACGGTGATAGCAATTGTGCATTGCCATTGTATGCAGGTGTTGCCGTTGGCTGAGCATAATTATGCTGCAGTTGTTGATCGCTATTCTGATGCTGCAGTGATGATTGCTGTTGCTGTTGTTGCGGTTGATTGTGATTGTAATTTGTTAACGATTCTAAGCGTGAGTTCGGAAATGCTGTTCGCACTGTGGTTGTGGCACCCAGAAATATGTCATCCGTTATGGGTCCTGGTGGGCGGGGAAACATTGTTTTTGTTTTTCGTTTTCTTTCGTTCGTCTCTCTCAACTCTCTATTACGGAGGGCCGGTTGTTGTAAAATCAAATTTCAAGTTTCCAGGTATTTATCAAAAAAAACGTGTGTTAACTTTCGAAGATTGTAACATAAAAGTAAAGAACTGTAAAGAAATAAAGAAAGAAATTTCAATTATTTTATGAGATCTTCGAATGATTTCTTAAAAGCAAAAAAAGGTAGTTTTCGGGTAGTTTTGAATCTATCAAAAAATATGTTCAATTATTGAACACGATGAAATCCAAAATTTTTTTTTTTTAAAATCCTTCGAATACACTTTTTGGGGTATTAATGCAAGGCATTTGTCAGTGTATCTCAGTGGATCTTCATGAGCTGGTTCGAGTTATTTTTGCTATAAAGATCACGCTATTTTATAAATTTTGCAAGTCATGACTTGACATAATCTAATTAGTCTTCTGCTTCCTAGGCTGATGAAATGGCTGCCATCTAAGTCATCAGACAGGATGACGTTACATTTGTATGACTTTACGTTTAATCTAATTACAGTCTACTGTTCGCAGCCGCTGCAATTACCTCTCGCAACTCCTAGAGACTTAGGGGTCAACTCGGCGTGCAATAGATTTGATTTACCCCAGGTTCATCAAGTAGGAAGTCGCCGTAGACTAATAGGTAGTGTGTTGGCTTATAAGACTTGAGGCTACGGTTCAAACCGCAAGTCAGATATCTTCAACAAAACGAAATATGAAAAAATATTTCTCGGGTGACTTACTCTCAACAGATTTCTGGCAAACACATTTAGAGTAAATAAAATTGCCATGAAAAGTTATTCTAAAAAGTTATTCGACTTAAACTGTAGGCGTCCCACTACACATGGATAAAATTAATGCACATAACTTGGGTGGCCAATTAAGTAAATAAGACTTTGGTTAAAACCCAAAGTGACAAGCGAACATTAGGCGTGAACAATTTTCAATAACTTACTACTTGTACTTCAAAGGAATTGCGATTCTATCGCGTACTCGCAGTGGTAGAATCAATATGTCTGTGTAGAAATTCAATCAGTCTTGTGTGAAGACGCTTTACGTGTGAAGAGTATGATCGTGGTTTAAAGACCTCCGTTATAAATAATAAAATAAAGCAATTGTTGTTGTTTACATCAGGTTGTGAACAGTGGCAAACAGAATTGTGCGAACAATAAAGGATTTGTTTAAAATTAAGCACAAATTTATTTTTATTTTTATTTACAACTTACAAACTCATATTTTAAACATTTTTATAAAGTTAAAAACGTAACAATAAGAAATATGAAAAAAAATATTTCTTCGGCGACTTCCTCTTAACAAAAACTCTGAGAATAAATGACATACATACATACATACATAATTGGCCATTACAACCCTTCAGTAAGGATTACGGTCTAGCTTCCCAACACCACTCATGTTGTGTGCGTTAACTTTATACATGAGTGGCGGGACCTACAGTTTTAAAGTCGACTCCGAAAGACAGATTTTTTGAGAAGCCTTTTCATGGCAATTTTTACTCTCAGAGTTTTTGCCAGAAATCTGCTGAGAGGAAGTCGCCGAAGAAATATTTTTTCATATTTCATTTTGATGTCTGACCTGGGATTCGAATTCGGGCCTTTCGTTTAATAAGCCAACACACTACCTACTAGACCACGGCGACTTCAATAAATGACGCTGCCATCAAAAGTTTCTCAAAAAAAAAGCTATCGTTCGGAATCGACTTTAAACTTTAGGTTCCGTCACTCTTGTATAAAATTAACATACTCCACAAAAGTGATGTGAGATGCTAGATTGTAGTCCTGACTAACTGGTTGTAATAACCAATTTAAGTAAGTTAAGTATGCGTTTAAGTTGCGTACAACTGTTTTTTGCAGATCTGTTTAAAACCGGAATAATTATTATTCGGGCTCAGTTATCTTGGTGTGAGCGAAGTAACTTCAGACAAAAGCTTTACAAACTCACTTATGACAGAATTCTTAAGTGTTTGGTGTTCTCAATGAGGGTTATCCAAGCGACAGAGCATTACTTGTAGGAGCCATTACTTCAAACTGATATGATATGATACGGTTATCACATGAGCCTATCAATTACGAATTCTTAAATGTAGTCGAGAGAGATTTCAGAATTGTAGTAAAGAGTCGTAATCGCCGTAGTCTAGTAGGTAGTGTGTTTGCTTATTAGACGTAAAGCCCGGGTTCGAACTCCAGGTCAGACATCAAAACGAAATATATAAAAAAAGAATATCTTCGGCGACTTCCTCTCAGCAGATTTCTGGGAAAAACTCTGAGAGTAAGTAAACCTGCCATGAAAAAATTTCTCAAAATCTGTCGTTCGGAATTGACGTTAAACCGTAGGTCCCGCCACTCAAGTATCAAAATTAAGGCACACAACATAAGCGGTGTGAGAAGCTAGGCCGTAATCCCGACTAAACGATTGTAATGGTCAATTATGTACATAAGTATGTAGTATAGAAAAGGATGTAAAAGGGTCTGAAAGAAAAACAAAATTAATGTTGGGGCTTTCTTTTCTTTATTACTTTCAATTAAGTGCTGTAGTAAGTTAAACTGTTTTGCATCTTAACGCCATATTTATTCGAATAGATATTTGAATCACCTAATATTGTGGCTGTAAACCTCTTGTAAATTTTATTTTATTTTCTTTGTTATTTTTTTTTTATTTATTCTTCTCCCAGTCAGTGATTTAAAACAATTTCCATACCAGTAGTCCTGTATTTATTATTTTCCCCGAAAATTATCACATGATTTTACTTGTTCACGTTTTCCATATTAAGATTTAAACAGTTTTTTTTTGTGTCTTCTTTTGTAATGGTTTTTGTGTCCATTTGATAGAGAAAACCATTTGAAAAAAGTTGTACCTGTAGGGAGCCAATAATTGTTCTCCTTCTCTCTCTCTCTCTCTACCACTCGCTCTCTTCAGCTTAACGTTTATATAAACTCCCAATGGAATTGTAAATAAATATTTTACAACAAATTGAAAGTAAAATTAAACATTATAAAGGCAGCGAATAGACGAACGATAGGCAGGGGGGGGGCGAGGGCTATACAAGTGAATTGCACTTTCGAATTGCAACAGGATTATATACTTGGAAAGGAATAGAACCCAAGAGAAACAGTGAATTGAACAAAAAAAAAAAGTGAGACTCAAGGTAGCAATTTAAATAGACCCCTAACTGGAGTCAAGTACAACAACAACAACAATAAGAAAACTAAACTTATCCCATCATAGTTTAAAAGGTTTACAGCCAAAGACCCCAAAAGAAGAAACTAAAGTTGTAGGGCAACAAAAAACGCGAAAAAACAAAGAAAAATCAACGAAATGGAAGGAATTATGATAACCTGCAATCCATAGCCAAATAAACGTTGATGATGACGGCGAAAAAAAAAAATTCATGCTCAACTCGGCAACAATAGAAGAATGCTTTACAGGAGTCAGCAGAGCGGTATCAGACGTTTTTGTGCAGTGGTAACAACATGCCCACCATGTTGTTTGTGAAATTCACTATTTTTTCTTGGTTACAATTGCAATATTTTTCCATGTCTGTTTCCTTTTTTTTTTTGTTTCTTCTCCTGATTCAGTTTATAATTTACCCCCTCTCCCCCCTCCCCTTTTTTAGTCACATGAAATGAAAAATAGAAAAAAAAAATCGAAAGACTGTTGGTGGCAAAACTGTTTGACTCTGTCTACTGTGGCCCTCACTGTGGCTGTGGCTGACTGTCTGGTTGCTTTGCCATGCAGCAAGCAGTACATGATAGTGCAGCACTGTTTTTGCTGCCGCTTATGATGATGATGATGATGATGTGCATGATTGTTACGATGGCGATGGTGCGGCCAAAAGAAGCGGCATATAACTATCATAACGCTTAAAATTATAATGACTCTATTAAGGCATTACAACGAGAAACACCACCGCCAACAATAGCAATAACAGCAATAATAACAACAACATCTAAAATAATAATAGCAATAGCATAAGCAACAGCAACAGCAACAATAGCAATAACAAGTGATGTTTAAAATTACATTCAAACTGCTGTTGTAGATATTTTAACAACAATTGTTGCAGCATGTGTTTCCCATACATAAAGCTAAACTTTGAAAGGTAAAATATTACAACAACAGCAACATGAACATAACAATTTACCAACATACAACTTACTCTGGGTACTAAATATTAGACTATAACAACAACAACAAAAAAGTTAACATTTTTTTCATATCAACAATACTTTGGTGGCAATAAGTAGGTGTAGGCTGCACTCTTTCAAAAAGTAGACAACAGCGGGAGTTTTTTTTAAGGAACATAGTGGCTTCAACTCTACTACCATCCCTTTCGTTATTGTGATTAGCTGCCCTCCCTCACTCTCAACTGCAAGTGTTTATTTTTCTCTTGTTTTTTTTTTTTGCTGAATTTCAAGAAAATCTCTGGAAAATGTTGAAAAACATTGAAAAATAATGGCAGAACATAAATCAACAACACGGGACGACACCCTACAATAGGTGCGAGGATAGTATATAATGATGCCCTTACACACACAACAGCAGTTCTGGACTCTCTGAACTTAAGTGAAAGCCTCATAACGAAGATTTTTTACGTGTGGTCAAAGTATTTTTGGGCTAAAATTTGGTATCAAAGTTTTCTTCAGGATTTTTAGAAGTGCTAGTGTTCTTGATATAAATTACTCTTTGAAAATCTGAGGTACTTAAAGCTAAACGCCCAAAAAAAACCTACCAATGAAAATCTACTTGCATTGCTTTGTATTGTCGGCAAAAGGAGATTGCCCTCTCCACCTCTATTTGGTACCGTATAATGTCTCCTTCAGCCTTCGAACCTCAAGATGCTGAAAGATGCCAGTAAGGAAAACTTTCTGCCTGATAGTTAATAAGCACCCATGTGTTCCCATCTGCAATGATTTAAAGTCGAACCAGTTCCATGTTTGCGTTCTCTTCAAAGGGAACTGCAGTTATCGGGAAAAGTAAAGTAAAAATCAGCAGAGTCCTTATGAACGCTTTTAGTTTAGAGAATTAGTATCCTGTGTGTTCTTTACGCTAGAGTTCATCGCTGTAGGTAAGGAATGTTACGTAATGTAATGGAAACATTGCTTACAATAATGTTGGAACTTAATTTGTAGAGCAAAGGCTCACTTTCGCTTCTGGTTGGCTATACGCAATTGTATCAGATGCGGATCTGCGTGTGAACGGGTCAACTGCAAGAAAGCAAATTTATCGGAGGACATATAAAAAATTTCCAGTTTTAATATTCGACATTCATATATTGCCTGTAGCCTATCAATATACTGGAGTGTATTGCCATAAAGACAGTAGAGATCAGCAACGAGTATTCAAAACGAGGAGTAGATTCGAATCATACTCATAATTTCTGATACTTATACGCATTCATACTTATTTTAATATCATACTCATACTACGCATATATAAAGTTTGAAGTACTCATAGTACTTATACTTAACAACACGCATGATATTGTTGATTTCGACTCTCCTTTATTCAACATTTACAAGAATCACAAAATAAGTGTGATTCGCGTACGACCACTACAATACTCACTAGAAGGTTGTGTGTTTGCTTTGCTTGCTGTCTTTTTGTAAATGCAACAACTACTAAGACTGTAAATTTTGATGAATGATTCGAATTACTCGAAACATTTATGAGTATTATAAGTATTTCTCTAAATTTATGAATCTGAATGAGTAGGCGTTTGAATCAAACATATTGCGAATGTTATGTGTTTGATCTCAACGTTGTACTCATATTCATTGCAATATGTTCTTATAAATCAATGTTGTCGTGAGAAACAATGAATCAAAGTAGTTGAATTTCAATACTGTTGACTCACTCATTCTCAAAATTTCATGAGTACTTATGAGTAGCGAAAAAACGATTCATTGCTGACCTCTGAAAGACAGAACCCGAGGGCTATTTGGGGGTGAGGGAAATTAACAATACGCATCGCTGAGCTACCATTTCCATCTGTTGGCGTGATAGAATTGCTGAGAGCCTGGAGTGCTCAAGTAATGATTTCTGTAAGGCGATGTAGTTGTTGAAGTCATTAATCACTTGAGACCATTTAGTAGTCAATTCCAAATGATATGTCCTGGTAAAGGGAAGAAGATACCGTATACCAGTCGATACAGTCGAATCACTCAATCCATTGTTAAATACTGTCTAATCCCACAGCGTTTTTTCTTACCTTTCGATTCTAGAAGATCTGAAATTGAGGCAATTACTAATTTCGGCCGGAAGCATGATCTTCTATGTAAATGAACCTATGTATGTTCAGCCAACAAGGCAATGTCAGTTGTGAACCTATGGACCTTACCTTTTAAGGTTTGATGTGGCATGTAAATAAAAAATGACGTTCCATGACGAGATCGGGTTGTCTGAATTCGAAATCGAAAGACAAAAATGTATACTCAACAGCAAGAAGTGACTGGAACTTTGAACAACACTAGTGGGTATTCATGGAAACGGTTGTTCTAAAGATGAAGGACTTTTATCATTCAGTGGCTTACTCTAATATTTACGCCTAAACCTTCCTAATAAATTTTTCATCACGAGTGTTTTGCATTTAAAAAATTAAAAGATTTCATTCTCCCTCAAAATAATACATACAGAAGTGTCCTCACCCTCTAAAGTCTCTAAAAACTCAAAGGGCATCCATTCTTGGGAAAATAGAACTCAATAAGCAAATTTTCTCACCACTATGCCCAATAAAACGACAATACAGTCACAAAAACTATGTTTTCTAACGGCAGTTGGCAACCATATTTTCTGAGGCCAAGCACATGTTTAGCTTAAAACAACTTGAAACTTACATAAAAAGGAAACAGAATTATAAGCTGGGAATTTTTCTGCCACGAAATGTTCTTTTACAAAACATTAAGGCAGATTACTGCATGTTGGATCAGATGAATTTCTGAATTTTGGAGAAATCTTTAAAACCGGCCTACTCTGTAAGAACCTAAGAAATATCCTCACTTTACCGCTATTACTTTTGAACTTTGAGTCTGATTTCTAGCATAGAGTGTTCGCGCTCTTAATGTGCAGTCCTTGCGCTGACCAACTTATACTATGTTCAGATATGCACTTTTATTGAGTCAATATTCGGTTTATTGAGTACAATATTTTAAGTGTTCAGACATAACAATGTACGCCGTTCAGGTGCTTATTCAATATTCATTTGCCAGCTGGTAAACAAAATAGCTGGTTGTTTCAACAATATTGTTTTTATTTTGTTTTTTGTCGTTGTTGACATTTGAGTTGTCAAATATCAAGAGAAACTGTTCGAATAATTGTAATATGAGCACTGAACATACTTATGACAGTGCTGTATTTTAAGTTTTACTCAATATTATAACAATTTGCGTATTTATTGCGCAATAATTAATTGAAACTTTATGTGAAATATTGAGCTCAATAATGGCGTTTATTGCGTTTTACGCAATAAATGTGCATATCTGAACACCCTATTAACCGATGAGTTTAGTAGAATTCGGTCAGTACAGGGACTGCGCTTACATGTGGCAACACAACGGCCGCTATGTGTGCTCAAGTATGCTTTGGCAATCGACCTAACCTAAGTGCCTTTTATTTTGGAAAGCCTTGGTGGTTAGGTGCTTGATATCTTTCTGTAATGAGAGACTGTTCAGCTAGGCAATCTACGAAAAGGATTTAAGTTCAAACTCTTCCTTCTATTGAAAATATTTACTTTGAATTTGTAGCCTAAAAATAGTACCAAATACTGCCAAAGAGAAAATCTTTGGCTTTCAAGTGGTAAACTGAGCTCAAAGGTGGTTATTTGTTGATGTATTTTTTTTAAATTTTTTGCTTTAGCCAACCTTTTCATATGATTCAATGTTTAATAACAATTTTTTTCTTCCTCTTCTATTTCTATAAATTTTATTTTATTTTCATTTTATTTTTTTTATTCCTTGCACTCCATTGAAGTGGCTGGCGCACGGTTTTGATCACGACTTTTTTATATCAAAAGACAATTTTGTACATTTTGTTTTTGCTGTTGTGATTTCCTTTGCTTTTTTGTTTTCCACCAAAAGACAAAAAGAAAAACAAAAAAAAAGGAAAAATCAACAAATTTATGTAGGTTGTTGTTGTAATATTAAAATAATTTTTGCAGTTGTTTTTTGTGTTTTTTTGTTTACGACTTTTATTGTTTCGTTTTACAAATATGAGTGAAGTAAGTGAAGTGAGTGAGTGAATTTAATTTTTTCCCCTTCTTCGGGATTTTGTTGCTGTTTGCAAAGCCCACATTACTGTGGCACTTAAAGTGTATGTTTGTTGGTAGTTGCTGATGGCGGTTGGGGGCGAGGGAGGGCATTGGTGCGGTTGGTATATGGTGGCAATTTAAAACATTTTAAATAGAAACGTTTTTATTCCATTGTGGTTGTTGTTGTAATAGTTGTTTATTTCATATTTTCTTCTTTATTTTCATTTTTTCTTTCTTATTCCTTAAATTATTTGTTTATTTTAAGCCAACAATAACGAAAAATCTGGCAGACAGGGTGGTCCGTCTGCCCATATTTAAATCGTTGCAAGTAGAAGTCTATAAAAACAAACAAACGAACAAACAGACTAGCAACAACATTTTACCACTCACTTTAAAATTTATAACGATTATCGTAAGCGATATAATAATTTTTCACTATTTGCACTAAAAAAAATGAAGGGAAAATATTCTAAAATTAGTTGTGAAAGGCTTTGCAAAAAATTTTAAGTTATGCCACCATGTGGCATGAATGCCTAGATTAAGAACTCATATATCTTTTTTTGATGTTTCTTATATTTTCTTAGATCTTGTATACATTGGATGTTTTTCAAATTTTAATTTTTTAACATCAAACCATAAAAAATGTGGAATTATTTGGATTTGTCATGGCTCTCCTAAAGCCATTTTGGAGGCTTTTGTACTTCATTTTAAAATTACAATTGTTTTACAACGCTTTATGAACCTTTTGAGTAAATCCAGAGCATTGTTAACGTCATTCAGCACTTCTTACGAGATGTTATCCTCGAGCAGAGGTGCCATAGTACATCGACCATGCGATCTATTGTACAGTCTTCAACCCATATGTACAGCGTGTCTCCATGATATACTATATAACACTTGATATTAATCCAAGTGTTTCCTTCTGTCCCCGTAGTCTAGTAGGTAGTGTGTTGGTTTATTAGACGTAAGGCGCGAGTTCAAACCCCAGGCCAGACATCAAAATGAAAATATGAAAATATTTCTTGGGCGAGTTCCTCCCAGCAGATTGCTTGCAAAAGCCCTGAGAGCAAATAAAATTGCCATGAAAAGTTTCTCAAAAAGTCTGTCGTCCGGAGTCGATGTTAAACTGTAGGTCGCGGCTCTCACGTATAAAAATTAACGTGTGTCATTGATTAATCGCTCTTTTAAACGAGCACACCGCCTCAATGCAAATCCATTAGTTTTTGCTACTAAGTCTCTTTGTGAAATATTTTCCAAAATCCTACTGAATCTGTTCAGCGAACAACTACGCAGAAAGCTGTCTGTAAAGAGGGACCTTATGTTTAAACGTCAAATCGGAACAACAAATTTGAGATCGTTTTTTCATGGCAATTATTAATTCTTGGATTTTTGTTAGGAGGCTGCTAGGAGGCAGAAGCAGAAAGAAATATATTTTTTCATATTTCGAGATGTCGGAGTATACATAGATTTGAACTTGTGAGCGCGTGTCTTGATTATGGTGGAGAAAGCCGACGAAGCTTGTGTTAGACTTGTCTTTCATTATCATAAACATTATCTCTCTGAACTTCACCAGTACTTGTATTGAATTTAAATTTAAGCCCCTTGGGGACTGAATTACATATCTTGGACCAGTTATTCCTGTATCTTTTCCAATTGCATTTGAGTTGTTTTTAGATTTGTGTAAACAAATAAGGACCCTGTAGGCCACTGGTTTGATTATCATGGTAAACGTACAGTGCATAATCCTTTGCTTATATCCTTAGAATTTACCCGTAAGTAATTATGACATATTTAATTTTTTCTTTGTTTTTTCGCTCTTTTTGAAACTTCTTCGTCAAGTTACTATCAAGTGTTATTCCCGGATATTTTGCCTCCAGTTATCTTGCCCTGCAGTCATTTTACTTTTCCATTTAGGAAAATGGAAATGAAATACTTGTGGTTCTACCCAGATTTATACATACATACATAATTGATCATTACAATCCCTTAGCTAGAATTGTGACCTAGCTTCTCACACCATTTATATTGTGTGTTTTAATTTTATATGTACATGAGTAGCGGGAGAGGCCTACGGCCGGATTTATAGCTAACCTAATCTACCAAATCTCTTCAAATTTGCAAATTAGAACCATATCATCTGCACACACTTGACTCTCACTGCCAGCCACATACAGTTTTATCAAGAGTAAATCCATCATCAAGGTCCAGAGGTGAAAGATACCCGTCTTTAGTTGTGCTGGTCAATATTATTTCCCACCTTGCTTATGTTTCCGCAGATCGTGTGGATAGGATCTATGACGTTGGACTGAATATCGTATGTTGTAT
Organism: Sarcophaga rosellei; assembly: GCA_930367235.1. Taxonomy (NCBI): domain Eukaryota; kingdom Metazoa; phylum Arthropoda; class Insecta; order Diptera; family Sarcophagidae; genus Sarcophaga; species Sarcophaga rosellei. The sequence continues at coordinate 52,107,213 of OV884020.1, forward strand.
TCTATGCAAAATTAAACAATTTTAAAAGCCATCCTTATATACGGAAAATATATGTAGAAGAAGCATCAATTCGTTTTTGCAACTATGTAGATAAATTGCAATGGTTCCAGGATTATAGGGTTACAATATTTTGTTGCGTAGAAAGAACGACTTTTATGAAAATGGTTTGGATTGTTGGATTGTATGAAGGATGAGCGATAGGGCCTAATCAAATCCCCAAATTTTTCAACGTTCATAAAACCATGATGAAAATTATTTGTTTTCTACAGACTCTTAGGTTTCCAGATCAGTTTTCTTTCACTACTACACCTTGCTACTTCATTACACTATTCTGCTGGGGAAATATTTCTGAAAAATGTTCTACAATCTTGGAAAAAATAAAATAACTAGGATATCAAAACACTCGTGCTCTCTCTTTAAATGCCATGCACTTTGGTTAAAGTTTGGTGTAAATTAACGACAACAAAGGATGGTAAATTACAGCAGAGTTCGGCTAGTGTTTAAAAAAAAAAAATGGAACAGTAGACCGTTACAACAAAAATTCCTCACGTTACAACAATACCGTTATAAATATTTAAACTTTAAAAAAGTAAATTTTTAAAATTGATTTCATTCTCTTCTTTTTCATTGTCAGCGGTTTTTTTACTTTTCAAAAACCCTTTCACTATCTGTTGGCTTTTATTTCAAATCCTTTGCATTGGATTGGAAAAAATTTTAATTTTTTTTTATTAAAAAAAAAACAAAAGAAAAAATTTATTTTAAAACAATGGCTATAAAATGGTTAAGCTCAGGTCATTTATCATAATCAGGTTGATTGATTTGTTCATTATTTCGAGAAAAAGAAAAGAAATCAAAAAAGTAGGCAATATAGGTGGAGAGCTCACAGTCCAATCAATGGGTTGGTATTGGCATAAACGCATAGACACAGACAGATACAGATAAACTGTAATGAATAAAATGTGGAATGAATGATTGTTTCAAGCTCAATTGATTTGTACGAAATAATGGTGTGTATGAATTAAGGTCTACCATACATACATAGCGTTAGCTGCAATGCAAAAGGGGTTAATCAGGCCAGATAACTAATAAAGATTTTCTTCTTCTACTTCAATTATAGTAAATAAAAATGGTATCTAAAAGTAAAAATAAAATAATAATAAAGCTGTTGCTTAGCACAATTCATATTTCATATGACGATATGTGTTAAAAAATTTATAAATATTTTAAAAATTATAATGAACCATAAACGTTGAATTTTTATAAGTTTTTTCGTTATTTTTTTGTTTATTTCAATTTTTATTAATGCATGAAAGAAAACAAGTTATTATTTCAAGTAGAATGTATATAAAATTTATGGCAATAAACTGGGCTAAAATCATAACGGAAAAGAGAAGAAATCAACCGCTTTAGCTGTGGTTATTTTTAAACTGAACGAATCAGTTTCATTGTATGTATGCTTATGGTTAAGGTTAAGTGAGAAATTTATTAACCGTGTGTACACTGTATACAATGTTAGAAAAAATTTAATTTTTTTTAGCCCATTAAAGAGGCGTGGCATGTTGTCATTGATTTAGTCAAAATGAAAAGTAGATCGGCTTCAACAGTACTAGAAATTAGAACTTACTTACTTATTTAATTGGTCATTACAACCCTTTAGATAAATTTACAATCTAGCTTCTCACACCACCCTAGTGTTAATTTTATCCAAAAAATAGATTTGCGAGGCTTTCCGTGGCAATTTTTTTTTATTCTTCTGAAAGTAATTTGCTGAAATTCTTATTTTGTTTTGTTCGAGATGTCTAAGCTAGAGTTTGAACCGCGAACTCTCGTCTTATAAAAGAGCACACTATCTACTAGACTACGGCGACTTAAGTGGATCCAATTACCAAATAAAATTTTAAGGCATTATACTTATAAAAATGGCTGTGATTTTGATGACAGCTTTTAGAGCTAATTCATGTAAGATGTTTACTATCCTTAAAAGGCTGAACTTAAAAGAATTATATTAAAGTCACGATATCTAAAGCCTTCCTCACTTAACGATACTTGATTCCGTTTGCGATTCCAAGTTCATAACAGCAGTCTTTTTACGATCCTATCACAGTGGCATATACTTTAGAGAGCACTGACCAATTAAAATACCGTGACAAGGTGGGATGTTCAATAGGTTGAATCTTAGATTCTGAAGTAATGGTATTATTGCGGCGTCGAACAAATCTATTATCAGTTAATGTTAAAAAGAGATACTCACACGTTTAGTGATACCAGAGCTGTCATACGGTTTCTTGAGGGCCCTTGGAATCAGAGATATTAAAAACTGCAGCTACAGCACTTGTCACACTGTTACGACTACAAATGATATCACACTGACCGACTGCATTTATTTTTGCAAAGAGACCAGGCAAATCTTATTCTTTATAGATATACATACATACATAATTGGTCATTACAACCCTTCGTCAGGATTACGGCCTAGCTTTTCAACACCACTCATGTTGTGTGCGTTAATTTTATACATGAGCGGCGGGACCTACAGTTTAAAGTCGACTCCGAACGACAGATTTTTTGAGAAGCTTTTCATGGCAATTTTTACTCTCAGAGTTTTTGCCAGAAATCTGCTGAGAGGAAGTCGCCGAAGAAATACTTTTTGTATTTTGTTTTTGATGTCTGGCCTGGGATTCGAACTCGGGCCTTTCGTCTAATAAGCCAACACACTACTTACTAGACCACGGCGATTTCCACGTATATAGATATACGTAAGGCATAATTTGAATTAAATCCACGTAAAGTCAATTTTAAAAACCTTATAGCGGTCATAAAGAATACTGGGCCTAAGGCATATGAGTGTGAAAATGCTTTACTTCTGCAGACGATGTAATGTTGAGGAAAAAAATGAAACCTCTGGACACGTTGTTTGCCAATGCTCGGCTATTGATTACATGAACGATTTATAGGACAGCTAAGAAATACTACCTAGGAAATACTGATCTATGGTCGATCAATATCAATATTATCACAACCAGAAGTGAGCTTAATACTTAAAGCTAGTTTATCAGTTGAATTGTAACCGATTTTTGGTGGACGGAGACTGCTGATAAAAAATGAGAGAGTTGAATACGGATTTAGGCCGAAAGATAAAAAATTATCTGAAATGAACTATACATCCGTCTATGGATCATATTTTAATTCGAATGTATACTATTCTTCATAAGCGACCATTATGCCAATGTCAAGCCGCGCATATTTTACTAACATAAAAGAAGTTTGTACGGCTTCCTTACATTCATCTAATAGTCTATAGTTGGCATTAAGTGAGTGTTTTCTCAATGGCAACATGAGTAATATTGGTAATAAAAAATCTTTAAAATCAATTGTTCTTATTGCAATACGGACAAAATTATCCTTAAAAAAGCCTCAAAAAATTTCAAGATAAGGACAAAGCTTCCATTTTTGTACAAAAATAATTGCTTATCTTTCTTTATTACGCTTTTAAATTTGGGTATTTTAAAATGTACTTTTATTGTTTTTCAATTCACGAGAGAATAATTCTAAAAAAATACAGTTTTAAGTACAATTCTTATATTATTAGGAATTACAATTTACTACAAATTATTACTACACTTTGGTACTTTAAAAAGTACTTTATGGTTTATTAGTGAACGTATTGTTTAGATCTAAAAATTTTTAAATGAGAACAATTGGTATTTTTAGAATTTCATTTGTAGACTTCATAATATGTTTTACAACTTTAAAAAGTACTTTACGTTCTTTGTACTTTATGCTTTCAGTTTTTGACTATAATAATCATTAAAATAAGTAGATTTCTACATTAATAAAGTGTTAATATGAATATTAAACTTAAAATTATTTTCATAAAATAAAGAAAGTATTTAAATAAAATAAAGTACCTTTAAAATGTACATACAGTTGGTTTTTATATAAAAATAGTACTCTTTCAATTTTACTGAAATGATGGCCAACATAAAGTACTACTTTTTATCCTAAAAAAATACTATTTATATCGGAGTGAAAAAAAGGTGGTATTCTTTTGATACCTTTTGAATTTTTTGCAAAGCATTCTAGTCAGAACAGAAATTTGGTACTTTTGGGAATATAGAAAAGGTTTATGATATTACAGACAAAAATCTTAAAATATTTCAAATAAAATGATTTAAAATCTGATCTATTTTTGGTACTTTTTTATAAGCAACTTAACTTAAATGTTGTTTTTTAGGATAGAATTGGAAATTGTTTAAAATATGAGTGTCAAAATGTATCCTATTTAAGTACTTTGTTTTAATATGCGATAACGTTGATGTGGTAATAAAAGAAAAACAAAGGCAGTATCATGGTACTTTTGGTACTTTTCTTGTATAAATTTTAATACAGCCGTGCTTTGGACAGTTACCATAATATCTGTATATAAAAATTAACAAAAAGCACTTTTTGGAATTAATAATATTAGAGGGGAAATCTGCAAAAATTTATCTTTAAAGTACTTTTTTTGACAAAAATGTCGAGTTAGTGAGTATGCAATCGCACATATCATTTTGTAAGAATTTTTTTGCATACAATTACGTGCCAAAATCATATGGTTGAGCAATAATTTATTTCGTAACACTAAATTATCAGCCTATAAAATATGAAAGAAAAAAAAACCGAAAAGTACCAACAAGGCAAAAAAAAAATGCAACAAATAAACCATGAAAATTGTGAAAGAAAAAACAAAATGAAACAAAAGTAACATTAACTGGCCATACAAGAGTTTTTCAAATTTCTTCGTTATCCAGCGGTTAGTTGCACCGATCACAGACTCATCATTATACTCTAAAACAATGCAATGCAGCCACCACAATTACCCACTTCTTTTTAAAGAAGCGCAAACGCAACCAGCCTAATAATAAAACTCGTATCCGAAACCGAATTCGAGTTCGTAAGAGTAAGATGATGTTGAATTTATTGAATGTGTGATCGAAAGTTAAGAATATATGTATTGACCCCGACTGCTATTCATGTAGAGTATAACACATCATTAGTTATGGTTGCAGGGGCTTTCTCTTCAGATCTAAATAATGATCGTGATAATCACGACGACGATGATGATGATGATGATCATTTTGTTGTAGTAATTCATGCATTTTTATTGAGTTTCATTCAAATGCATTTGGATTGATGATGTCTGTTATTGTATGGCTGTGGCTATGAATTGCTCTTTGAATTGATTTGTTTTCTGCTGTTTAATGCTCTTTTTTTATTGTTTCTTTTTTATTTTTGCTTCTTTTGTTGCTGTTGCAATCGTGATTCAGATTTCAAAATTTTTCTTCTTTGGTGTGATTGATTATTTAAAAACGGGGAGAAAAAATAATAAAAATTTTCATTTCTTTAGAATTTTGCTTGTAATGCGTTTTTTTGTTTTGATTTGTTTGTTAAAGAAAGTAGAAATTATGCTTGAAATCATTTGTATTTTAAATGTGGCCTACATTTTGAATTTTATTTCTTCGTTTTTCTTTTTTATGAAGAGCATGGGAATTATCATTGGATTACGCGCGCTAATATTACACGTTCTTAAATGATGCAAGTGAAACGAAATTTTCTGTTTAGTTTTTCTAGTGGATTCGACCTAAAAAATTCAAATTATATTTTAAGTAGAACGGCATTAGAACTAGAACATACATATATAGTCTGCAGAAGTTTGTATTTGGTTCACCATGGTCTTGACTGAAATTTCCCATCTAATCTACCCACTAGACTGTTTAAGAATTAGACTTCTTCAAAAGACTTGAAGCACTACCAGCTCAAGAAGTTGGTAACATTCGAATTCAATTCAAATTGTTGAAAGAACGTAAGAAATCTTCTGTTAGCTTTCATGTTATAAGACCTATAGTCTTTACACACATTAGGTGACAGCTGTACCCTATATAAGGTTCCGTTATCAAACCATTAACTCTTTGTCTTCACTATTACCGCCTGGTCTATTCCAATCATTCTAGGAGTTTCATGACGGTTAGGATACACAGCAGTGGTCCAGTAGGTAGACGTGAGCCCCCGGTTCAATCCCCAGGTCAGATATCTCCAACAAAGCGAAACATGAACAAATATTTCTTCAGCGACTTCCTTTCAGCAAATTTCTGGCATAAACTCTGAGAGTAAATAAAATTGCCATGAAAAGGGTCCCGCCTTTTATGGATTAAATTAAAACACACGACACAAATGATTTGAGGAGCTAGGTCGCAATCCTGACTGAAAGGATGTAATGACCAATTATATATGTATGTATGTGTGTATGCATGTAGGATATACAGGTTCTGTCGATAAGTTCCGGTTGCCCAAAAATTTTATTTTTTAATCTCAGGTCTCCTAGTGTTCGACAATGATGCGAGAAATCCGATTTTCCTCTTACACAAGCTCGAGAAGTCTGGAAAAATGCTGACAAAGGGTTGCACTAACGAGAATGATATTCTCAAATAACAGCATTAGCAGCATGGATCTGAAAATGTTAATGGACTCGGAACCTATTCGGGAGCCATTTAAACGTAGAGAGAAGAATAAAATGGTTTTACTATGAGCAAAACTATGGTACTACAAGCATGACACTAGAATGGAATTCTCAAGGTTCTAGTCAAAGTAAAATTCGACCACGCAGCAGTTGATGCCGTACTAAACAAGTAAATGACTATCTTACATGTGAGAGCGTAAAAAATATCAGTAGCGTACTGTGTAAGCAAGCGATACTTTCCGGAATCCATAGGGTTTCAAGACGGGTAGTGTAACGTAAGTAAGGTGGACCTCATATGGTCTCTTGCACTCCGATAGTTGGTGATTTAGAGCTCCATCGTAAGCTCTTTCTCACTACAGTGTCAGAAGATTATAGTATCGTAATAAGTCATTCATTCCGCACAAGGGTTTTTTGTAGGTATAGTACCCCGAAAGTGCTTTAAAAGTGTCGTTTTTGTGGCAGATTTCAAAACAAAAAGCCACTTTCCTACCGTGGAAGCTAAAAAGTTCTTAATTCTAGGGCAATACCTATATTTCATTGCGTTGAACATTTTCCCCGGGGTACCTTCGCTTTAAAGCCAAAAGACAGCAAGAGTCCAGTAAAAATTCCCTGAGGCTAAGATCGTCATGTCATTTCCTTTGCGCCGCTCAGTTTACATTACATAATTAGTCACTACTACCCTTTAGTCAGCACTATGACCTAGTTTCTCCCAACACTTATGTTGTGTGTGTTAATTTTATACATAAGTGGCAGGATATACAGTTTAAAGTCGACTCCCAACGACAGATTTTTGAGTAACTTTTCATAGCAATTTTATTTACTCTCCGAGTTTTTGACAAAAATCTGCAGAGAGGAAGTCGCCGAAGAGGATTTTGTTTTATTTCGTTTAGTTGGAGATGTCTGACGTGAACTGAGGCCTCACGTCTAATAAGTCAAAACACCACCTACTAGACTACTGCGACTAGCCAGTTTATGGTGTTCATTTTCAAAGTAATTTGTTTCGGTGTAGCGTGGTTGGTCGCAGTATTGTTTTGGATGTAAAGGCGCAACATGCAAAGATCCTTGAGGATTTACTCACCGGGAATACGGTCATTTTCGGGGACGATTCCCATGTTTTGTTCCTACTTATTGACTTGCGTACTGTATTGCCCTTATTTTCATGCTCCCGTTCTGTGGAATAGTGTGGTTTCCATTGTGTGCCGCTTTTGTGAGATATTTTAAAGTTTGCGCTTAATTCTGAGCCGCTTGCTTAAGGCATATGTGTCTCTATAAAATAAAATCCCATAATACAGGGTGGGTACTGTAAATTATTTTTTGAAAACCAGTATCAGTATGTTGGCTTATTAGACATGAGGCTTCGGTTCAAACCCTAGGTTAGACATCCAAATGAAAAGATGAACAAATATTTCTTCGGCAACTTCCTCTCAACAGATTTCTGGGAAATAAAATTGCCATTGAAAGTTTCTGAAAAAATTTGTCGTTCAGAATCGACTTTAAACTGTAAGTCCCACCACACACAACATCAGTGGTGTGAAAAGCTAGGTTGTAATCCTGACTAAAGGTTTGTAATAATTATAATTATGTATGTAATAGTATTGTGTGTTGAAAGATTGCTATCAATTGATTTTAGTTGACATATAATTTTGACATTTTTTTGTGTCAAGTGAAACTTATTCATAAAGGCTATCTTGAGGGTGATCGAAATAAGGTGTTTGTCTTCGCTATGGAATGAAAAAATTTTCTGTTCTTCCCTTTGATTACTCTCATTCGTATCCTGCAATAATTGAAATGTTTTCGTATTTATTACCTGTCAACCTGTGGTCATGACACGTCATCCAGTGATTATCAGATAATGGCGGCATGCAGTGTTCCCATTACAATTTTATTTTTGTTGTTGTAGTAGTAATTTTTTCTTTTTTTTTTAATGGTTTAAGGTACTCTTCGTTGGTTTTTAACCTTTAAAGCTGATTGAAATCATTATTTAAGTATCTTTTTTTGCCTGGTTATATCAACATAATGGTTATAATGTAATACTTATGAGCGTATAACATTGGCTTTAGATTGATTGTTTGAAAAGTGTTAACAAAAAAACGCAGAAAAAAAGAGCAACAACAATTAAGCTGATGATTATAACAAATGGTAACTAATCAAGACCACAATACATACATAATAATATTTGAGGTGTCATTAGACTTGATTACGTTTGAATCAAAACATTTTCACACTTAAAACTCAGGGTAATTAAGGCTTAAACACAATTATTGATCTTATCTTAACAAAAAAAAACCAATGAAAAGAATCAAAAAAAAATCTTATTTTGTGATTATGAATGAATGAATGACTGACTAAATGAATCGAGGCGTTGATTATTTAATAAATGATTTGCCTTTTTTTGTTTGTTTAAATATTTGTTTTTACCAGATTTTATTTTCTCATTTCAGTTGTTATTGTTGTTGTTTTGTAATTTCATTTCATTTCAAAATTCATGCGAATTGTTTGAGAAGACAAGAGGTATTGATTTGATAATTTCATCAGCTTCAATCTTTTTTTGCTTTAATCTTGCTCTAAAATGATGTTATTATTTCATGCTATTACAACAACCATGTTGTTGTTCGTGTTGTCTTTATAACTGACAGCTGTGTGTTGGTTCTCTCTATAATCATTTTAATAATAACTTATAACACCACATCCGTATATATTTTTTAATAAAAAATATTTCTTTAAGTACAACTTCTCTTGTTATTTTTCATCTATTTTTTCTAGTTTATCTTCTTTACATCTTTACCATCTATGAACTATTTTTTCTTAATTTTTTTTGTTTCTTTTTAGCTTAACTTAACCAACCTTTCTATTGCCGTATGTTTACCACAAACCAACTATCGCAGTCAGCCAGCCCGTCAACAACTTGATTCATGTTAAAAGTTAAAATATTTACTACCAATTTAACAAAGCAACAAAGCAAAAACAAAACCAAAACCAAACTAAAAGAATCCATAATAAAAATTTTGCCAGCATTAAGACACTATAAAAATTATCAGACGTTTAAAGGTATGTATTCTTGTTGTTATAAAAAATCTAATGCTAGGTTTGTTAGAACCAAGATATCTTACAAAATGCAGAAGAAACCAGTCTGATTTTCTTGCTATTTAATATTTATGCCAATTATATAAGTATGTTTGAAAATATATAGCCCAGTACATCATAGTCTGTTTTGAGGCTTTTAGAAATTGTTTAAGTGAGGCCAAAAATGTTTATTAATGATAATAGGATATCCAAAAATATTGATTCATATTGATAAAGAATGACAGTTCTATGTAGCTTATGTTTCACTGTTTTCTTTTTAATATTACTTTCAACTGAATTTACTTTGGGTATATAAAGGTGCTTATTTGTTCAATTCACATCTTATTATCTAGCACTACTTTCCTTTGTAGTGCAGATTCCTGAGTGGTCGTTTAGTCAGTCCTTTACAAAGATAACTCCTTCGTTAGCCACACTTTCGTTAAAACTCTCCTCTTTCCCCCCTTCCTTCAACCAACTTTTTCAGTATCACAACAATTTAAGTGTTGCGACGGTCTAGTTGGTAGTGTGTTAAACTTCGGGTGCCAAGATCCCGGGGAGTCGATTCCCACCAGAGACTCTGTGTATTTGTGATTGAATGATTGTTTGTCTGACATTATATGCGATTAACCACCATAGCAAAAATAAAAAACGAAGAAAGCGTGAATTATTACTAAAAACATGTCACACACTACTCCATCTTTCTTTTCTCCTATAAACTATTTTTCCAGTCTTCCAACTCAGTTCACTGCATAAACAGGGTTCATCTCCTGAGTGCTGGTCACACAAAAAAAAAAAAAAAAATCACCTGAATGTTGGAAGCCTCCATAGCTTCTAGAGAAAGATTCATCAACATTTTCTGGACAAATCGATAAATTTTAATACAAAGCAAAAATCTTCAAAAGAAATTATTGAAGGCTATAGCTGAGCAAATATAGAATTACTTGGAAACATGCTTGAAACTTAAGTGTTTAAGCAAGAATGTCAAAGGTTACCAGTACTGCTACATAACCAGATACTGATAGTAGATTCCCCAAGTGTTCTGACGGGCTTGTATAACGTTGTCAAAAGTGTTGCCATTGCAATGTACTACATATTGCAATGCTTTTACGACCAATGTCGAGCGGGTAAACAAGATTTTAACAATGAAGCTAAATGCCTACTAATAAACCAGTGATTTATTATCAATTCATTCATTATTTTGCGTAAATCGCAATAAACAACATTATTGAGCTCAATATTTCATATAAAGTTTCACAATAAAAACGCGAATTGTTATAATATTGAGTAAAACTTAAATTGTAGCACTGTCATAAGTTCGTTAACAACGACAAACAAAAAAAAAACAGAATAAAAACAATGTTTCTGAAACAACCAGCTGTTTTGTTTACAAGCTGTCAAATTAATATTGAATACGCACATGAACTGCGTATATTATTATGTCTGAACACTTAAAATATTGTACTCAATAAACCGAATATTGATTCAATAAAAGTGCATATCTGAACATAGTATTAGTAGACCTGGCCAGTTTTGCCCGGAATGAAAATCACATGTATATAACACATGCTAAACTGAAGATATGTGGCTGTGGTGCTTTGCTCTTACGCGTCTTTGAATATTTTAATGAATAATTTATGCCGAATAGCAAATCGAATAGATTTTCAATTCTAACGCATTTTAACGTGATAATGCTAAATAAATTTTTCAGAAGTCGCCGTGGTCTAGTAGGTAGTGTGTTGGCTTATTAGACGAAAGGCCCGAGTTCAAATCACAGGTCAGACATCAAAACGAAAATATGAAAATATTTCTTCGGCGACTTCCTCTCAGCCGATTTCTGGCAAAAACTCTGAGAGTAAAAATTGCCATGAAAAGCTTTTAAAAAATCTGTCGCTCGGAGTCGACTTTAAACTGTAGGTCCCGCCACTCATGTGTGAAATTAACGCACACAACACGAGTGGTGTGAGAAGCTAGGACGTTGTACAATGGGTCAATTCGACCACCGTTGACAAGTACACGTCCTCTAACCTAACCTAAACAAAAAGAAACTACACTAAATTTTCAATACCTTACAGGTGATCGATATGAATCAGAGATCAGCAATGAGTAGTTAAAAAGATTAGTAGATTCGAATCATACTCATAATTTCTGATACTTATACGCATTCATACTTATTTTAATATCATACTACTCGTATTCAAAGTTTGAAGTACTCATCATACTCATACTTAACAATACACAGGATGTTGTTGATTTCGACTCTCCTTTACTCAACATTTACAAGAATCACAAAATAAGTATGATTCGCTTACGAACACTACAATACTCACTAGAAGGTTGTGTGTTTGCTTTGCTTGCTGTCTTTGTCTTTCTTCGTTATTTGTAAATTCAACAACAACTAAGACTGTAAATTTTGTGGAATAATTCGAATCACTCGAATCATTTATGAGTATTATAAGTATTTTTTTAAATTTATGAATCTGAATGAGTAGGCGTATGAATCAAACATATTTCGAATGTTATGAGTTTGATGTCAACATTGTACTCATACTCATTGCAATCTGTACTTATAAATCAATGTTGTAGTGAGTATGAATGAATCAGAGTAGTTGAATTTCAATACTGTTGACTCGCTCATACTCAAAATTTCATGAGTACTTATAAATGGCAAAAAAACTATTCACTGCTGATCTCTGATTAAAATACATATTGGCTATCAGTTTACATCTCTACTATCTTGGCAACTGACACGCAACAGATTGTCGGTTGCAATTGAAATTGCATTTCTTTATAAGATTGCATACCTTTAAGCCTCTCTTTAACGGTTAAGATATTGCCGATGTTCAAAGTGACGGTTATTCTTTATTTTATTTTCTGTTTTTTTTTGCAAAAATATTTTTTGCTGATGCTATTTGTTGTTGGTTGTTGTTGTTGCGGTTAATAATGCCTGTGCTGCAAATCATGTTGAATTATGGTTTAAATATAATTTTTATGCGCTTTAATTTGCTGTTGTTGCTGTTATTGTTGTGATAGTTGCTGTTTTTATTTTCACAGTTTTTGGTCATTAAATATTAAACAGCAAAAACAGCAACATCAACAGCAACATTAACATTAACATCAACATCAACATCAACCTCAACATCTACAGCAACATATTAAATTATAACAACAACAGAAAAATTATTTTTAAATTTTTTGTTTTTTTCTTTCATTATTCCACTTTTATTATTATTGTTGTTGTTGTTATTATTATTACACATACCAAATGAGCTGAAAAAAGATTGTGTGGAAGAATTATTACCCTCAACCCAAATAATATTTTATTTCATTTTATTTAAACACCCTGTAAATTACCAGCTCAAAGAAGAAGAAGAATGTCTGTTTAAATTAATCAAAACTGATTACAAGTGCGATATTCTGTTCTGTATTCTGTATTTTGTGTTGAGTGCAATTCAGTTCTGTAGTTACGATTCTTTTCTTCTGTGGCTTTAATTTAATAACAAGAACAACCACAACAGCTGAAACATTATTGTAATATTGTTGTAATGAATGGCTTAAACAAAGTTTTAAAACCTTAATAATCCACTGATTTAAACAGTGATAATCATGTTGTTGTTATGGTAGTTACTGGACTGATTATGTCCGTATTGGGGTTATATTTTTAAATAGATTTTCAGTTGTTTTCGCATGGCGTTGTTCATACGATTTTCAATTTAAATTTTTGTTTTTGTTGTTTTTTTTTATATGCAAAATTATTTTGTTTGTGTTTTTTCATTCAATCTTAAATTGTTTCTTTTTTTTTTTTAAATAAAAATTTAACTGTGAGCCATTAATTACAACAGCGAAAACTAAGATTTATTAGGTGATGTTCTAGTTTATGGCGTTTAAGTTTTTGAGCTTTAGTTTCCCCCTCCTTGTTTTGTCTGCCGTTTGTCAGATTTTCCATGTCGTTATCATTAATTTTATGTGGCATTGGTTGTTCGTTCATATTTGTTGACTTGTTGAAATTTTAAATGTGGCAACAAGTTTTGAACATGATTACGTTTTTATTTTCCATATGCTGACTGTTAAGGCTGTGGTTACTCAGAAAAAAGAAGTTGCCAGATGTCGATCAATTCTAAAGCTGAAGCATTGTATGACTAAAGAGCTTGTATTATTAGGCAGCTTATTTCTGTCATTTTCTGAGACTATTGGAAATTTAATTCAATTTATGTATCGGTGGAGGAAGTAGTTAAAAAGGTGACAACCTAATAGAAACAGTGGCAACCTTATGAAAGTGGCAACTTTATATATGTTATGGTCTATATTTTTGGGTGTCCTATAAGCTACAAAGACCCATATTATAATTGCATGAATTCGATTCATATTCATTCTCCTAATGTTTAGCAACCTACAATTGATTTTATTTTCTTGTTGATCTTTCTCTAGGGATTCCAATAACCAATTGATCACTGTCACCCTGTGGCTTGTATAGAGTACGAATAACCCAGTAACCCGCTGTGAATTTGTCATTAATCAGTTTACATCCAAAGTTGCATTTACATTCTTCATAGTCAGAGGTTAACGAATAGATATCGCTTGAATCGTATGGTGTTACATACATAATTTGCTATTACAACCCTTCAGTTAGGATTACGCTTCACACCATTTATGTTCTGTATGTGTTAATTTTATACATGAGTGGTGCGACATACCATGGCAATTTTATATATTCTCAGAGTTTTTTTATCGCCAGAAATCTACTGAGAGGAATCAGTAAATCTTCATTCAGATTTAAAAAATTCAAATTGGCGGATCCAATATGGCGATCGAGGTTTATAAAAATTAACCAGATTTACTTGAAAATTGACCGCCATATTGGATCCGCCATTTTGAATTTTTTAAATCTGAATGAAGATCCGTAATCAGCGACAAGGTTAGGTTAGGTTAGCACCCTTTGACATGAAACCCCCCCCCCCCCCCCCCCCCACTGCTTTAAGGGCGCATGCAATCAATTTGGCTATGGGTTCATTTTAAAAGAGCAAAGATTTTTCTCGAAAATCTGACGTGATGGAAAGTTTTTGATTCGTGTTCAGCACGCAAAATGCGTTCGGAAACACCTGGAGCCATCTTAATTGCAAAACCCATGCAGGACTGTGTAAGCCAACACATTGCCTACTAGACTACAGCGACTTCAATCGATTAATTCGATTCGGATTCATTTCCCAATAGTTAAGCATCCTGGATTTGATTTTATTATCTTGTTGATGTAACTAAGTGTGCGATGAGCAGCTAATTCTTAGTTTGTTACTCTATGGATTCCAATATCCACTCTAGCAGTGTCAATCCGTGGTTTGTATAGAGTGGAACTGAATTTGTCGTTCATCAGTTTGAAGCCAAAGTTATCTATTTGATATGCTGCTGTATCATTTTAAATTCTTCATAGTCAGAGATTAACGAATAGATGGCGCTTGCGTTGTATGGTGGCACATTCTGAAATTCCCAGGCTTATAGAAGAATCGATTTCATGCATAATTTGAATCTGCTCCTCTTAGTGCAGAAGATTTCCATAGAATAGCATTTTCATAGAATAGGTGCAGAGAGACTGTTTTGTCTTTAATCTAATACTATGTTCAGATATGCACTTTTATTGAGTCAATATTCGGTTTATTGAATACAATATCTTAAGTGTTCAGACATAACAATGTACGCAGTTCAGCTGCTTATTCAATATTCATTTGACAGCTGGTAAACAAAATAGCTGGTTGTTGCAACAACATTGTTAATTGGATATTTTAATTGTAATATGAGCACTGACATAGACATAACAATATACGCAGTTCAGCTGCTTATTCAATATTCATTTGACAGCTGGTAAACAAAATAGCTGGTTGTTTCAACAACATTGTTAATTGGATATTTTAATTATAATATGTGCACTGAACATACTTATGGCAGTGCTGCATTTTAAGTTTTACTCAATATTATAACAATTTGCGTATTTATTGCGCAATAATTAATTGAAACTTTATATGAAATATTGAGCTCAATAATGACGTTTATTGCGATTTACGCAATAAAGATGCATATCTGAACACCGTATAATTGAACTTACTTTCATAATTGGTAACTACAACTTAGTCAGGATTGCAACCTATCTTCTTACACCATCCATGTTGTATGTATGTGTTAATGTTATACATGAGTGCCGGGACCTATTGTTTAATGCTGACAATGAACGACAGATTTCTAAGAAATTTTTCAGATTTTCAGCCAGACATCTGCTGGGAGTCAGTCGCCGCAGAAATATTATTTAACATTTCGCTTTGTTGGAGGTGTCGGATGTGGGGTTTGAAGCTTGGCCTTAGCTCTAATAAGTCAACGCAATAAATGTTCGCTAGAACCGGAAAGCATTTTCAGTATCAATTGCAACATCATGTATTTAAAACTTCTAAAGATGGAATGCAAGACTAAATTTCACATTTCTTTACACATTTATTTACCTCATCTGGCCACCCTTTTGAGCAACGACCTCGTCGTATGTACCACACTATCATTAACAAACACACCTCGTTAAGACTATACCATTACGTTCTGTTCTGTTCTCTATTTTTTTTTTTATTCTTTTTTGTACGTGAAGTCATAAAAATTTTCATTTCATTGCAAATAATTTCTTAATGGCACAGGTATTTCTGTATTTTTCATTACCATAGACACGAGAGACACATACACACATGCATACCCATATTCGTATTCAGTTTTGAATCAGGCTTCAGATCTGAATTAAAAAATATAAAATATGAATGCCAACTCTTAATAGTTTATGTTGCAATTAATTATACTTTTTTATTATTATTTT